>OX336420.1:61947917-62547917 GCA_946903255.1 Schistosoma spindalis | reverse complement strand
ACCTTACTGCTATCACACCTCTGTACAGTCAGCAGTACGACTTCCCCTTCAGACCTTGGTTTTGTTGCTTTTAGTCTTACCGCTCTTCAACCGACCTGTCTGGCATGGTAGGACCTTGAGGAACGGTTGTTCCAGCCAGTACAGCTCAGTTGCTTCATCACGATAGGCAAGCCCGACCACCACGTCAAGGTAGCAACAACGGTCAGGAAAATTTCTTGGTAATTATATATTATCCTTAATATTATTTGTGTTAAACGTGAATTGTTCTGTTTTGCCAAGTTTTCTACTTTTTTTTAATATTTATATATATATATCTTGTGTCATTTTCAATTTGTTTATCTTCACTAAAAGGTGCTTTAAAAATGTTCATACTAATATCGTAATGATGATTTTGGTAAGGTAAGCTGTTTTTCTTCTTGTCAACAATGTTAGCTAACAAACTGCTGTTATTATATATGCATTTATATATTCTCATAACCACTAATCTAGTTTGGGTGTCCGTTTTTTGTGATTCGTGTTTAATATGTTTCTGTCTTTCGTATGAATAACAAATCCGATTTCGTTGTGTGTTCTGGTTCAAGGTAAATATAATTCTGTTCTACTGTTCTATGTTGGTGGCGGTAGTCTGTGTGTGCGTGTAATTTATATCAATTTGACAGTTTTAATTATTCTTGTGGTTTTTCTTTCAGCCACTCATTTAATTGTGTTCAGTTAGTGTGAAAATTGTGTTCATATTTTACTTGATTTAATTGCTCTTTCATCGTTCTTTCATCTCATACAACTGGTTGAATTATTTTTAAACAATAAAAATCCAATAAATGAGTGTTGAAATACAGAATAGTGGATGCAAATGTAATGATGTTAAGATGATTTGTTTGTCTTCAAACCTGAAGCTGTTTGGCTTGATCAATTGTGGAATTGTTGTTATGTTTTACTGAGAAATGCTGAACCAGAATGAAGCAGTTTATTTCTGGATTTCATTATTTAATTAACCAACATCGGTCTACAATTATATTTATTTTCCAATTGTTCAGTATAAAATCATCGTGGTGAATACAAATAATCATTAAATAGTGCCGGGATCAGAAGTCTTTGTAACCATAGAACCTTCATAAAGACTTAAATAGACAATGACATCATCCCAAATTGATTTACATGTGTATCTATGTTTGGATGGAATTTCTCGCCTTCTATTTTTTTTGTTTGACAATATACTATTCGTAAACCTTTAATTTAAAATTACTCCCAAAATTTTGCCAATAAAAGTGCCTTGATTTATTGATCGATCCCTAACCATGTGGTCATAGTTAATTATGATTGTCAAATATATTGGGTGAATTTGTGAGACAATAATTTCAGTTTTATTTGTTTCGTATCTACAAGTATTTTTCTCATATATTCACATGTTAGTTATTTAAGTTTACCATAACTCCAGCATTAAAAATTATGTGAAATTTACATTTTACTGACATGATTATGGTTTCTGTTTGGAAAAAATTTCCACTAATTCTAACTATATCTGATAATTTAAAATAGAATTGATTATCTGGACTCAGTGTTTCATTGGGTAACGTGTTGGGGTTTCATTTGTTTACTGAATGCATGAAAACATATGTTCATAGATTGTTTCATTGTATAATAAGTTACTATCTTTCAAATTTCTACTATCTCTGTTATATATGTAATAACTTAAGTTAACTATTGATAACCAAATAAATCCAGTGTTTACTATTTTTAATCTTCGTAAGTATATTGACAGATAGTGAATGAATTAAATAATTTAGAACAACATTGCCACAAATTCAAATGTTAACCTGTTGTTTTTATTTTATCAACGATTCATGCATTCAATCTACTGTTTGTTTGTTTTTGAATGGTACACTTTATTCGTTGTTATCAGTTAACTGATCAAATATCATTATTAATACCCAAATAATATGATGTAATGTAAGTCTTTATTTCTGTATTATGTTTTTATTTTTGTCTCATCCATCAACTAATTCATCATAACATTTAACCAATTATTTTCACTTTCTTGAATAACATAATTGTTAATTATATTTTTCCTGTGCTTCAATGTTTCTTAAAGATTTCATTATAGTGATTATTTTCATTGTTTTTGAAGTTCAATATTCTTTTTCTCATGTCAATAAAATACATATAACATCACTGAGTAGTTCATCGTAAGTACCTTAGTCTTCAAATCTGCTATCTAAATTTTTAATCCTATACTGTTTGTAATATTTCTAAATGGAAGGAAACCTTCTGAGATATAAACAGACATCATTAATGACTAGTTAAAAATCACACTAAATTGCAAATTTAATTTGGTATTATCAACCATTAATTTCGTATTTATCATGTTCACCACAATACTTAGGTTCGATTGTTTGCAGGGTCACGGACACATAAATGTTGATTGCTTGCTGGTTTCCACTGATCCTCTTGATAAGGCTGTCATTTTATATATATATATATATATATATATATATATATATATATATATATATATATATATATATATATATATATATATATATATATACTTTAGAACAGATCAAAGGGATATTTGTGATGTAATGAAATTATATTAATACAACATATTTTCCTTTCTCATTTGATATTTTTATTAATAAATATAAGCAATTTCCAATCTAACAATCATCTCACTACACTCTAATCTATAAGTTGATGATTTTTGGGAAATATTTTTAGATTCCAATTATACATGCCCTTTTTCATCATATAAATCATATGCATATATGTCTGAGTGTATGTACATGCTCCCTGTTTGTAAATGTGGCAACTGTTGTTTAGCTTGGTTTCTTTTTTCTCTTGTTATCCTTATTTCATGTTGTATATTACTTCATATTTGTGCCTACTTTCCATTTCTGAACAATTATTTTTTCTCTTTTACACGTTTTACAAATTTCATTGATCAGCTATTCATCTTTTCTTGTATTTACGCTCTCTCACACTTTCTATCTCTCGTTATGGGTTCTTCACTAATTGTATTCTATAATTTTGTTAGCTTGTAAAATATACACTCTCGTCTATATGTCTAAGGGCACATGTAAGCAACGTGGCTAAGCAAAGAAAACAGTGTAAGTTGTAATATTGATTTTACGTTTTTTTCGACGAATGCTTTTACAGTTTGATTGAATGCACAGTATGAAATTTGAAACGACAATGAGGAAAACAATAATAATAATAATAATAATAATAATAATAATAATAATAATAATAATAATAAGTGATAAAAACAACGGTGATGAGACACACACAAGTACTTATGTGTGTAGTTTGCTTTTGTTGTTTATAATATTTATCTTTGATTGGGTGGTTTTACCGTCCGGTTTTGTGTCTGCATTTCTCTTCACTGATGTGTGCATACATATACACTGTTCTGTTCAGTGATTTTTAATCCAATTCAAATTGTTTTTTTTTGCTCACACGTCAGCTCATTAATCTAATCTAATCTTATATATATATATATTTTTTTGACGCTGTTTATGATTTATTGATCGGTGACGTTGTTTTGGTGTGTATGTTAGAGAGACAGAGAAAACAACAGTATCTAGTTTCAAATGTAATTTAATAATCGAAATGTGAAGCACAATTAATTTCCCATTATTTAAGCGTTAAAACTCATAACAACTACCACAGTTTGGTTTTCTTTCCTCATCTCAATGTTGAACTGTAGACATGTTTCTGCTAATCTTGTTTAATTTCTTTTTTATGTAGTATTCATCGCTACGCGATCTGTTCAGTGGTCCAGCTGGTAGCTTATGTCCTACTAATTCAACCGCTATGAATAATGGGAATTCGTCTCGTGCTAATCAAAGTACTCACTGTTGGAATCCACCTCGTCTACCCGAGTAAGGATTTATTTTTATACTTTATTTTGTTCTGTAAGCTGTCTAGTGATTTTGTCTATTTATAACTTCAGGCGAATGTTAGCCAAGTTTGTATTTTGTTGCTTCCTATTGTTTCTGTATGTTACTTGATCTATTCCCCTATTAAACACTATCTTAATCATCCATCGTTACCTATTGTCCTGGGTCAATAGAGTACGGTTATATGCTGTTTCGACTGTACATCTCTTGGAAAAACATCTAATCAGCATGTAACCTAGAATTACTTCTAGGTAAATGTATGGTATTCTGATGTTAGTTCAATTTAATTTTTCTATATCAAGCTAAATTTACGTACCTGTTCATATTTATTAGCATGATTTACTTATGAAATTAAAGAGACTCATGTTCTGTCTTAAACTTTGATTTTCATATGAATTCTTTGTTGATTCAGCCAACATTCATAAATCACTAGTTTTGTACACTATCCGACTGGTTTCAAACGTTAGTCAGTAAATAAATTCGACCCATCATAATAAAATGTTACTTCGTATAATGACAATACAACATTCCTCAGCACTAAAAGCAATAAATTTAACATTATTTACCATCTGGCAACTAATAAATACATTACCTACATTATTACGCATAAAAATAATATTTCATGTAAATTATATAAGGTTTTTCTATTTCGTAAATTATTGCTGCAGCTGTTCATATCTACTTTGCCAGTATTTAGTAGAATATACTTATTTTAAAACATCAATGTGTTGTTATACTCTGTAATTTTATATTATACAAATTCTTTATGATTTTCTTCGTATTGATCAATACCAGATATATATATATTTGTGTAATGTTTACTAACTTTTGTTTATAATTTGTTGAGTTAATGCGCCAAATTGTTTATAAACAAAGTTCTACATAACTCGAGAGTTTAACATGGTTAGTAAAATGAATTCTAAATAGTTAATGTGTACTGTTAACTACGGTGATGATCTCTAGAATAGTAGTAGATCGATCATCCAATACATGAGGACTGCGTAAATTCGAATCAAATAATTCTCCAATACTCTGTAGTGTTTTACTGGTTTTTCAAATTATCTTTAAATGTATGAACAGATTTTTGGGGTGTCATAATATCATTTGTTTATCACTTATGTAATTACTTCAAATTACAATTCTAGGTATATCTTTAAAAAATGTATGAGTTAATCTAAATTATTGACGTCTTGAATGATGTTTTCTTTCTTGTTCGTAATGAATGTTTGCAAAAATGTTGTACAGCATCATTTATGCGCCATAAAATATTTCCATTGTTTCATCATTTACACTGAAGAATTAAAATGTTTTACATTTTTCATAGGATACTAAACTAGAGCGAATCACTGACGAGAAAATCTACAAGAGCTTCTGACCGCTTGTGATCTGTATGATACAAAACCCTCACAGTTACTTCAATTAGTGAAGTCATAAAAATTAGATGTCCTCAAACAAATGTCTCTATAGTCTGCTGTGTGAGGTAAAGCAAATCTTAAGTGTCTCCTCGGATGTCCGTTACCGTCAATGACCTAGCTAATATAGCCGACAAGATAATGGAGGTATATTCAGGTGGAAATGCGGTTAATGCTTTGTATGTACGGATGACTACTACAGACTCAACTAACGATGTAGCATCGCTTCAGCAGCTAGTTAATCTCACCTTGATATTACTCGGTCAATATAATAGCATTTTGAAATCTATTTTATTCTTAAAAATTTCATTTTGTTACACCCAGCTAGAAAATAGTTGTGATTTAAAATGGCGTATAAATTTACTGGTTATGTAAAATCTTTCCGTAAATTATATAGACATTCAACAAAGTTAGTCAGCTTTTACAACAATCCTTCTTTACTTACTAAATATACACCAAAACACTGTTAGACAATAAAGAACTAAATACTTTCTAGAATTAATAAAGTAATGATGTTATATACATACTTCACTACTTCAAGTTTAATAATCGCAAGGAACTAAACACACTACTAGGACTATTGCTCATGAGTTAAATTGTTTGAATCAGTATTGAGATTTACAAATTAGCAACTGATACTCTAGTGTTAAATTCATTAATAGAAAGTAGATTAAAAATTAAATATAAAATAATAATGACAAAATGAAAAATATTTACTACATTAACAAATAATTTGATTTTTAAAAATAAATACAAGTGGCGTTTTCTATGCTTATCCCTTTGTTCACTACATAGTAGCTCATATGACTTATGTATACACTTTGTTGTTCAATTAGGAACTTTCTAATCATATGTATGACACTGTTTCTGTTTCACACTAAGTACACCTTACTATTTATCTTCATCGTAATTGATTACCTTATTTGTTTCAATATATTTTCAGCTGGATTCATTCACATGTTATTCATAGAAATTCAATAATTGCTCACTTCCTTTTTAATATCCATTTTCAATGAATAGGTGGACAGATGTAGATTGATACAACAATAATTTGATTATCATCGCCCTGTTTTTTTTTGTTACACTTGTAAATTATTATAATTTCTCTTAAAAGTTACACCATATTAATTATGCTAAGTCTATATGCAGTCTCAAAAAGGATGAAATACTCGTCGTTCAGTCTTACTTTCTCCGTTTGTCCACTTCAGTTAGAATACATACATTCAAACCCCCCAACTGTTGCTCAGTAAAATAGTTGTGAATGATAACAGAGCTCTAATTTTAGAACTAAGTGATCTGTAGAAAATCGTGCGTTATATATATGATCCACTTACTCCAATAGAATGCTTCGTTTATGCTTCTCACTTACCGATAGCCTTGTGACATAATTTTTCTGGCGCTTACTTCTCCCGAAGGAATCTCCTGTCATTCAGTTGAAGTGAGACTGCCGATTCCTGTGCTAACCACTATCCGAAATATAATAAATAATTTTTAGTTCAATGAAGTGGCTTTTTAGAGTAAATCGCATTAATGTATCTTGGTAAGCTATTACAGTTTCATGTAATACTCCTTGAATACCACCAATTATATAGTAGATAAAATTGCATATCAGTGTTCCAAACTGTAACAGATGAAACGAGATTTCAAAATAGATGACAGTAATTAAAATTGGAGCTCCTAAGACATATGCACAACTAATTCTCTAAACAGTAACCCAAATAATATACTGCTGAAATGATAAAGTTTTGTAGCTACAGTTAATATAGTTGCCATTGTTGGTTTCGCGGCTCGTCAGTCTAGTTGTAAAGTTTTTTGTGGTCGTTCTGGAGAACAATTTCAGTGCCTACTTCAAACAGAGGAGTGTATTTTATAATTACCCCGCAAGTATCAAATCATTATCTTATGATCAACCAGCTACTGACTGATTGTTTTCACATAGTAATCTAAATGGACTCATCACTTACGGCTTAATTCCTAATATTCTGTTGTATTTCAAATAAGTTCTAATTGGTTCCAGAACGACAATTAAACTTTGGAAGTCAATAGGATAAAGTCTAGCACAGATATACGTTAGCCCAAGTTGCCATACCTCATTAGGACGACGAGATCACAAAATGGATCGAAATAATAAAGTAGCAATGTTAATAAGAAATACTCAACCTTAGTAACATGGCTTGAAAAGTCAGTGGAAATGTTTGCATGAATGGATACTGGAATTCAATATCGAAAAGTAAGATAAGGAGTGAATGCATCTGCACTGTCGTGAACGATTCTCAGCTATGTTACTCAAAGTCTCCGACCAATGGTTACGATACCCACGTGGACCCAAACCAGGGGGTCTGCATCTACTAACATTGCTTAGACCAGCAGTCCATGATTGGTCCCACTTTTTGGTTTGCCCACCCCCAAGTATCTTCCAACCCATACGTATTAAAGTTTATTTTCCAACAGGTGTGATTAAGAGTCTAATATACAGTAAAACAACTACTTAATTACTGGATCACATTAAATTAACCTAAACATTTATCAACTATTCGTTTGTCAATGTTATATTGACAGAAATCCTAGTACTTACGCTTTCCGCAATCAAGTAGATGCATATATTTACAGCATAAGTACTTGTTTTCAAATTTTATCATCACTTACCATTTCGTCTTCTATATTTACATAAAAATATACCGCTAAATCTATCCCATTCTTTGAAGTAAAGTCATCCAGAGGAAGGACTTATGTTCATTTATCCTAATAACCTCTATTTGAAAGTGTAATTTCCAGTTTGTTGCTAAGTAATCAATTATTTCCTGCAGTGTTAATAGTTTATAATTTTGTTTTCACTGTGATCAAATCATCTGACGTCAACTTCTCTGCAAAATATACTATATCATGTTCGGGTCTCTTACTAAAATTTCAACCGTCTTTTCTTTAATTGATGTATTTAGTACTGCACCTGATCCTGGAATTACACAAATTTTAGCCCAACTTTATGAAGCTTCCAAAAGATTGCACGAAGCCTCAACCAACACTAAAGATCCAGATACATTAGTTGTCAAACCGCCTCCTAGATCGAATTCTGCTCCTAATACTTACTCAAGAAATGACCAAAACAGTCATTTGTCAGCCAGTTTAACTGACCCTCTCTCATCAAATCAATTTCTTGCACAGGACCAATGGCAAGGTCCTAAGCAATCTAGAGTGGATAATTCATATGAGACGGAAAGAAATATTGGAATCGAAGTAAGCTCATTATGATATTTATCGTATCATTATATATCAGACTGTTGGAATGCAATTATCATCAAAATCTAGTTGCCGTCTTTTATTATAAAGCAATTTGTATCTGTGAATATTCCGGTTTACTTATAAAATACTATCATATATTTCGAAACTAATTTATGTTATTATTCCTTCATAAAGTGGTGTAATGTTTTTTCTCCTTGATATAGCCATATTTTGTATACAATTTAATACGAGAAGTATTTCAAAGTTAAAATAATTTTAATGAAGCAAATTTTATCATTAAAACAATGATAATATTTTTCATTATAACTTGAGAAAATATCTTCCTTATTCAATGTATTCTTGCTAATATATAGTTTTATGAGTGTACAATTGAACATTAATTGTAAGTCATCATTTTTTTTATCTTCGAGCATGTTTATACATGTATATGATCATTCAGTGAATGATTCATAGCCTTATCTTAATCCAAGCTGCACAAATTCAACTTTCTGACCATCACTGATACCCTGAAAGGTACTAAATATGTTTGCGATTCCTGATTGTAATTCTGTAACATGGTTAACATTACATTAGTTACTGGAATTAATCCAAACATTTTAGTTATATTTATTGTTTATAAAAGCGTTGGCGGAAATACGTTTACGTAATGAACTTACACAAAATTCATAATTGTAAATAAAACTATCACGAATTGAACTGACTGCCATCATGGACTGAGATTAGCGTGAATACTACTGAAATGTAGATCTATCATAGTGTGAAGCCAATGATCCATATATCTAACCTCTTTCAATTTATAATATAGCACAACCATTATCTAATTTCATCAATCATATTTGTCTCAATTACGATCTGGTGATTAGTGGTAAGTTGGAAGGTGAATATCTGAAGTTTTATCAGGAAATTGTGATTAGTGATGTTCAAAATTGGGACAGATACAACCGATCACATTGAGCAACAATCGCGGTTTATCGCTAATTGATTGGAGTTGTAAATATCGACCATTCTGTTCCAAGTCAATGTTCTTAAGGTTAAGTGGTCATCATGGGTTGAATCATGTGTAGTATACACTACTGAAGAGCCTCAGACTGCAATGAAACAAGCTGTCCAGTGCACACTTGAAATTCAACTTCTTTGCTCAGACCATCGAACTAGATTAGGATTGTTAATCTTAGATATTTAAATTTTCTAGTACGTAATAGAGAATGTGACTGGTTGTTTTTACGACAAAAATAAATTATACAGTCTGTTTTATTCAGTTATCTCTATTTACAGATTTTTCAAACACAAAAACATCGTATTTCATAGCTTTTTGTCTGTAAAATATCTACACATTATACCAATACTCCGTTTATCACATCAATTAATTGTTCCCTTCATTTTGTAGAGTGGAAGTGGAAATCAACCGAATTCTTTACAATATCCAGATAATTCTCTTTCCCAAACTTACGAGCAGTCATCGAGTCAATTCAATAATATGTTTCCTGACGACCTTCAAAGTAAAAACGATCCTCGTATGTACGGTTCTGTTATGAATGCTGATACTAAAAGAACAGGAATTAGTCAAGGTACAGATTCAAATAGGTACTTTAATCAAAAATCTGCACAACAATGGCCAAAGAAATCTAATGGGCACAATAATTGGGGTAATGTAGATCATCAAAGAAATAAATGGAAATCTAGTGGTTCCACAGACTTCAACATACCAATTTTTCAAGAACTCACAACCGAATTGGGACCTTTAGCAACGGAAATGACAACAACAACTACGACGACGACGTTTTCTCCAACTACTGTTACAGCTTCCACTGTGTTACTAACTAATTCCACGAGATTAGTTACAACATCAAGTTCATTAGAAAAGCCAAGTGATTTATCATCACTGGAAGTCAAGGATATTGTTACAGAAAGTGTTACAAGACAAACACCTCTTACTGTCCGGACGGATTCAGCATTAGATAGGCATCCACAAACTACAACACAACATTACATAGACCCAACGTTGAAATCAGGCACATACACGGAATCACTTTTACCGTCAACTGACCAATCAAGCAATATTGGATTTTTGCCAGACGACGAAGACAATACTCAAGTGATCTCAAGACAAATACCTTATCAAACACCTGATTCTCAAAATATTAATTCTTGGCATCAAACCGCTGAGGTTTCTCAACGTTTTGGTGAAGTGAGTTAAAAATGTTTTTGAATATTAAATACAACACATATAGTTTATTCTCTTTCATTCCTTATGACAAATCATAAAACAGTAAAAGTGTATTCACTATACTTTAGTTTATAATATTTACCTATGTGATGCATATGATTTCGATACAACAGTTCGTTCTGTTCTAGCATCTGTATCTTGGACTATTATAAACCGTCTGTAAAATATTAGTAGGTTGCATAACTCATAAGATCAGTGTTTTAACTTGGAGACCGACCGAGTTGATTAAGGTCATGACATCTAATATTTCAGTTATGTAACAGCTAGTGATGTCCTCTGGGAGATAACATGAAAACACCTAATTATTTCATACCAGTTTCGCGGTACTGATATGATGTGGTAACCTGAAGCGATATATATGTTCCAGGTTCTACTTGACTGAGCAGTCAAGTACTGAATGTTTGTTTTTCTATTGATCACTTTAATCTATGATTACCAATAAACCCTGCACTTTGTAACAAGTTTGATATTACTAAGTTGAAACACGTTTTGTCTGTATGGTATAATTTATTTATTTATTTGAACACATAAATTTTGGTACAAGGGGGCACCAAATATATATGCGCCATACAAAACAATGATAATTTGAAGAGAAGGAGAAAAGAGAAAAAAAAAGTAATGAACGTGGGGAATTATATAAAAAGAGAGAGAGAACAATGGTGGGAAAAACGGAAAGGTACAATCAGAAGAGATCTTTCAGTTAAGGAAGATACAACCACTTTTTATGAAGAAAGTAAAAGGTTACAGCAGGATCGCCACTGGCTTCTATTCTGAGCCATATCTGATAACGTCTCTAGCCACTGTGTTACACCGTCTCTCGGACCCCAACCAGGGAGTCGTGAAGGACCAACCGAAGCTAGCCTTTTGCAGCTTTCTTTCATACCACGACACCATGTCATATACTGACCACCTCTCCGCTTTTTCCAACCAGTCCCAGAGTTGGCAAATAATGCACGACGAGGAATTCTCTGGAACGACATCAGTAGAACATGTCCAAGCCACCGAAGTCGGTGTTTCAAGATGGTGACACCAATGGAATTATCGTCTCTGTGACCGAACACTCGATGCCGAACCTCTGCATTACTAACATGGTGTTGCCACTGGATGCCAGCAATCCTTCGGAGACAACGATGATCGAACACAGAGAGTCGTCTAACATCCTCAACTCGGAGAGGCCAGATTTCACAAGCATAGAGCAAAACTGCTCTCACCGTCGCGTTGTAGATCCGACTTTTTACAGCCAGACTAACATCACGAAGGCGCCAAAGATGGCCCAGATTGACATAAGCCGCTCTGGCTTTCACTATACGTGCATTGATCTCATCACTCACACCACCACCAGCACTTATGCAGCTACCTAGATACACGAACTTCTCGACTACTTCTATCTGCTCACCATCCAGAGTGGGTACAGGATTAGAATCCTGCCAGTCTTGTAGAAGAACTTTGCACTTCGAAGGTGCAAAGCACATACCATACCTACGGACACTGATTGCCAACTGATTAAGTGCGGATTGCATAGCTTGGGCATTCTCGCACAGTAAGACAATATCATCCGCATACTCAAGGTCGAGAAGTCTTTCTCCAGGCAACAGATCCACACCACCATTACTTACATCCATCAGAGCTGTTTCCAGAATGTCATCGATGTCAAAGTTGAAGAGGAATGGTGAGATTGGGCAACCCTGCCTAACTCCACTGCTTGAATGGAATAGTGGAGAAAGGTGGTTGTATGCCCTCACTCTGCCTGAGGTGTTTGTGTATAGGGCTAGCCTTTTGCAGCTTTCTTTCATACCACGACACCATGTCATATACTGACCACCTCTCCGCTTTTTCCAACCAGTCCCAGAGTCGGCAAATAATGCACGACGAGGAATTCACTCTCTCTTATTGCCACTTTATGTATCCGTTTCGACTTAGACAGCAGCTCGCCTATGGTGAAATAATGTATAATAATACACTTCAAAACTTTATTGTATAAGGCTTGTTCGTAAACAATATATCGCTTGTTGAAAAGTCTTTAAGCTTCATTTATTTCTGCACATTTAGTAGTCTTAAACTTAGAGGCTGGTTATCGTGTAATCTATCTATGCGTAAGTGATTCAGCTCTCCACCTGGAAATTTGAATTCTGTGATTATACAACAAAATACTATAGATATTGTTCAACATGCTTCTTACATACAATATGGTACGAAATATAACATTATCTTCCCATCCTAATTAGTCAGAATCTGAATAGGAAAACTTATCTACCTTAATGTTGTGTAAATTTTACCAGTGCAATAAAAAATAATATGAATGAATAGCTAGCGATCACAATAATATCTTACCTCAAAATGTTAAACTAAGATGCTTTTTGAGGTTATAGGTTTTTTGGTTAAAAGATAGGATTAAAGCAGTTGTGCTACCCTGCCGTATTTTTCATCGATACGCTTGTAGTTCAAATAAGCAAATGATACTACAAGTAAACCTAACCGCTCATAGATGCATCATAAATTAAACTAGCTACCAAGGATTTCACTGGTTCCGGAACATACGTTTATTAGATACCATATCACGTGACCTGGTGCACTAATTTATTTTTATTTATAGGGCTCCGGAAATCGAGGCAGTGGTAATGCACCATCGGTCTTTACACCACAATATCAAAGATCCCGAACTTCATGGCCACAGTCCGGCAGAGAATCGGTAGTCCCCAACGCTGCAGATACGCGTTACGATGAAGAATTTATTGGTCCCCAACCAGACAAAAATCTAGCTTTCTACCCAAGCACCCAAGAGCCAGAAAATCGAGGGGATGAAGAAGCTTGGAACGTTTCTCCCGATAAGCTAGCTTCAGGGTTTCTAGAAGGAGTTAGTGGAATGAGCCCCAACATGGAGTGGAATGAGGACAAAAACGATCGCCACAGTAAGTGTCTTAAACCTGTCGTGATACACATAATTTTGGATGAACTTGGTATTTGTTAATTCTTCAAACGAACAAACTACTTTTGTTTTGTTCTCTCGTTATTATAGGAGCAGACAATTTTCATGTCCATTCCGCACGTAAGACCGATGACTTAATTAATAATCATTTGGCATCCAACGAACAGCAACTGAAACCTTAACCCGTGTCGGTCCTTGAGTTTCTTTAGACCAATGTCCAAGACGAAGTTATCAAACAAACCTTTTCTCTGTTGTTCAGTAGTTTGTTATGTGACTCAATTCGCATTAATATAGTGAAAGTTCTTGACCACACATGAACATAAACTGAAAATCACAATGTGCGTGGAACTACTCCATAAGTGAAAGAGAACTGAGTAAAAGATTTGTAATTATTTAACATCAACTTGAGAAAGGTAAAAATAATTTAAACCCTGAACGAAAGATTGGGAGAATATGAGCATGAAATAATCCAAATGCTTAATAATTAAGTTAAAGCTTTCTCATGATGTATCCCCTTACAGCAATATCAGTTTCCAATTTTTGTCAATCTGAACCAAGTTTTTTTCATTTCAGCTGGCTCGTCACAATGGCAAGGTGCATCGGGAGGTAGTAGGAGTGGCAACACAGCTCCGGAAGATACACCCATACTGCATCCCCCAACTCAGCCGACGCAACCACCTATTCCACCGCGGGTCGATAATGTTCCGGAGATTCTTCCACAACCACCCCTGCCACCCCCAGAAGTGTGGGTACCAGCAAAGTTAAGCCCCGGACAGCCGGTGCCACCCATATTGCTAATACGAGAATATAGTGTTGAAGGTCCCCTATACGAAAAGGAAGACACTGTCTCACGTACCTATAACTCAGCATCCCACCAACAATTAATCACGTCTATATTTTTACCTCTAATCATTATATTTATCCTTTAAACCGAACAATGACTTTTTTCTCAGTTACATTTTCTTGAAATGTACATAGGCACGTTTGATAGCCTTTGCTCAAAATGTATTTACATGTATCTTGTTAACATTTTGAATTGCTTGTATTCTCTTAATATTCATTTTTACTCCATCGATCTAAAGCTTTGCATTTATACAAGGTCACATGTTTAAAAATATATGATATCCTACACAGACCTAAACTCACATTTACATTTCTTTCAGAGGATCTAAGCATTAAACGAAGATGACTTGGCGTAACAAAACCATTCTCTGCACTTGAAAAAAAAACAAAGAAGTCATTAGTATATTATAATAAGGTTATATTTCAACGTTTGTTAAAGGGTCTTCCGATGCAACTGCAGAAGCTCCATTTAAAGGGACCCACGGTTTATTTGAATCTAGAACACAACGGAAGATCAGTGGGCCAAGTTCAAACCAACTTAGGGAGTTAGGACAGTGAAGCCTTAAGCGGTGCACAGCAATCTGACCTTCAAAGTATGTTACAGGTTCTTGCTCAGGTGTTGTGGACTTAGCTCGCATTTCTTCAGATGTTATTTGCGTATTCACAAAAGCTGGACGCACGTACGGGAAAGGATCTATGATTAGGTAACCCCTTTCTGAATTGAATACGTTAGTTATTTCATCTGAACCTACACAGTTTAGGCGTAAAAGTCTTAACACAGGAACAGGTCCACGTGCTTTCCAACTTATACGAGCTGGATTTATTTGGTTGGTTTTGATATTGAAGATAACACCCAAAATAGCAGGTTGTGATTTTTCACCACTAGAGCTCAGGATATTATTTTCACCGACACAGC
This sequence comes from Schistosoma spindalis, assembly GCA_946903255.1. Classification (NCBI taxonomy): domain Eukaryota; kingdom Metazoa; phylum Platyhelminthes; class Trematoda; order Strigeidida; family Schistosomatidae; genus Schistosoma; species Schistosoma spindalis. Next base: position 62,532,457 of record OX336420.1, on the reverse strand, counting down.
ATACCCCAAGTTCATAATTGTGACCACTACCTATTAGCAATGAAAGTATTTCAACTAGTATAGAATGTGAAATGTTTCGTGGATCTGGAAAACCCCCGACTATGTGGACTGTGATATTAACACTTCCTTTCGAAAAGAAACGTTCAGAATTTCTGAAAAATGACCTGGCACGCAATGGAGTATCCAGATGTCCTATCGAACAACCAACCGGACAATGCAAGACGACAATGTAACAGGAGGTTGCATCATCAGAAGATGTGTATTCTGGAATGATATTGTTTGCATGTACATTGGTGACCAGTAATGGTATAGTGGCCATTTCACCTTGATGGACGTAAACTGAGGAGAGACAATCCTTGACGTCGATTAACTGCCTTTTTTTGAAATCATCCGCGATACTCTTAATGAATGAACTTGTTGAGAACAATTGAGCGAATAAGTATATCGACGATTTCTCGCAATCATATCTCTTCCCATCAAAATTAAGCACCATTCACTCTTCAAGCAACCTAAAACTAATGTTGAATAGAACATGAGTAATAATCTAAAGCGATAAAACCATAGAATTATGAATTGTTAGCAAATTTGTTGTATTTCAACAATGTACAAACTAGCGAGCAAAAGGTTGAGATTATGAAAATAGGGCTGTTTCTCAAGGAATATGTGGGGAATTTATACACCATGTACAAGATCAATAATAAACCCTCAGTTATTTACATCTGAAAGTATTAAGTATGTAAAAGTCTTATACAAAATAAGTAGATCATAATATACAGATCGATTTGATCAGGACCACCCATTTAACTGAATATGGCTTATTTTAGCGGCCCCCTGATTGGATTTTTGCGAAATAACACGATCTTTCGAATCCTCGCTTTGCAGCAACCATGTTCGCCAATCACTTAGTAAAAAATATAAACACGATCTTCTGAATCTCAAAGCTTCTGACATCAACATCGAAACCACAGCTTCCCTTTGTCCAATTGAACCAGTGAGTTCATTCATGCGGTCAAATAATAGCACTGCATCTACTAAGTGAAAAGGATTAACGGTTAGATAATGTAAACGAAAGGACTAAAAGTCCTTGTACATGCAAACTTACCTGTGTAAGGCTGTCGAACCAAATGAATTAATTCGAACATAATTTTCTTGTTTAATGTAAAACTTTCCAGTGACGATGCATTCCTAGTATCAAAAGTACTTGTTTTTTCAATAATTGCTTGGTTGGCGAATCTTGAGTGGTTAATTAAGGAGGGGGGATTATCGGCATTTGTGGGAGATGAAATCGCGTTTGATATTTCTTCATTGAAAGTATTATCCGAAGATTTAGGTGATGACACCGGTGAAGATTTCGGTGAGAAAAAACGCCAGTTTCGGTGATTAATGTACGGAGGTAAGGGACCTAAAGAAAGTTGACTGGTTAAATTCCGTCTTACCTTTGACTCTTGCTTGAGGATTTTTGGTGGTTTGCGCAGATTTTTTTCGCCCCAAATTTAGCAAAACTGTATTCGGATTACAAGAATTAACCTGTAATGAATCCATCTCATCAACGAAACCTTCATCCGCGACGAAGGATGTAGACTTCCGTCGGAAAGGATTTCCGAATGTATCCGACCGTTCAGGAGTTGGATTTATCTCCCTCAAAGGTGTTTCGACCTGCCGGGAATTCCTGTAGTTAACATAATCACCCATTAAGGCGACTGGTTGTTGATGAATCAGATCAACTGCTCGGATGTTCGATGAACCATTTAGGAGATTATCAAGTTCATGCCTCATTTTTCCCAAAACTACGCGCAACTTGGTTCGAGATATATTACAAGGGCGAAGAGAATTTGAATGAAGACGCTTAGGTTTGATATACATCGATTTAAATTCACGTAACGGCCACAAAGGCAAAGGCAACAAAGCTGAGGGTAACTAAAACAAAATAAATAACTAAGGTTTTTACTTACAGTAATAGTTGGGTTTGTGGGGCTGTCAGTTTGTGTCATACGCACAAAGTTATCGTATTCAATTTTAGCTGAATGTCGAAGTTTTTGCAAAGAATGTTTCAATTGATAAGGTAGTGCACGGTCAATGGCTTCAGGTTTAATCATCCCGGCAAACCCTATTCGTTCAAACGCCTTCGCTAGGGGCTTTAAAAATCAGTAAAATCACAAGAAAAGTACCATAAAGTAATATTTCGGTATGGTTCCTAGATAGTTCACAAACTGATGACCCCAGGCTTCCGTCATACGCTTATGATCACATATATCACCTTAAAATTTTATAACATGTGCTGTAACTTACCAAGCAACTGAAGAAATACAGGATAATTGTAAGGAAGTACATGTAGATGTACTGACTGAAGATCATTTGATACTTTTAAATAACCAAACGGTGCATTCTGACTCTTTTTGATACCATAGCTAAAACACCGCCAAACCATATTTTGCTCCGACGAATTTAAAAAATCTTTCGTAAGATGTGATGGAGTCAACTCGTAACGGTCGATGGGGAAATACTCGGGCAACTCAGGTTCCATCACAGGAACTTTAGATACAAGGACTTCAGGATGTGCACTTCTAGGTGGCTTCAATGGAAATATAAAAATACTCTCGACATACCAACTGTGATGCTAGCATCTCATCATCAGGCCAAAATTGTTCTGGGATAGGCCAAGACGATGACCTTCCCATTAACTTAACTGACATCAACTGCTTTACGAATTTCTCTTGAAAAGCCGCATCAACGCAGTCAGTAGACCTTCGTAATTTTAAAACCACTCCAGGTTGACATTTTGTGACAAGAGAGTCGAGACATTGGTGGAGTTCCCGACCGTCGTAAACATCAAAACTTTCACCGCCAGTTTCTTCCGCAAGTCTTTTAAGCGGTGAGTTTGTTTCCGATCTTATGGAGTTACCACCATGAATATTACTGACAAATGCAGGGAAACGAAGTACCAGAGAATACATGCGGTAATCCCAACGAAAAGTCTCTTTTGTCAAGACATTTCCAAGAACAGAAGATTCTATGGAAGTTATAGATGCATCCTGTATCACATAATTAAAGAAATATGTCAAACTTACATTGAAAATTTGGCTATCAAAACTGCATGAGCCTATGCTACTAGTAATACATATTATTACAGAGGGTTCAATACATGATGGATAAATCCCCTTAAAAAATATCAACTGATAGATTTTAAATACCATCCCATAATTTTCCAGTCCGAGTTGCAATCTATTTATATTTAACATTCGGAATGTTCTTTGAATGCCAGTTGACAAATCAATAAGGCCATCTGGTTTTATATTATTTAAAGCAGAATGGAGTAACTGAAGATCAACGTTCTGTTTCCAACCGGTAAGCTACAACAATTAAGACGATTGTGATGACATACTTTGACATAACTTATATCAGAATTTAGAGTAAGCACAAAATAACGATCTACTCTTGATTTGCTCATCCTTATCTACCAGTTAATGTTATAAAGATTATTCCATAAACAAACTTTGAAGAAAATCTCGATGGCAGATTTTGCTACGTCTAGTAACGTAGTGCCTTGAAAAGTGCGCTGGTTCATTGCTGCGCTGTTGTCAAGCAGAAAAACAATAACTGTCATCGCTAGCTGCTCAAGGTCATACGAGTAAACCAGCCAATCACGAGCACACGACCACAACGCATACAGCAAAGCGCAACGCTCCTAATGCTATGATAGCCTGACACTGCAATATATATTATATCGAGCTGACAATACTGCATTCTGATTGGTCAGAATTTGGAGCAGAGGCTCATATGGATATATTTGTTAAACACGCTGTTTTTAGTATAACGTCCAATTTTTCCTAAATTATGGAATTCAATAGCAATAGGTAATATTTGGAAACAATAGCTTTTGTAAGTAATACATATTTTAAATTCTAATTGAATCAATAGTTTACTCGTTAATTATTTTTACTCTTTATGAGCCTCCAATCAATCATATATTTTTAGATTTGCGTCGTATAATTGAATATGTACATCTTTTACTAAGAAGACGAAGTGTAATAATTCGTGTTCTACAGTCGTTATTTTGATTTGTATCTTTAATTCTCAGCCTTTACAGTATGTTGATCTACTATTATTTGGCAACATTGTAGAAACTTATCAATTTACTTAACCTGTATGAGTTGCTACCATAGTAATATCATAGTTTTTTAGACTTATAATTCAATAACTCTCAGCTCAAAGAAAGTAAGTTAGTTTATTAATTTTCGATGGGCTTCAGAATTCGAGCGTTAACGTTCATATTGATATAGGAGTTTTAAAATAACAATTTCTTACTTCTAAATGTGTCGGTATTTGAAGTAAAAGTAATCTTACCACGTTTCTTTTAATTCATGTAAGTGTCAGCGGAGATTATATCTCCATTACGGTGTACTGGTAAGTTCTTTTCATTCATTGAATTATACCTTAGATCTTAATGTAATATGACCATGACCTTAAACAAGCACTTTTCTCTGAGAGAATCTTAAAGTAGCCTTGTTATGGAAAATTCAAACATCGTTAACCATACGTAGCTACTTATAAGTAGTAGGAATGCTATTTGATAAATCAAAAACCTGAAGTTTCCAGTCATTTGTTTTCATTGGTTGTCTATAGTCGTTCGTTTTTGGTAAGCATCTTTTGATTTTCATTGTCCAGTGTACAGACTTCCTTATTTGATAAACCAAGCTGACATATGATAAGGGAATGATTAGAAGAATTCTTTGTGTCTATAAAATGCCTGAGTTTCATCTCACGACAGTGATGTTTAATCTTTGCATACGTTTGTCTAAGTGTGAGTGAACACCTCCATAGAAAATGGATTCCAAGAATGTGGAGAACTTTGAATTCAAATACACCTTATCTGAATTAAACAACCAGTACGTAAACCTGACTATGAATCATGGATTTTGAGTTATTATATCAACCGATTTTGTCTGTAGTAGTCCTTAAAATATTTATACGATGCCTATATCTCCATATAAATCACTTCACTTGTCTGAAAATTAAAGCTAAATAAACGAGAAGTGCTAAATCATTGATTCAAATATCATAAGTATTTGAAATGTATGTACCTTTTTTCTCCATATTCTAACCAACTTCCTAATTATTCACTATACTAATTTTCCAATATAAGCAATCACAAAAAAAGTTTTGATCTATTTAAAAATGAATATCCTCTGTAAATTGATAACTTCAAAAATGGATTTTGATTATCATAAATTATCGATGAAGTATATAAAAATAATATTAAAAGAAGTTATAACATCAGATCACTACAGTCAAAGTGAATAAACATAGTAAGAGCATTAACCACTAATCAGAAACACTGAATGATGTTTAGATTACTTTGTAGACACTTAACACTATTATGATAGTCTCTACTTACCCTTGTCATTCCAGTTTAGAGAAATGTAATGGTTGCAGAAAACGATATTTCGAGATCCTGTATAAACAAAAGATAACAAAACTGCATAAAATCATTTTAACATAGCAACTTTTCAGTTAATCGTGTTCTTTCCACATGGTTATGTTACAGGTATATTGTCACAATTATCATCTAAGTATCTCTTAAATATGGTGGAACAATGAAGCAATCCCTAGGTTATATGTAAGATGATGTCTTTATTAACTAAAATAGCTGTAATGTGTTACGTATGCCTGATAACTGTCCATCTCAATGTACAATATTGGTTCGAGTAAAATAAGTTAGCCTCCAAACGATGACATGGTATGAGTTCATGAAATCATTAGCTTCCGGACTGTGTTGTGTTAGTAGTTGCATACTATTTGGTTGGGGTTGCCATGAAAATCGCGATCACTGTTGAAAGACTTTAAGTGACATGAATAAGAATTGGTCACAATAACTCAGATATATCCACTCTTTTCAACCACTACGTTTTTAAATTTACTTGCCGTTGTTTACTTGTATCTTCCCATGGTTGTTTAGAACTGCATTTGATCAGTCTCTTGTTGGTATATGTGCATCCTATGCGGATTGTCTCGATATTGCCTTAAGTCACAAGCTTTATAAGCAAAGATGGATAGTGGCTAGCAGTGGAATCCAGGACGCGCGTTTCGTCCTACTTGGGACTCGTCAGCTGGATGTGCCTGCATCCCAGAGTTGATGTTCACTCCCAAATAGGACGAAACCGGCGTTCCGAATTCCAATGTTAGCCACTATCCATCTTTGTTTATAAAAAACTACGTTTTTAGTTTCAAATTTGTCTAATAAATACCTTCTTTTCACTCTGTCTTTTCGAAACATATTTCCGATGTTTAGTCTTTCTAACTATCATTTATTTTACTAACAATTCGACCCCTTTTTACTCATCTTGTTAATTTCATCTCTCAGTGCTGGTGTGATATGAAAACGTATATTAACACTTATCTTCCCCAGACTCTATACTGGCTATTACTTGAATAGACAATAGATATACGTGACGGAAAATCCTTCCGTGTTAAGAATAGTAATATGCTAGAGAATATGTATTCTGTCGTATTGTCATTGTTATCCTACTTCTATAAATTTCACTGCCAACCTTTTTGATTAATGTGCTTTGAGACTTCCGGAAATTCACCTCTGTATACATTCAGAAATTTGTATTGCGACGATAAGTATACTTTGTGAGAAACAGCTGTATATTATGAAAAGAAAATTCATGAAAATATATTTAAAAAGTACCTATTCAGGAGAGCTATTTTTCTATCTATCTAGTGTGAAAATTAGTAGCATTGATGTAAATGCTTCTTTTGATAATATTTACTATCTAACTTCTTGTTTACTTGTTTATATCTATCTGCTTTCAGTAATTAAAAGATACAGGACACACAGGTTAGACATAAACACCGTCGGATCAATCGGTTCATAATCTCAATCACAAACTTAATAATCTCCACAAACCCATACTGATAATTAATCTTACATACAATGAGACCTCAACATATTCTGTAAATGTTCAAATATCAAATTTATATACATTAGAATACCAATTTATAATGTTTAATCTTTATTGAAAAACAGTTGTTTATTCTTGAAACTTCAACTCTCCGTTGGAACTGTTCAGTTCTTTCTGTTTAATGTGTTCGAAATTCAAAAGAATTAAGACGATAAATTTCCATTCCCTATCACTAGGTCAGAGTTCCATATTGGATACTTTTCAATTTGCGGCACGGAATAATTTATTACTGCCTTCTAATACCCCTCTGAGTACTTAATTTATAAATAGAATTGATTTAGTAAATATTACTTACTTTGTCATTAAAAACCTAATAGCTAGTTTCAGTGGATGACAGTAAATATACGTTATGACAGAATATTGGTAATCAGATTCCAATGTAGTAACCTCATTGTAATCAGTTTCTGTTGCCCCAGATCTCATGAGTGGCTACTTCTGAAAATATCTTAAGTAAGATGATACAACTAACCACTTTTAAAAAGTTGAAATAATTTCTTCTTGTTTTATTTTCATCTTGTTGCATGTTTGATTGATAAATGGTGTTTCCAAACAGGTATGAACATGATCTCTAGTGTCTCTGGAAAATCATTAATATCTTATTGATAACGTAACAAATTATATGCATCTTATGTTTGGGTTTATCTGAACCTGTCTGATCTCAAAACATCCATTATAGTGCAACCTGGCGTCAATATTCTTCATGCAGTCAACTTTTTGAAGAGTACGTTTTTATGAATTACCTCAAACCAATATTAGCTAACAGTCATTTGTTGTAATTCAAACTTCTTATCTTTAATTTTTGTAACAGCTAACAAAGTTGTTATGTTTAATCGTAAAAAATGGATTTCAGCACTTTAAACGTATTATTCTAAATAAAGAGAAGGCTATTTGTTTTATAGTCATTTTTGCAATATTCTATTTTCAATACTTTTAACTATAAAACATTCATTGTTTGTACAAGTAACACTAACGGCATAAATTTAAACAAATCCACTAGTCGGATATTCCTTTAATATATTAGAATGATTTATAATGATACTATGTAATTTATATGTGCTGATAAAGTACATCTCATATATAAAGGAGAACATTTTCACTAAGATAATGAAATCTGTCCGAATAACTCTCATAAGGATTATCGTTAGCTTGTTGATTTTTGAAACCTTATATTTATGTCTCGTCCCATTTGAGTCTCATCGGCTGAGTGTACCTGTTTCCCAGTGTTCATTTTCACGCTAGTTTGAATATAGTACTTCATTTATGATCAATCTAGGTGTTCATTTATAAACATTACACATAAAGGAGAAACGAAATAATTCATCTGACAATGACAAAACAGTATGACACTATATGAATAAAAAAAGGTCATTTTTAACAGTGAAACAAATAACCTGTACACTTTTTCATGTATGATGATTCATTTTCTTGGTCTTCTTAATAAATCACTTCATTATTAGCAAATACTTTTAAATTATTGATTTTGTTCAGAAAAGGAATTTCATATTACTCAAAGATTGAATCAGCATAATTTGGGGCAATTCTATTTAAAACATCTACTTACGTACGTCTGTTACCCCACGTGGAAAAGCATAGACCGCTTACTAGCTCGTGTGTATGGGATAGAAGTGCCAGGTCATCTGTGAAGTCCAAATTGTCTAGTCGCATCCAAGCTGTCCATTGTATTCCTCTCAGATATGGAGGTCTTCATAATCCAGTCGACCATCAGAAGAAAGAGAAAGGGGAAGAGTAAGCAGTCTTGCCTGACTCCGATCCTCATTTAGAATACATTGGCCAGCTGTCCTCCCTGCACCACTTTGCACCGTAGTCCGTCCTATGAATTCCGTATGATGTAGAAGATTTCCTCACCTACTCACACCATGGTGTCGGAGAAGGTTCAATAAGGTTCTCCTGTTCACGTTGTCAAATGCTTTCTCACCTGATCATTCTGATGGGAGATTTAAATGACAAGGTTGGAATGGACAACACCGGATATGAAGACATCATGAGACGACATGGACTGGGGGAAAGGAACGAAAATGGTGAGAGATTTGCAAACCTATGTGCCTTCAATAAACTGGTCATAGGCGGCACTACATTCCCACATAGACGCATCCACAAAACCACATGGACTTCACCGGATCACACCACACAGAACCAAATCGACCATATCTGCATCAACAAAAAGTTCAGGAGGACGATGGAGGACGTGATAACCAACAGAGGAGCTGATATAGAATCAAATCACCACTTGCTGGTCACCAAGATCAAATTGAAACTCAAGAAGCACTGGACAACGGGGCGGACAATATCACAAGAGTTTAATAAGGCTCTTCTTCGGGATACTGACAAACTCAACAACTTCAAGATAGCCCTCAGCAATAAGTTCCAGGACTTTCATGATCTACTCAATGGAGGAGGAACTACCATGGAGAGCAACTGGAAAGAGATAAAAGACTCAATCACTTCAACATGTCATGAGGTTCTGGGCCAAAAAAAGCACCATCACAAGGATTGGATCACTGTTGATACACTGGATAAGATTCAAGAAAGGAGGAACAAGAAAGCAGCAATCAATACCAGTCGAACAAGAGCAGAAAAAGTCAAGGCACAGGCTGAATACACAGCAGTAAACAAGCAAGTGAAAAGGAGCATTAGAACTGACAAACGTAAATATGTGGAAGATTTAGCAGTGACGGCGGAAAAGGCTGCCAGAGAAGGAAACATGAGACAACTATAGGACACAACAAAGAAACTCTCTGGAAATCACTGTAAAGCAGAACGACCAGTGAAAAGCAAGGAAGGCAAGGGAATCACCAACATTGAAGAAAAACGAGACAGGTGGGTAGAACACTTCAAAGAACTCTCGAATCGACCAGCCCCACTGAACTCACCCAACATCGAAGCAGCACTCACGGACCTCCCAATCGATGTTGGCCCACCAAAAATCAGACAAATCAAGTGTGGCAAAGCAGTAGGACCAGACAACATTACAGCAGAGGCACTGAAAGCAGAAGTAGCGGTAACTGCAACGATACTCCACATTCTCTTCAGAAAGATTTGGGATGAGGAACAGGTACTACAAGACTGGAAAGTAGGACTTCTGGTCAAAATACCAAAGAAAGGCGATCTCAGCAACTGTGACAACTACAGGGGAATCACTCTTCTCTCAATACCAGGAAAATACTTCAACAGGGTATTGTTAAGCAGAATGAAGGACTCCGTAGACGCACAACTTCGCGACCAACAGGCAGGATTCTGTAAGGATAGATCGTATACAGACCAAACCGATACTCTACGGGTCATTGTGGAACAATCAATTGAATGGAATTCATCACTCTATATCAACTTCATTGATCACGAAAAAGCATTTGATAGCGTGGATAGAACAACCCTATGGAAGCTTCTTCGACACTATGGCGTGCCTCAGAAGATAGTCAATATCATTCAGAATTCCTATGATAAATTAAACTGCAAAATCGTTCATGGAGGACAGTTAACAAAGTCGTTCGAAGTAAAAAGCGGTGTCAGGCAAGGTTGCTTACTCTCACCCTTTCTCTTTCTCCTAGTGATCGATTGGATCATGAAGACGTCAACATCTGAAGGGAAGTACGGGATACAGTGGATAGCTAGGATGCGATTGGATGATCTAGACTTCGCAGATGATCTGGTTCTTCTATCACAAACGCAACAACAAATGCAGGAAAAGACGACCAGTGTGGCAGCAGCCTCAGCAGCAGTACGTCTCAATATACACAAAGGGAAAAGCAAGATTCTCCGATACAACACAGCATGCACCAATCCAATCACATTTGACGGAGATTTGGAAGATGTACAAACCTCTACATATTTGGGCAGCATCATCGATGAACACGTTGGATCTGATGCAGATGTGAATGCACGGATCGGCAAAGCAAGAGCAGCATATTTACAACTGAAGAACATCTGGAACTCAAAATAACTGTAAACCAACACTAAGGTGAAAATTTTTAATACAAATGTCAAAACAGTTCTACTGTATGGGGCCAAAACCTGGAAAACCACGAAATCCATCATCCAGAAGATACAGGTGTTTATTAACAGTTTTCCACGCAAAAGACTTCGAATTCGTTGGCCAGACACTATTAGCAACAACCTACTGTGGGAGAGAACAAATCAGATACCAGTGGATGAAGAAATCAAGAAGAAACGCTGGACGTGGATAGGACACCCATTGAGGAAAGCACCGAAATGCGTCACAAGACAAGCCCTCACACGGAGTCCTGAAGGCCGAAGGAGGAGAGGAAGACCAAAGAACACAATACGCCGGGAAATGGAGATAGACATGAGAAAAATGAACAAGAATTGGATGGAACTAGAAAAGAAGGCCCAGGACAGAGTGAGTTGGAGAATGCTGGTCGGCGGCCTATGCTCCACTAGGAGTAACAGGCGTAAGCAAGTTTACCATGCTACCAATGAAGTAACTGCTTCTATGGGTTTGGTGATCATCTTATTGTGCTAATGATGTATGGCAACTTCGACTGATGCATGTATGTGCCTGGTCCTACGCTGTAGCTGACTGACTTCACCTTTCCAATCACAGGTTAGCCATGTGGATTGTTGACGATGAACTGGGTTTAGAAAACTCATTTGTGGTTTAGGATGGTTTAGAGAAAATAAAAAATGTGTAACGACAAGACAACTTGAGAACTTCTTTTTTTGTGTGTTATTTTATTCACTCACTTTATTTTCTAAATATTCATTCTGGGTTATATTCCCCACATTACCTAATTCTGAACCAACTTTTCATTCACACGTTTCCGCCCACTAATCCTCTTATATCATGTCAACCCTTCTAATTCTATCCAATTATTACGTAACTTGTCTTATCACTGTTCTATTACCTCTAAAATAATTATCACATAATGTATAAACTCCATTCAACTATTACATCACCCACCTTTAATTGTTTCCTTAGTTCTAACACCAATTAACCTCTGACCTTTTCTAGCATATATATATATATATTTATATATAGTTATTATTCCAGTTATACACATTCATTTATGCCAATTGTTTTACACTATCTTAATGTAAATTTTTATCACATATTTGGTTGTAAGCAGCTGATGAGAAACCTCGAAATATTATGAATTCATACTATTCTGCATCAATATTTGTTCTTGCTTTATTTAAATTCATAAAGGGAACTAACTGCATGAAACTTCTTTTCTAGAGGCCTCCATAAATGCTTTGAACAATGGAAATCTATTTCCAAAAAGTGAAGTATTTCTGAGATGACAAGATTAACGTACATTACAGTTTGTAAAAGAAGCTTATGACATTAGTTCATGAATTTATCGAACAAACCACTTAACTAAATGGATAAAATATATCAGCAAAACATGAATACTCAGTGCCATCGTATGATCTTTATTACTTGTGGTTTTTAAATAAATGACTCATTTAATGACAAATAAAATTCCTCCTAGTTTATGACAGTCCGGCTAAAACAACTGGCTTAATTCATGATTCGTTCAGGAAACTCCGAAAAGAAAAAAGGTAGTTATTAACCGACTACCTATTGCTAACTACTAAGAACTATTTGGACAATAACAATCCTGTGATCACAAAACAAAATCATCAGAATACTAAGTAATTGTCAGACAGCTCATCATAACAGAAAATAGTGCATGCAATTGATTGATCACTTGGCGGTGACAAATGTCATGTATGTCAGGTCCTCTTTAGTGCAGATCGAATCTTATCGATCAAGTTGCAATGTGATCACTAGTTTAGGTGACTCGAAATTGAGTGCACTATGTTGAGAAAAGACGGTGATAGGAGGTAGTCGACAGAAGACCCTTGACCTGGACATTGATCAACACCCACTGACCAATCAATAGTATGTCCCAGTCATACAGGTCGCTTGCGGCCCGGTGATAACATCTCTGATTGTAGAACTGGGTGATACGGGATCGAATCCGTCAGGGAGCACCAGTTCCCCTAATATCGCTGAAGAGCGCAAAATGACACGAAACCTTGATCTATGGTTTTCTGTCGACTACCTCCAACCACCATTTTATCTAAACAATAGTGCTGAATACTACAAATAATTATGCATAACAATTTATATGAACTGATCATTTAAATTCATTAAGTTGTAAAGATTCTAAAGAGTTCGAATAACTCAATTTACGTCAGATAGAAGTTTAACGTTATATAGAGAATATACAATTGTAAAGTGGTGAATATTTTTAGTAGTTTGATCATTGAAATTAACACTGTTTTCAGTTGATTAGATGAAAATAAAACTAGATAATTTCCTTCCGGAATTAATCTTTTCTTTACAAATACTGTACAATGCTTAATCAATTTTTTTCTATTATATACAGTAAAGATAATAATAAACAACGAAAATATTCACTAAAACGAGTAGATAATAAGTTAAACTGAAAACTGACGATTTCAATATCAGATGTCTCCAATCCACTGCTATATAACAGGAATAGACTTATAATTATCGGAGTATGCAACGATCTTTAAAGTAACACTGTAACTGAGAATAAGTTTTGACTCAATAATTATTAAATGATACTTAAACAACAATTAGATTTTTGTAAAAACATTGTAATAAATTTAATTGGTCAATCATAATTGATTTTTTCTAGTCTCGTACATTTTTGGGAATATATTGATCAATAAGTTATAGACATATTGAGAATACAAACAAATCTCCACAACCGACAGGAAATCATTAAGATTTGTCTTTTTTCTAGAAATTCCCGTAGATCCCAGAGCATTTTCATAAGAATTTATTTGAAGAAATCTCACACAGTTTCTTTATTATTATTTCGAACGAAGCGAGCAAAGAAATAACTTTTAAATGTAGGCTTAGGGTTTAAGAGCAGATGAGAATCGTATGGGTGGCTGAAGGGGAATGTTGGCCGTAGATCGGATAACGCGGACCGATTTCTAAAGCTCTATGAGAATTACAACCGATTTCAGGTCAGCACCAACATTTCCTATTATCGCCTACCTCCTTGCTACCTGTAATTCTTACTCTGCTCGAAGTCATCGGTTAGCGATAGAGTGGCTGTGTACGAAACTGGAGCACCTATCCATATTCTGATACTACAATAATATTCTCTTATCGACAAATTCATTATCCTAAACGGACTGATCTAGATAAATTAGGTACAAATACTGGTACAACCAAATATCATAGTTAGGTTCAAAGACTAGTTTTCGACCCACTGACCACATCTTGACTATCAAATGCCAGAACGCTGCCACACTTGTTTCAGGATAACAATCATTGTTTCTTGACATCAAGGTCGGTATCAACCTGTTGAATACGACTGCGTCCTGACATTATCCATTGAAGACAAATGTGTTTAAGAAGTTTATTAACATGTTGAAGAATAAAAAAAAGCAAGAGATAGAGTGGTAGCACAACCAACTCGTCATTTTTCTAACCCAATAAAGGGATTAATATCGATAACCTTGAAGAAACAACTCGAGAAGTATAGTGGTGTAGAGTTGCTAATTGGTAAGAAACTCTTCAACATCAAATACACAAACGGCACTACCTTATAGTGCGGTGATATCCATTCTACCCCAATAGTACATAATTATTAGAGTTACCGCCCTTAAGTACAGCATGCGACCTGTACCTTCAAAATTAGAAGCACTTTCACAAGAATGCTAAGAGATTGCAAACGAATTAATTTATGATGAGGAGTGCGTATTTCTGTGTAGCTGTCAGTGCCGTTAGTGTTATGTCATTTGAATTCAATCTATATGCGGTGAAGGTTAGAGCGGCTTAAACTAACCTAGGTTATTTCTGCACCTGTTTTATTTTAGTTTGGTCCTAAAGGTTCGGATGTACAATGTTAATGGGAGTATTTTTGATCTATGACGAAATACTGACCCCTTCAAGTTGAAGATGCTCGGTGACTTTCTGCACTCGAATATCATTTAATCCGATAAATTGTTCACACCTAGAGCTCAGCACTGTGTTCGTGTAGTGTCACCACTTTAACAGATAGGGTTCGGTAGCTTGATTACGCGTTACGCATGTCACTCTAAAAGCCTCCACAGTTCCGATTATTTGCCGACTCTAATTAGTATGAAAAATAGCTTCATACGATTAGCAACTTCAGGTCCAATGGTTTGAGATATTATGGTGCATGATTCAGAATAGTTTCTGATTATTTTCATCATAAACAGGAAGAAATCTGTCTTGGTTGGATTATCAACCGTACAATACATTTTATTAAAAAGTTAATTAACTTAAAAATTGTACAACCTTTCCATTTTCAATTTCTTAAGAATACTCTCATTTTACTTTGTATGGAGCGTTTCTGATGTTCTAAAGCATCAGAATTTACGCGTAATGTATAGAGAAAGTGATCGAACACAAAAAAATATATTTACTTCTACGCACGCCGAATAAACCTAGCTTAACCCAAATGGAAGATAATGAAATCATACCAAACCGTTAAAGATTTATTTAATACAAAACATCTCAGAATTGGATTTGTACAGAATAATTTGGTAGAATACAAAGAAATGCAGCCAAATATATTTACATAAATGCTAATAAGCATCGACCACTTATAATTTTAACAAAAAACTGATTGCTTCCTTCAAATATGAAGACTACATTTTTACTATACATGAAAAAATTATATATATATATATATATATATATATATATATATATATATATAACTAGTTGGTTTTACCAATATATACATCATTTTTTTATTCCTAAAGAATGTTCTAAATGCTCTCTATCTGTACCGAATTGATAATAATGTGGAGCTAATTCCAGCAACCAATCTGGTTGTATAACACTGACACCACTGATACAAGTACTTGACAGGTCATTCTTGTTATTATTAATATTTGATTTTGTATCATTATTATAATCCAAATTAGGTGTGAGAAATACATTTGTAAATATGATATAGGCAGGCCACCGTGTTGTAGACGAGTATAAAATACAGTTAGGATGTAAGCGTAATTGATGGTCTCCTCTTATAGTTAAATAATGTGAACCAGATGAAGCGAGACGAGCAGCCTTTTGTTAATGGAATGTAAAAAACCAAATAAATAAATAAACCACATAAAATAAATACACTAACTAAAATGACATTTAACTTGCTATTATTCACATACATCGCAGAATCGAACCTCATACACATTTCATCAATATATACACTTGTGTGATCTATAGGGATTTGTTTGTTTTAAAGATGATCGGTGTGAGAAATTGATATTAACTACAGAACAACTGGGAACTAGGGAGAGTTGAGTAGATATCGAATTCTTCTTTCAGATTCTTTATAATACATCAACCTTGTTCAGGCTTTCTACTTGAATATTAATGGTTAAGTTAGAGCTGATGGTAAACTAACGTCGGGATTGGTAACTTCAAGTGGTGTTCATCAAGACTATCCAATTTTTATTTAAATTTTTCAGACATTCTTTTAGAGATAACACTCAATATCTGGCTTAATATGGGTCGATATTTTACCAAGAGACTTCCTTATTGATTTAAAATACGTAGATGACATAGCACTGTTTGGTTAAGAGGCTAACAAAACTCAGTCTTCTGACCGCCATAAGCAGAAATATAAGCATGTTTGAAATGCGATTGTATCCCTGCAAATGCGAAATGCTACCTAGAGACAAACCTGAGTCAGCATATGAATTAATAACAGTGAGTGAAGTGGTTAAGTGTGCTGGTCACTTAATTTGCTTTGGAATTTTCATTAGTCCTCGTGGTCTAATGTTCGGCGAAACCCCGGCCACGAATTCAGAAAGCTCAACTGATTTTGCCAGCTTGTGATGGAAGTAAAATACTCGTCTGTCAACCGAAGGATGAGTTTACTGAGCAGCAGTCCGCTATTCCACTTCATAGCTCATAAACATGACCTTTAATTGTAGAGGATATTCGCAGGTTACTAGTATTCAATCATAAGAATACTCGAACACATCGCTCGCGTATTTTAGGACCACCGACTCAGCAACGCCGAAGTTAGGGTTAGGGTACTAGATGAAGATGGAAAATCAGTTGACAAGGTAGTGAACGGTGGTCAACTGAAGTGGTCGGGACACGTCACATATTTTTAACCATCACCTACCTCGATAGGCGAAGTAATTTAGTGTAGGAGTAGGTTGGGAGGTTAGGGGCGTCCGAACCAAAACGCGGCACCAATCATGATCTTTAAGTGTTGAGGCAAACACAGTGCCATTCAACCACTGGACCGGAATCTAATTGTTTATAACTGTGCCCCTGAGAAACCCTAAGTCAGGGTCAAAAATCGATTCACTGCTACCTCTTATCCATCGCTCAGTCAGTCTGTCAGCTGCAACGTAGAACCAGGAACATATATGCATCGGTCGAAGTTGCCATACCGCATTAGCACAACAAGATGAACTCCGGATTCATAGAGGCAGTTAATTCAGTGGTGGTAATATATATAAGAAAGATTGCATATAAGAAGATAGTACAGGAACAAAGAATTAGTTCGTAGAAAGAAAGGTATAAAGCAATTAAAATCTCACAGTTTAAGGGAAGACAGAGTATATACGCCTACGCCATTGTGATCGATTCTGAGCCATGTCACACAGAGTCTCCAACCATTGGTTACGATAGTCACGCGGATCCAAACCAAGTAGTCTGCATCTACCGACATGGCTCAGACTAGAAGTTAGTGTCTTCAAGCACTGATACCGTGTATTGGTTTGGCCGTCCCTAACTTGCTTCCAATCATCCCTAACACCGGTTAGCATTGCGCGTCGTGGTAATCGGTGTTCAGGCATACGCAGCACGTGGCCTAACCATCTCAGTCGATGAAGATTCATAACTTCATCAACTGATTTATCATCATTTCCTAATACCCTGCGTCTAACCTCACTATTACTTACACGGTGATCCCAGCAGATACCCGCAATATTTCTAAGGCATCTGTGGTCAAATACTAGTAGCTTACGAGTATCTTCTACTCTTAAAGGCCATGTTTCACAGCCGTATAGTAGAACGGAACGAACTGCCGCACAGTATACCCGACCCTTAATTGATAGACGGATATCTCGCCTGCGCCATAGGTAGTGTAAGTTGGCGAAAGCCAAACGAGCTCTTCGAATCCGTGCTGAGATTCCGTCACACACCAACCCATTAGGGTTGATCAGACTTCCAAGATAAGTGAACTTGTCAACGCGTTCGATTACTTCACTCCCTATCCTTAGTTCAGGTGTTGACGCAGACCAATCCTGAAGCAACAACTTGCATTTGGAGGGAGAGAAGCGCATCCCAAACATTCTGGCATTGTTGCTCAGTGCTACCAAAACACTCTGCATTTCATCAGCGTCTTCACCAAACAGGACTATGTCATCTGCGTATTCTAAGTCGATAAGTGGACCTCCTGGTAGGAGATCAATCCCGAAGAATTCAGTCGATGAGAGCGTTATTTCCATCAGGAGGTCTATGATAGAGTTAAACAAAAAAGGAGAAAGTAGACATCCATCGCTGATATTACTTATCTCACTAGTCCACAAGTATTAATCACATTTCATTTAATATACTAAAAAGATATTTGGATTACTCTATATACAATGTTAGGACTATAAGTGTCTACATCCAAGTGTTCCTCTCGTTGTTCATAAGAAATCAAAATCACACAATGTATGTTCCAGTCGGGTAATAGATTAGAATCTACTGCTTATTGTGCATTATTCTGGTCACTACATATTGCAATATTTGAACATAAAGTATAATTCTTATATCAAATATCGCTAAAATTACGAACTGTATAAGAAGTTCATTTTAACAAAAAGAACAACAGATAATGTGAGATGGAATGAAGTCATTTCATTTTATGTGCCCTAAATCTTTCATATATATACGCTGATTTGTAATAATAAATGAAATGTTTGACAAATGTAATTTTGTGAGTAACATACACTTTATTTTTATACTTTTGGGCAATTATTATCACTTTCATTTTGCTCATAGTAATCGTGACAATTTATACATTTTTTTATATTCAATCATGTCATAGTCTCGCTCTCTTTTTCTCGTCTATTCATGTCGTCGATGAATTGAGCTTGCACGAATATGGAAACTATTTGTAATTATTTGAAACCAGTGAAGTAAATGACTTTATGGATTTCACACACAATATTACATACATCTAACATTTCTTTATTTCTAAAAATCAGTTATGATGTGGAAGGTTAAGTACACGTGAAATGATGAAATACACCTAATCCATCCCACAATATTTGTTGTTATTACTTTATAAAAGTTTATCGAGGGAACTAAGTGCAATAATTCATTTATATGTATACTCATTTAATTTCATGAGGTTATCTATTCAATAGAAAGATAAAATT
Organism: Schistosoma spindalis; assembly: GCA_946903255.1. Taxonomy (NCBI): domain Eukaryota; kingdom Metazoa; phylum Platyhelminthes; class Trematoda; order Strigeidida; family Schistosomatidae; genus Schistosoma; species Schistosoma spindalis. The sequence goes on along the minus strand of OX336420.1, from coordinate 62,513,108 downwards.
CATCCAAGCTTTGGATATGCAGTTTCGTGATAAACAACAATTATGAAAACAAACAATTAAATAATTGAACATATGTAACTTTAACGAATAATTTTTTCTGGTCAAAACAATTGGCAACCAACACCAAAGTCAGAATTTTCAATACAAATGTCAAGACAGTTCTACTGTATGGGGCCAAAACCTGGAAAACCACGAAATCCATCATCCAGAAGATACAGGTGTTTATTAACAGTTGTCTACGCAAAATACTTCGGATCCGTTGGCCGGACACTATTAGCAACAACCTACTGTGGGAGAGAACAAATCAGATCCCAGTGGAGGAAGAAATCAGGAAGAAGCGCTGGAAGTGGATAGGACACACATTGAGGAAAGCACCGAACTGCGTCACAAGACAAGCCCTCATATGGAACCCTCAAGGTCGAAGGAAGAGTGGAAGACCAAAGAATACATTACGCCGAGAAATGGAGATAGATATGAGAAAAATGAACAAGAATTGGATGGAACTTGAAAAGAAGGCCCAGGACAGAGGGGGTTGGAGAATGCTGGTCGGCGGCCTATGCTCCATTGGGAGTAACAGGCGTAAGTAAGTAAGTAAGTAAGTAACTTTAACGAAACAACTTGATTGTCATAGAAGATATATATATATATATATATATATATATATAAGTATGCTTTGAAATGGAGAATAAATTTCTCCACTAATCACAAAAAATCATTGTTCATTGAATAAATTTAAACTGAAACAACCATGTCTAGTTGGAGGATGTCGAGGAAACTGTCGTATCTGGGTTTGAAGTGTCACTACAACATTTGCAGTTACCGCAAACCATATCAGAACAATAAAGTTGGTTAGTTACCCACCAATAGTAATGGATATTTGTCGAGCAATATGTGTGAACTCACTTAATTTGGAAATGAAAACCATTGAATTCCGATTTACTGTTTATGAATGGTATAGTTAACATTGGATAACCTAAATGTTCATGGTTTGATCTAGTATGGATGCGTGGGTGAATTTTGCTTAGAAGTTGCAGTTAGAACAAAATATCTGTTTTTTCTTTCAGCTAACACTAGTCCGTAATGAAAAATATCCTTAAAAAGGAAAATACATAGATCATGAATTTAAGCTTTACGGTTGCAGAAAACTGGTACCAGTGGCTGAGGTTTTCTAAAAACAATTAAACACTATCCTAAAAAAGAATTATATAAGGTTCAAAAACAAAAGTTCAATGACACAAATTGTTACTTGATGAAAGAATCCGCGAACAAGCGCCCTTAGTACTGGATTAGGATTTCCTTCAGGCTCTGCTTTTACCCAAGGCAATTTTAAACGATGAAACATGGAGCCGATTCGATCACGTAGTATAACTGCATGAGCTAGCCCACGTTCATTTAAACCTACTTCTCGACACCATGTTCGAAGTTCCGACTTTGACAATAATTTTGATTGGTTCTCATAAGCAACAAATGCATTTAACTCGGTTAAATGATCACCTTGCTGACAACCGAACGTCTGCCTACGAATACGATCACTTGTGTGTTTATAATCAGAAACCGTAAATATTCGTTGAATCTACAAAGCCAAGCAAAAATACATAAAATATTCACGAAAATTCATAGTTATATAAAAGTCTCAGTATAATTCTATTACGTACCAATAAATAACAGATTGTAATTACTGGAATGTAAAATTATACCAAATCAATTGCTTACTTGCATTAATGAGACAATCGCAGCAATCTCCTGAGAGCATCCTTCATCACAAGCACCTAATAATGCAGCTGCAGTTGAAGGTTGGTCTAAACCACACGTTGTAGAAACTTCTGCTAATTTTAATCCGCGAGGAATTGTAAGATGACCAGAACTAGCATCGAGAGCACCTAAAGCAACAAGTCGTTCAGCAGACTGACCTACATGTGATGCAGGTGGTGAATCGAGCCAATCAAACTGAGCTAAACGATCGATACCAAGCGTTTTTAAGCGTAACAAGGCACCAGATAAATCAACACGTAAAGATTCTGGTAGTGTAAAACGTGGCAAGAGTTTGTTATATGCCTCTTCAGTATAAAGCCGATAAGCCTGTAATATCATCATAAGCGACAGAAAAAAAGACTATAATTTATTGTAAATATGAATATCAATGATATTTTAATTACATACAATTAGAGAACAATGACTTATCGACTGGACCAATGACGCATAAAACCGTACGAGCAGTCTAGAGTACTTATCGGTCGTTCTTCCTCCCCGTTAAGTCCAGAACATCAATCTCAGCCTCTGCGATATGAATCATGTACTTCAAACATACTGGGTTTATATACAAACCAAACAGACAACATCGCACCACAAAATAGATCACAAGATTTGTACAAGATCTAGTTAAAAGTGTCTGTGAATGTGGGAGACTAGTTAATAAACTGGGCATAACTCAAGAACGGTAAATCGTATAATAGTTTCTGGGTCAAAATAAAGTTTATGATAGGAGGAACATGAAAATGCACAGTTTAGTTACTTAACAATTATACAATAAAAATATATGTATCGTATTGGTCCACAAATAGTTCTCAAAAGTTACCATTCATAATTCTTGTCGGGATATAACAGTTATTACTAAGAAACGATTATCGATATATGATAATAAACAAGGACTTCAATGGCCGCTAATACTGTTTGTGGATATTAGCATTCGAATGCGTAAACGTGACAGTCACAAATCGAAAGACAGAATAAAGAACGAGAAGTGGTTATTGAGTAAGTTTTAAAATATGTACAGGAAAACAGGAGTATTTATGGTTTTTAGTCTGGGCTACATCATTATAAACCAACCGATCCGCTAGTAGGAACTTATATAATGTTCAGTAATAGCATGCCATGTTGGTATTCCAGAAGATTCTATCAGGCTCTGATTGGATGGAATCTCTTCGGCTCCTTTAGGGCCTCTGGAAGCCTCGTTGCGCTTTCTAGATGTCCCGGCAAGGATAAAGATGTGACACGACTAGTATTATTGTATGTAGAAGTGATTTAGTAGTATATAATGACAGTTTACTTTTCCAATCAGATAGAATCACTGTTAGTGAACTGGAAGTATGGTTAATTTCCGTTTATTCAGTGTGTATTTTATTGTGTGCAAGTGACAAAAACAACTTTATGAATATCATAATACAACTTAGATATATGGAAGTAATCTCATGGTGAATCAATTTGATTGGTAAATATGTATATTCAGAGTTCTATATGATTGTCTTTACCAATTACAAATAATATGCTTTCGGTATTACATTCTCTTAGCACTAACACCAACTAATAGGAAAAATTAACAGAAATAATTTAAATGGATAGGGTAACTAATATACTTGCTAATAGCGAATTAACAGACTTTAAAACTACTATTATCATTATAAATGAAATAACGATATAAATAAAAGTGTAGCCAAGAGATATAGGTAACTCAATCATATTTCGCTAACCTGTCCAGTTCTTGTACGTCCGGCTCGACCAGCACGCTGACGTGCTGAAGCTTGAGATGTAGGTATAGTAACTAAAGCTTCAAGCCCATTAACAGGATTATACGCTCGAATTCTTGAAAAGCCACAATCAATCACATAAGAAATCCCAGGAATTGTAACTGACGCTTCCGCAACATTAGTGGCCACGATAACTTTACGACAAGACCGAGTTGGTCGTTCAAAAATACGAAGCTGTTCATGTTGAGGAAGGGAACCATGAAGCTGTAAGCAACGTAAAGGTGGGTAGGTAGTAGGTAACTTTGTTTTAGAACTTTGTTGTTGAGTATTTAAGAAACGCTCCTTGCGGTTCCGATATTCTTCAATTAGATTGCCAACTAGTTGGGAAACTTCATTCTGACCTTGGGAATCAAAATAAAACTGAATGTAAGTATTTTCCAAAAAAGAAACACGAATCGAAATTGTAAATGAGTTTAATGCCACCAAACTTCGTTGCAGTACATCTTCGTACAAAAACGCACACTACTAAGATAAACAGGAATACTCACAACGTTACAGCTATAAAATAGCCACGTTCATCTAAAACCATAACCAATATATAATTTCAGGTTGAAAGAACTATATATTAACTTAATCAGCAGCAAATTCATTCAAATTTATAACAATTATTGTGTCAGGTCATTAGTTAAATTAGTATGTCAACTGAAACTTGTCAAATCTATCAGAAGAGAAAAATAAATAATTTCTGAGTATAAACTTATCAGTTATCCTTCAAAACAGAACAACCTATCGACTACCGAAGTCTCAATATGCATAATCAATACTAAAAAACTGATGGTAAACAAAAGTCGATATCTTTATATTATCATCAATTCCTAATATCAATGTCCAATATGAACGGATTTCTGCAATTTTCGTATATAGTTCAACATGATGTCAACTCCGTTAATTATGTAAAAAAGTTGTGAAACAAAGTATAAATACGCACACGATGTCATTGCAAAAATATGATGGCATAGTCTTAACTGATAAAAAGGTACTTCGATTATGTTTTCCTCTCTGAAGTAGTATTTAGCGGGAGATAAACAGAACACATCAATCAGTAATGGAACATTGAAAAAAGTGTATAGTACACCTACCTCAAAATATTTTGATGCACAGACATATTCTTAAATACTGTAGCTAAGTAATCAAGTCATGTGAACAAACCTAATCACAATAGACACAATAAAGTCTAGACTAAAATTTGTAATTAACGGAGACTAAGGATGAAGTTCCCTTATCTGTAAGACATGATTCATAACATATCCTAACACAGTAGATTTTATGACGTACTATTTAGAGATAAAAACTGGAAAAAAAGGAACTAATTGAGACAGACTGATTGCGTTTACTACTTAAAAAGAAAAATATTGAAATGCGAACAAAAGTGAGTCGAGTCAGTAGTGTGAGTAGTGAACAACAGGTTAAATTTGACGGAATTGATCCCCTTTATGAATTTGAATAATGCCAGGACAAACATTGATGCAGAATAATATGAATTCATTATATTTGATAATTCACTTTTAACGACATCTGAGTTTACTTTTAACAGCAGATATTTGGAAAAGATTAATTTTTATCATATAGATTGTTAGTATAACAATAATTTTTTTTAAAGCAAACATTTTAGTTGATTCAGGGTTTTGTTGTTAATTCTTGTTGCCTATATTCATTGAATGTAGAATTCACATTTGACCTTTTCTATATGACCATGAACTTTTCACCTAATTTTATCTTTGTAACAATTGAATATTGCAGTTTTGGGTAATTTTTACTCATAGGTCAAATAATTTACTCATTATCTTTTAGTCATAGATAAAAAGAGAATTATTCAAATTTACAACAAAATATATGTTTATTGTGAGATTCAGTGAGAGTACATAGTAGTAGAAGTAATTTATTTGGTCTATCTTAACAAGTATCTCTCAAGTGACTATTTAGAATCAATAGATTATGATATTAGATTTCCACTTCCGAGCACGTTCCAAAGAACGTGGAACTGAGAGGTGCAATAGCTCGGCATTTATTTGGCACAAGACATACCATTGACATTTTATAAGCCTTCAAAATCATTAGCAGACAAAAAAAAACAGCGTCTCTTTGGTTTGCCGAAGCAATACCAATAAAAACCGCAAAGCTGACTTATGTATCTAGAAAGAGACAGTAATTAACTTATCACTATCTTGGTAAATTATTTTTTTCATTATCACTATTTTATTAGTGCTTATTTTGTTATGGGGTCTTCTCTTAACTAATTCTTATTTTATATACACCAAAACCATCCCCCCACTTATACGTTTTCATTCACTTAATTCTCGCTTTTTCATTTTCCATTCCAGTGATCTTATGTAAATCCATCGTAACATCTAAAATTATCATACAATCTATCTTATCCGTCTCCGGACCTCATTTAATTATTGCACCACCCACCCCTTATGTTTTTGGATTCCAACTCCAAATGACCTGTCGGTGTAATAAACCACATGATTATTCACTACAAATCGGTACCTAGAAATACTAGCTGATTAAAAATGATCAATAGAATGCCCATATACATCACAAGGATGCACCACACAAATCTCGTTTGATATGTGTGAGGGCTGTGATACTGCGCAGGTGCCCAAAGCGAAGCAGGTGGTTTTCTTAGGGGGCCACACCCCGAGCCTCCGACCTGAACGTCTGACCCACAAGGCAGTGGAGCATCGTGAGGAGATGCAGTCCCATGGTAGCCGGTGACCAACGACTGGTTCATACGCCATTTGTTCCCGCAGGATACTGGAGCCCATGTGCACCATTGGTTTGGGATCCGGTCAAAGCGCCGGACATTCGCTTTTCGTCCTCTCATTTTCGTAAACAACACCCCCGCCACGTGAAGGCAGTGAGTAGGACTTCCCTGGCAGAGGCTATATACGCGTGGCCATTTGAGAGCATTTCGAGAGGGAGAGCGGACTCTCTCCACTCTCGGCCGTACCAGGGCATTTGGGGGTCCATATACATCACAGAACCAATTTATACCACCAAAGTATTTTTTGAAATCTTTGTGGAACTATTGTCACTCACAGATATCTAAACCTACATCACTAAGAGATAGTATGACAGTTTTATGAAAAAATCAATCAATATTGATTTCATTCAGTACAAAAGTATACCTAGGTTATGAAGAAGACAAAAACAAATTACAGTAGAATTATTACTGACTCATACTTAAAGTTAAATATGATAATCTCTTAACGCACTGAGTTGTAGTGAAATGTTATCAAATGCTAATTCAACGCAACTATCTTTCATTCTGTGATACCATGTCACAAAATGCACACCTCTAGTTTTCAATCCCATTTTAGTGGCAGTAAGTGCTTACAATGTAAACTATTATAATGTTATACGTAAAAACGTGTGCAAGCTATTAGTTCTGAAGTCAAGTGGGTGATAGAATGTTTATTATCTGGAAGACAATTCTCACTAACCACACACGTCCTTTGGGAAATAATCGGAAATCTCTAACCTCCAAACAGGTTTAAAAGCAATTCATCAGTGCACATCTAAGAGCTAGGTGTCGTTTGGTGTGTACGATACCGTTCACTTATGGAGTTAGGATTTGGCAGTTTTCTCTTCCTAATTATATTTAAGTTATGAGAAACCTACATTACTGCTATGCACAACTCTTATTGATAATCATGATAACTGAAGTTTTATCGTACACAGTGTATTGACTATGTTGTGACATATTAAAGAATCAAACAAAATCAAGATAAAGGAAGTGGTGATGAGATACTATTCAACTTTTTTTTGAAATCTCTCTTTTGGATTAAAGATTAATGAAAGTAAGAAAAGCAATCATTATTCCTTGAATACGCACAGGTCTCAGGATTCTTTAAATTACCATGGTACTATCGTATGCCACAAAAATTGTCAATGATTTTTCTAACTGTATTTCTTTTCTAATTTTCAACTAATATGTTTCTGAAATTCTGACTTGTACATTAATATGATGTGAATGAACCTTTCGTTTGGCATTTCTTCTTGTAAAAAGTAAAGTCTATCATACATCACATTTAGACATCTGTGAAAAAAGTCAAGAAAATTTTGTACAGCGTGAGTAATATTCTTAATTTAACAATTATTTGCATCCAGAATGTTTACCTGTAACAAAGACAAGTATATCACCACCTAATGGTTTTGTCTCATGTATCTGAAACACAGTCTCTTTAGCTGCAGATAAATAACAAGGAACGGGATCAAGTGAGTAAAATATGGATACAGGATATTGACGTCCTTCCACATTTAAATGTGAAACAGGAGTTAATTTTAGCCCTTGATTTTCGATTTCAACTTCAGGTATCTTCATTTTTGAAAAATACTCTAAAAATCTAAAAAAGAAATAAGTTTTTTAAAGCAAAAAGGATATCAGACAGTTTTCATCATATTGATTACTTACTTACGCCTGTTACCAGTCGTAAAGGAGCATTCTCCATCCAAATCTGTTCTGGACTCGCCTTCCCAGTTGTTTCCTGTTGCTATTCATCCTTTTCATGTCTGCTTCCAATTACCGACGCAATGTATTCCTTGTTCTTCCAACTGTTCGTTTTCCTTCAGGATTCCAAGTTAACACTTGTTTCGTGATGCAGTTTGATAATTTCCGTAATATATTTCCTATCCACATACAACGTCTTTTACTTATCTCCTCTTATGATAGAAACTCATCTGTTCTCTCAAACAGTAGGATGTTGTTGATGATTTCCGGTAAACGGCCATTCAGTAGATTGCGTAGACAATTGATTATAAATATCTGTACCTTTCTGATGATGGTTGTGGTAGTTCTCCAAGTGTCAGCTCAGTACAGAAGACGATTCTCACTTTGATATTGGTTGACAATTTTTTTTAACTCCAAATGTTCTTCAGTTGTAGGAGTGCTGTCCTTACTTTGCCAATCCTCGCCCTTACGTCTTCATCCGTTCCTCCTTGTTCACCGATGATGCTGTTAGGGTACGTGAAACGTTCCACATATTTCAGAATTCCTCCATCAAGTGCGATTGGGTTGGTGTTCTCCGAGTTGTATTTCAGTATCTTGCTTCTTCCGTTGTTTATGTTGAGGCCTACTCATGCAGAGGCTGACGCTAAGCTGGTTGCATTCACTTGTATTTGCCCATGTGTATAGGATAGAAATGCCAGGTCATCTGTGAAGTCCAAATCGTCTAGTCGCATCCAAGCTGTCCACTGTATTCCTCTCAGATATGAAGGTCTTCATAATCCAGTCGACCATCAGAAGAAAGAGAAAGGGGAAGAGTAAGCAGTCTTGCCTGACTCCGATCCTCATTTAGAATACATTGGCCAGCTGTCCTCCCTGCACCACTTTGCACCGTAGTCCGTCCTATGAATTCCGTATGATGTAGAAGATTTCCTCACCCACTCACACCATGGTGTCGGAGAAGGTTCAATAAGGTTCTCCTGTTCACGTTGTCAAATGCTTTCTCACAGTCAAGGAATCGGATGTATAGTGAAGTCTCATTCGATTGATTGCTCAACAATGATCCGTAGTGTCGCGATCCGGCCTGTTGGTCTCGGAGTTGGACGTTTACTGAATCTTTCATCCGGTTCAGCGACACTCTGTTCTAAATCTTTCCTGCTACCGATAGTAGTGTGATGCCTCTGTAGTACTCACACTTGCTCAAATATCCTTTCTTTTGTATCTTGTTCTTCCTCCCAAATCATCTTGAACAAAACATGGAGCATGTTTTCGGTTGCGTCTAAGTCCGACTTCAGTGCTTCAGCTGGTATGTTGTCAGGTCCTTATGCTTTCTTACTCTTAATTTGTTTGATGGCCATCCTGATTTCTCCCATCATTGGTACAGTGACAGCTATACGATGGTCTATAGGTGCTGCTTCGACGTCCGGTGGATTCCATGGAGTTGGTCTATTGAAGAGTTCCTCGAAGTATTCTCCACCGTCTGTTCCTCTGTTCTTGAATCTCGCTGACTAGCTTACCTTCTTCGTGCTTGACCGGTCTCTCCGGCTCACTATATTTCCCTACCAGATTCTTGGTCGCATCACATAGTTATTTCATATTTCCTTCTTATGCAACTCTCTCCGCTATCATTGCTAGGTCTTCCACATATTTCTGCTTGTCAAATCGAACGCTCCTCTTCACCTGCTTGATTGCTTCTGTGTATTCAGCTTGTGTATTGACTTGCTCCATTCTCGTTCGGCTGTTGTCAACCACTGTCTTCTTCTTCTTCCTTTCTTCAATCCTGTTCAGGGTTTCCACAGAAATCCATTCCTCATGATGATGCTTCTTGTAACCCAGAACCTCTTGACACATTGTAGTTGGTGCCTCTTGGATTCCTTTCCAGTTGTCCTTCATGGTAGTTTCTTCGTCTTGTAAGGCTTGCAACCTGTTGTTGAGAGTCATCTTGAATTCGTTGAGTTCGTCAGTATCTCGAAAAAGATTTTACCGACCCTTTCTCATGTTGTTTGTCCAGTGGTCCAGTGCTTATTTAGCTTCAGCTTCACCCTGGCAACCACCAGCTAGTGGTGATCTCAAGCTATGTCAGCTGCTCTCCTGGTTCACATGTCTTCTATTGACCACCTGAATTTGTTGAACGCATATAAATTTGTAAATCTCTGACATGTACGTGGGTGTATAGACCAGATATTCACACTACGTCAGGTCCTAGAACTAGTAAATCATCCAACTCTTTACGAAGTTGAAAGTTATAGGAAATCTAAAGCGAGGAGAGCAGCAGGCTCCTACGGGTTTACCCCTGAGACTTTTAAGGATGGTGGTCCAGTATTAGCAGCGAGATTGACTAAGGTCTTAGGTAGAATCTGGGAACTGGACATCATCACATCTGACTGGTTTCAATCACTGATTGTGCCAGTCTAAAAGAAAGGACAAAAGTCCTCTTGTGACAGTCATAGAGGAATCAGTTTGACTAATACAGTGTCTAAAATATTAGCTTCAATAATATTTCAACGCTTAACTAAAGTTCGTGAAGAACAGACTAGAGGAAATCAGGCTGGTTTTCGACCTGGACGTGGCTGTATAGACCAGATATTCATAAACCCTTGTGTCTCGGTGTGTGACGAAATCTCAGCACAGACACAGAAGACCAGACTAGGTTTTGCCAAATTGCGTCATTTATGGCGTAGGCGAGATATCCGTCTATCAAACAAAGGACGTGTTTACTGCGAAACAGTTCGTTCCATCCTACTTTATGGCAGTGAAACATGGCCGGTAAGAGTAGAGGATATTCGTAGGTTACTAGTATTCGATCATAGGTGTCTTCGAAGCATTGATCGTATATCCTGGGACCACCGAGTCAGTAATGTAGTAGTTAGGGAACGGATACTAGGTAAGAATGACAAATCAATTGATGAAGTAGTGAAATGTCATCGGTTGAAATTGCTGGAACATGTGCTACCAACCACCGACTGCACCGATGTGCGATGTTTTATGGTGTAGGAGTAGGCCGGAAGAAAGCTAAGGGCGGCCAGACCATAGTACAAATCCCTGTAGTCACTGACAAGTGGATTGAGCCATGTTGGTAGGTGTAGACTACCTGGTTGGGATTCGCGAGACGACCTTGAATGACATGGCTCAAAATCGTTTGCAATGGCGCAGATGCATCCACTCTTTGATCAATCGCAACCTCTCTTAAAACTGATCTTTATTGTCCCCATTGCTTTCATTGGTGGGTGCATAACATTGGATAACATTTATTGTGATTCCTTCTTTCTTTGTTTTAAAAGATGATTTGATGATCCTGTTTCCATCAGATTCCCCTCCTATAGGTGCTTTTCGTGTTTCTATGAGCAGCATCAGTGCAACTCCTTGCGTGTGCAAAGTATTTTCTTCTTTATAGTCAGAGTATAACAGCATCTCTCCCAAGGCCTATGTTTTCTGTTCAGCTTGGTCCAATGTGTTTCACTTATTCTGACCCCTTCAGATTGTATCTCCTAATTTCTGTTGCTATTTGACTGGTCCTCTTAGTCTCCCACATAGTCTGGACATTCCATGCACCTAGATTAATTGTTGCTCTGGATGTGAGACGGGTCATGGTCCTCGTGACTCCTAAACAATCTCGGCTTTCACCGTGAGGCGTCATAATTCTCCCTTCAACTTCCAGGGCAGAGTTTAATTTGTCTATCCTAGTTAGCGTTGTTTTAGCAAGTTTGTCTTCTACGGGATGATGCTGCTAATCACATGCCCGACCTTCCTACTTTACCTGAGCTTTGAACCGGTATTAGCCCTAGAAGAGCTACAGGCGGAGTTCATACTGATAGCCTAGAAATAACTAACAGTGATGATCTAAAATTAAGTACAGAGTGAAAAGTTTAAAAATAAATTTGATTGTTGTAATTAACATTAACTCCAAATGTTGGTGTGTGTTTGATTTAAAAAAGTACCGAGCCTTTTGATGAATGTTAAGTAAGCATGCTACATACTATATTAATTTTTATAAAACTTTCGAGGATACACCTATTCATCAATTATTTAATATAATGGGAAGCATATAAAGTTGATTGATTCAGTGAAATGAGTAGATGAATAAATTATGAAGGGGTGATCACTGGCAGAATGTTTAAATTAATACAGATCATGTTGGTTATTTTTACTGGCACTGAAATGATGATGATGAATTTTTAAGTTGCAAAAGGTTTTTGTTATACTCGAACGAAGAATAAATGAATGGTAACTGCTAGGGATTATTTGTGGATTATTATTATACATATTCTTATTGGATGACTAAATTGCCCCCAAATGCCCTGGTACGGCCGAGAGCGGGGAGGGTTCGCCCTCCCTCTCGAAATACTCTCATATGGCCACGCGTATATAGCCTCTGCCAGGGAAGTCCTACTCACTGCCTTCACGTGGCGGGGGTGTTGTTTACGAAAATGAGAGGACGAAAAGCGAATGTCCGGCGCTTTGACCGGATCCCAAACCAATGGTGCACATGGACTCCAGTATCCTGAAGGAACAAATGGCGTATGAACCAGTCGTTGGTCACCGGCTACCATGGGACTGCATCTCCTCACGATGCTCCACTGCCTTGTGGGTCAGACGTTCAGGTCGGAGGCTCGGGGTGTGGCCCCCTAAGAAAACCACCTGCTTCGCTTTGGGCACCTGCGCAGTATCACAGCCCTCACACATATCAAATGAGATCTGTGTGGCGCATATGTATTTGGTGCCTCCTTTTACCAATATCTATGTGTTAAAATAAATAAATAAATACGCAACTAAATTATATGTATATTCATATTCCTTTTATCATAAACTTTTATTTGACGTATCGACTACTATTATACGATTTACTATTCTCAAATTATTCCCAACCTATTAGTTACAGCCTCTTACACTCACAGCTATTTTTGGCTTGATCTTGTATAATTGGTTTTTTTCTATTTTGATGGTGTGATGCGGTATGGTTTGTTTGTATATAAACCACGTATATGTGAAGTATGCGATTCATACACACTGATATTGTGTTCTGGACTCAACGGGCAGGGCCAGGAGAGAAGGACCAATAGAAATTCAGAGCTGAGGCAAGGCTGCTAGTGTTATTTGACGTGTCATTGGTTAAGCAGAAGAACAAGGTCATACAGGTCGGTATTCTGATTGATCTTGTCACGTGACAATCGACAGGGGGAAAAGTCATAACAGTTTTGCTCCGATATGGATTTGTTAATGTAATTAATGGATATGTACAGCGTAGGAGGACTACAAATGAATAATGGATTGGTGGATCAATGATTATGGGGTTTGAATTGCATACACTATGTAAACGTCCGGACTCTGTTTTGTCTGCTTTAGTTTGAGTAAACAGGTAATTCACCAGCCTTTGTAAGCGAAGTCAAGAATACGGATTTTTAGTTGGTAAATGAGTTTAAAAAACAAATGGTTGAAATTCACTTAATTCGAAGAACGAATTAAGCCTGATGATTTCATTAAGCAGACAGTTCCTAAGTTATAAATAGTTGTTTTTTAAGTAAACGTAATTTTGAATGTAAGACAACCACAGTAATTAAGACCTGTGATGGACAGATCACAATGATAACCAGATTAAAAAGGATGCAATAGGTGTTTCATAACGGTTAATGAAATATATGGCATAAAACAAACACTTATAAAAAAGTAAATAAGGAGAAACTGACTTTTCAGCTTCCAAAGTAGCAGAAGAGATTATAACTCGCAAGTCAATTGGCCGTTTACGTAATACTTTCTTAATAAGACCCAACAAAATATCTGTTTGTAAAGATCTTTCATGAACTTCATCTAACATGATTACACGGAAACGAGTTAGAAGCGGATCACGCAACAGTTCCTGTATCATCATACCCTCGGTAAGATATGAGATGACGGTTGAATTTGGTGTCCAACATTCCTTTTTCAAAAAACATTGTGAAAGCATATCCACATATATTAAACCAAATTTAATTGAAAGACAGATAAAAGAATTGATACCGTTAGATGTTTTGCAAGAAGTTAGATACAGAAGAAACGGGGACTCGCTAGACACTCAAAAGTCTATAAGTTTACTCCTGTTTAAAATGGATTACATATTTCTAAAGCATCATAAATTTCACAGATCCGTAAACTGATTTTCTAAAGTTACAAGTGGAGCACACTTAACTCCTGCACGATTCAAAGTGGATATTAATCCTTTAGGTAGGCTAGTATTTGAAGATTTAATATGAATAACGAATCCTAAGGACACTTTCTTTATTAATTTTGTTGGAAGAAATACGAATATTACCCCAATCCGTTATGGAATGATGTTTTGGAAGTATAGCATTCAAATTATTGCGACAAACAATGCAATAGCAATAATTATTCGAATACCGTTTAATATACACATAATAAATTAATCAGAACGAATGGGTTGAGGAAACGAACCATTGTTCAACCTTCTGACCTATTATCGTTCCGTACACGAATAGTCGGTATAATACACTGAATAAACATTAGTGTTAATACACAAATAAATAACTCTGAAGTATAATCCATCCAGCCTGTGGGAAATGAAATGATTAAGTTTACTAATTCGACAACAACAATTAATGTGCTAATTGTGCCAATTCAAAATATATTTGTACAACGGCTTTCAATACTTTGAATATCACCATATTCTAACTACCTTTTAATACGTTAATCAACAAACTAGAGTGAACTAAAAATGAGCTATTGCTCCTTCCGCTTTCCTAATTGCCCTTCCTGTCCCTTTACTCTTAACCATTGTTTCCAACACTTACCGCTAGTTATTAAATAGTCTGTTAATTTATAAACACATGTTTCAACTTATTTATTTGATAATAGAGCTTTAAAAATGTAGTAAAATTATCCTATTAATTTGCATCTTTTAATCAGTCCCTTATTTATTTATCAATATTTTCAAAAACCTTTCGGATTCGAAATATGTAGAGTCATGATGAAAAGCCAATTGAAAAAATCCCTTTGACCAGTTAACTATTTAAAATGCCTAAATAGCTTTCGCTCTCAACAAATTAAATAATTCCACGTCGACATTCAAAATGCGAATTGAGCAAAGAAATATTTTCCAGTTAGATTTCCACGATGGCTTCATTAAACTTTCCGGTGCATAATAATTTCCGCTACTTTCGTTTAAGATGGAGTACTTTTGGTTTATATCTAAACAATAGCCAGACAGAAAAAACAGAATAACCCGGTTTGGAAAGACTCTTATACACAAAAATCAGCAGAAAAAGCAACGATGTATGGTAACTCTTACTTCAAAACGTATGATATATCCAACTTGTTTACCGATACGCCAATTTTTCTCTTCAGCTACACGTGTAGCCAAACTTAATGCAGCTACACGCCTTGGCTGTGTCACAGCCATGGTAACTCCGAACGGATTGAAATTACTGGATTTTGAGTCCAACCAGCCAGCTTCATAGACGTACTGAGGAAGTTGTGTAGACTTTCCGCTCCCAGTCTCTCCAGTAACGACTAAAACCCTGAAAGATTAATGGTGGGTCGTCTAAATTATTTATTCTTTATTTTAAACATATTTTGATGGAGTTTTGTTCTCTGAGCTGGATGGTTTGGTCGTGGAGCTTTCATCGTTCTTCTGAACGACATCATCAGCACAAACTTCAGATAGAAGTGAAGTGTTCGAATTTCTCCATATGCGTTTCACAGCTTGTTCTGTGCACCTCGATGTTGATTGGTTCTTATTGACCTTAAATTTTTCATTGTTTACCTTTTTGTCTTGGTTTTGTCTCCTATTGGTTTGATTCTTGTTCCTATATTTGTGCATAAGTTTCCTGATTGGTTGATAAATCGGATCGATTTCAATATGTTTGTTGGTTGCTGATTGACCTGAGTGCCAGGCTTCTAAAAATTCTCTTGTGTTTTTAGAATTTCCTCTGTCCACGATTTCCACATTTTTCCAATCGAATGTGTGTCCGCAGTTGTCCACGTGTATTGATATAAGTGAGGAGATATCATGCCGTTTGACTGCTAATTGATGTTCATGTAAGCGCATGTGAAGGGGGCGTCCGCTTTGTCCGATGTAGTGTTTGTTGCAGTTGACACAATTTATTTTGTAGATGATGTTCGATTTATCTTCTTTTGTTATTTCATCCTTTGGTTTGCATAGGATTGACTGTATTGATTTTGTCGGTTTGTGTGCCACACCTATCCCGAAGGTTTTTAGCAGTCTTGTTGCGGTTTCTGATATGCCATGTATGTATGGTAGGGTGATCCGTTTGTTGATTTTTGTGCTTGATTTGTGCTCTGATGCTGCATGTAGTTGGTATTTTTTGATGAAGTTGACTGGGTAGCCATTCTTTTGAAATACTTCCTTTAGGTATTTCTCTTCTTTTCTTCGTGCTGCCAGAGTGGTGCAGTGTGACCTCGCCCTCTTGAACAAAGTTTGCACGCAGTTGATTTTATGTGCTCTTGGGTTGTTGCTATTGTAGTTTAGAATTTGATCTGTGTGGGTCGGTTTCCTATATACT
Organism: Schistosoma spindalis; assembly: GCA_946903255.1. Lineage (NCBI taxonomy): Eukaryota > Metazoa > Platyhelminthes > Trematoda > Strigeidida > Schistosomatidae > Schistosoma > Schistosoma spindalis. Next base: position 62,496,624 of record OX336420.1, on the reverse strand, counting down.
TGAGTTTCTATATATAGTATATAGTATATAGGAAACCGACCCACACAGATCAAATTCTAAACTACAATAGCAACAACCCAAGAGCACATAAAATCAACTGCGTGCAAACTTTGTTCAAGAGGGCGAGGTCACACTGCACCACTCTGGCAGCACGAAGAAAAGAAGAGAAATACCTAAAGGAAGTATTTCAAAAGAATGGCTACCCAGTCAACTTCATCAAAAAATACCAACTACATGCAGCATCAGAGCACAAATCAAGCACAAAAATCAACAAACGGATCACCCTACCATACATACATGGCATATCAGAAACCGCAACAAGACTGCTAAAAACCTTCGGGATAGGTGTGGCACACAAACCGACAAAATCAATACAGTCAATCCTATGCAAACCAAAGGATGAAATAACAAAAGAAGATAAATCGAACATCATCTACAAAATAAATTGTGTCAACTGCAACAAACACTACATCGGACAAAGCGGACGCCCCCTTCACATGCGCTTACATGAACATCAATTAGCAGTCAAACGGCATGATATCTCCTCACTTATATCAATACACGTGGACAACTGCGGACACACATTCGATTGGAAAAATGTGGAAATCGTGGACAGAGGAAATTCTAAAAACACAAGAGAATTTTTAGAAGCCTGGCACTCAGGTCAATCAGCAACCAACAAACATATTGAAATCGATCCGATTTATCAACCAATCAGGAAACTTATGCACAAATATAGGAACAAGAATCAAACCAATAGGAGACAAAACCAAGACAAAAAGGTAAACAATGAAAAATTTAAGGTCAATAAGAACCAATCAACATCGAGGTGCACAGAACAAGCTGTGAAACGCATATGGAGAAATTCGAACACTTCACTTCTATCTGAAGTTTGTGCTGATGATGTCGTTCAGAAGAACGATGAAAGCTCCACGACCAAACCATCCAGCTCAGAGAACAAAACTCCATCAAAATCATCCACCTGAGCTACAAATCTTCTCCACCATTTTAAACATAATATATACTAAACAGTGAATATTATGAACTATTAGTTTAAATGACGTGACTAACTGTATTAGTGTAAATAGTTGATAAAGCGTATAATCATCCATTGGATGATGACTAGGTGAAAATAAACATGTATTATGTGATCAAAATAGATGATCAAATCATCACTAGAGATATCACTCGGTTGCTCGGATGAAATTGTCCTTAAGTTGACATAGAACTTCATATAAGTGCGACCAATCCAAAGAGACTAATAGCTTAAATTTTGTAAAAGTGGATTCTTAAGGCGTGATGTAAAATCCATAAAGGACGGCATGTAAATTATAAACAACGCCTTTAAAATAGTACGTATTGTGATTAAAAACATGAGGTTTTTCATAGTGTTCTTTTCGCTATTTTTTTAATAGATGACCGAGTCACCTAGTGTATGAATTTCTAAAAAGGTACCAGTGAGACCAATTAACGCTAAGGCACTTGAAAATCAATTTTGCTACAACAACGTCACAGGATTAATATGAAACTAAATATAAAACGATGAACTATTAATTGTAAATTAGTGCACCTCATCCCAAAAGGTCTTGCTATGAAACAATGGGTCATGGGGTTATTAGTCAATAGAAAGTAATTCCGGTCAGCTTAGACGTAAAGACTAAATAGTAGATAATAACTATGAAACATTAAAACAGTACCATAACAGATATACCAAATACAATAAAAAGTACACTTAAATTCAAAATAAATTTTAGCATAACACAACAAAATTCAAAGAATAATTAAGATGACCATAACTACCTGGAGTTTTCAAGGAGATATAAGAATTGACTTCTTTTGGTGAAAACAGGAAGCTGTTGTCGTTGTTGCTCAACAGAATGAAAAGAATCAGAAGTCGAAAACTGTAGAATACAGCTCCCGCAACCACCATCCTCATTGGGTTCAGGTACTTCTTCTGACAAGTCGAAGCCAAGTCTTTCTTCACTATCTGGATGAATAAAACGCAAGTTCATAACTGCAAACTTTATGTTTATTTTTAAAGATCTCGACCTAACGCATGCCACAAGAGCTAAGTAGGAAATAAAGAGACAAGAATAAATGGGAAGATTTGAAAGGAAACTTCACTGACAAAAAGTCTGTTAACCTAGTGGAAACGACCGGGCAAATTAACATATAGGTTGACAACATAGAATGCTACTTAAGTCTATCATACTGACCCTTACCACGGTTTTAGGACAGTAACTAAAATCAGTCGCTCACAGACAATGTAAGAATTGGATCTCCTTACTTGGTTAATACCAAATCCGAGCGATCATTAGTGATAATTTTACCAATCATCATAGCGAAGATTTCGGAATCGTCGTTAGACAGAATGTAGGAACAGGACATGGTGAAGCAATGGCATTGTATATTGGTGTGACTGGGAGTGACACTACTTCAGAAACCGAACCAGTTATGTGACTTAACATGCTTTTTTCCGGAGAATACTTCCCGGGCTAGTTTCCAAGTTTTAAAGGTAAAGATGCTAATGAAATTATAGGACTCGTTCTGAGGAATATATTGTGTAATGGTTCTTTCAAAGTCAGAAATTTGTGGTCATCAATCAAACTGTGGTAGGTGACATTACACTCTATAACACATGAATCATAGGGATCAGATGAGTAGTATTAATAGCATACATAATAATGCTGAACACTATCAAGAGGCCGAACAAAAATACTGCATAAAACATACAGATCACGAGGGTATCATCAACGATATATTTGGTAGTAAAATACAAAAGGTTGTCTAGAACTGCTTTTGTTTATATAGTTCTTATTGATTTATTTGATCCACATAAAATCTGGCACAAGTGAACAATAAAAATACACGCGGTACACAAATAAGATAACACTGCGAAGAAATAAAGGGGGAGAGAGAAATAAGATCTGAGGCATTTTTGGTACTATCGTGATGTTAGCCTGGTTGTCCGGTTTACGTCTCAGTGAGAACAGTTCTGCCCTATACTTGTGAAACCTGGACTCTCCAAGGATGTTAAACATTTCGTGTTTGGTCATCGTTGTCTCTGAAAGTGTTGATATCCAGCGCTAACACCATGTTAGTACAGCTGAAATTCAGCAATATGCGTTCGGGCATAGTGACGACAATTCAGTAGGTGTCACAATCTTGAAACACTGACTACAGTGACTAGAACATGTCGTTTTAGCGACATCCACCTATGACTGAAAATTTTAGGCGACATGGGCCAAAATCTATGCTTCTTTAACTTTTCCCAAGATTCAAAGGTGATGGCTTTAATCATTGGCAATTTTGGATTAAAGCCTTGTTTAACCTTCACTATCGCCGATACACATATTTAGATCTCTTCAATTACCTTTTGTGAAAACCAAGTTTATTGAACCAGGCATTTGCATAGATGGGCCAGTTTTTATTTATAACTGACTGAGCACCACTTTAATGATTCGAAGTCAACTCTATTAAATGTCTGAAGTGATGCTGCCTTCTCACAATCAGAAGTTAAGAAGGGTCCGTCCGTAAACTGACACACCCCACTTTGTCGTGAAATTTCCGACCCTAGTTGTAAGGTCCGAAACTATTTACCAAAAAGCTATGTGACCGGCCTCAAGAAAGTGTCCATTGGGCGCTGCGATCATATTCACCAAGTCCTCTTCTGTTTAGGTCTGCGGTGTAGGCGACCAGGAATTGGTAACAATCTTTATACCTTCAACAGCAATTGAACCTTAAGAAGACAATTAAAACTATTCCCAGCACCAGAACATAAGGTCGAAGTTCTTATGCAAAATAGTACTTATTCGTGGCAAATGCTATCCAGTAATAGAGGTTTACATCTAACTACGCTAAGCATCAATTTAATCAAGAGTTATGGAGTCTATTCGTGTTTTTGATAGCAATATGGTCATACCCGTCTATTTTCCTTTAGATCCCTAAGTTATCAGCATTTAAGGTTTCTCTGGCCTATCTGATGAGAACAAACTGAGATGTCTCAACTTGTTTCCGTTATCTTACAAGTTACCAGGTTAATGAATACTGGCTTACCGTATACTGAACGATGATCGTGGTATCATGTTTTACCCTTTCTTTTCACTTAAGACCATTATCTCAGAGGACATTCTAACAAATTCCAAAAAACCGAGGTCAAATAGTTTACGTCTGGAGTCTCATTTCTCGCACAGCATAGTGAGTCATTGGAATTTTCTACCGGAACACGTAATATCAGAGCCCCCAAATGCCCTGGTACGGCCGAGAGTAGGGAGAGTCCCCTCACCCTCTCAAAATGCTCACACATGGCCACGCGTATATAGCCTCTGCCAGGGAAGTCCTACTCACTGCCTTCACGTGGCGGGGGTGTTGTTTACGAAAATGAGAGGACGAAAAGCGAATGTCCGGCGCTTTGACCGGATCCCAAACCAATGGTGCACATGGACTCCAGTATCCTGAAGGAACAAATGGCGTATGAACCAGTCGTTGGTCACCGGCTACCATGGGACTGCATCTCCTCACGATGCTCCACTGCCTTGTGGGTCAGACGTTCAGGTCGGAGGCTCGGGGTGTGGCCCCCTAAGAAAACCACCTGCTTCGCTTTGGGCACCTGCGCAGTATCACAGCCCTCACACATATCAAATGAGATCTGTGTGGCGCATATGTATTTGGTGCCTCCTTTTACCAATATCTATGTGTTGAAATAAATAAAATAAAAATAACTTTCAAAGACAGATTGAATCTGCACAGCAGTACCAATTGCAATGATTCACAAAGCTCGGTTGACCTTCTATCCTTACTACTGAACTGATGTATGTGATACGCTAATTATTTAGTTCAACATAAACATAGGTATATAGAAGCACCACACTTCGTCATTCGATCTGTGTGAGGGTTAAAATACTACTCGAACACCAAACCCAGGCAGGTGGTTTTCAAAAGGGACCACACCCCTCAGTCAGCTGTAACGTAGGACCAGGCACATATGTGCATCGGTCGAAGTTGCCATACATCATTAGCACAAAAAGATGAACTCCGGATTCATAGAATTAGTTAATTCAGTGGTGGTAATATATAAAAGAAAGATTGCATATAAAGATATAGTACAGGAAGAAATAATTAGTTCGTAGAAAGATATGAAGCGATTTTAATCACTTAATTTATAGAGAGACAGAGAGTGTATACACCTACGATATTGTGATCGATTCTGAGCCATGTCACACAGTTTCCAGCCATTGGTTACGATAGTCACGCGGAACCAAACCAGGTAGTCTGCATCTACTAACATGGCTCAGACCAGAAGTTAGTGACTTCAAGCACTGATACCGTGTTTTAGTTTGGTATCTCTTAACTTTATTCCGACCATCCCCAGCACCAGTTAGCATTGCGCGTCGTGGTAGTCCGTGTTCACACATACGCAACACGTAGCCCAACCATCTCAGTCGATGAAAATTCAGGTGTCAATCTTTAAACTGCTAACTTCTAGTTGGCAATCACTCATTATTTATCGTCGGGACCAACCAAGAAATAAGAAAAGGAAACTTATTGGGATATTTTGCGCTGAGAATTCTATATCGTACCAAAAATATGATGTTATTATATTTCTGGTTATTAGCTCTACAAATTTATATTGCCACATTTTTGGTACAATATAAAGTCCTCAGAGCAAAGTATTTCAACAGGTTTCCTTTTATTATCATTAGCTTAAGTTAATAATCACATCGCAGGACTAGCGGCTCTTTATTACTTTGCAGACAGAATTTAGAAATATTTTATGCCACAAAAAGTCAAGTAGTATTGAGTACATAAAATATATTATAGATAAGCAAGCAATGAAAAACAATGGGCAAAATACGAACAGAGACGCTTCAGAGGTATTGTCTACTATGGAGGTCGCTGAGCACTTGAAGGTCAAAGCGTCGTAAAACGATTGGTGCGTCACTTCGACAGAATTGGTCATAACAAGACAATTTCGGATTTGATTTGTGTTCAGCCACATAGTTTGATAACATCAATCCTTCGAGTAACTAAATTGACGCCATCGTAATGATGTGTGATATAGGACGAACTTTCAATAATATTATATTAAAACGACGACTTACCAGTTTGGAAAATTTTGAGACTTGTTTGAATGAAGTACCCAAGCAACCAATAAAGGGGAAATAATGGGGAAATGATCCAAAATGTCTGATTTTTCGTCTGTCAGGAGGGGAATAATGCGGATTTTCCCTTTTATATTGCTCTGTGTTTTAAATGCGTGCCGAATCGTTTACTTTTCGCTTTAATACACGCTAATTTACCTAATTTTTCTTCAACTCTTGACATACTTTGGGCATAACCCTTAACGTCTCCTGTGTTCGTCTTTGTATCCATAACACACCACACGACAATGCAATCAAATATTTGTGGACGGAATAGGAGAAGCTTTCGCTTAACGGGCTTCCGTGTCTACTAGCAGTGGATCACCAATACCTCCAGGCAGGAACCTGGGCATAATATCAATAAAAGAAGAAAAAGGAATTGGTAAATCATATTAAGATACTATCCTTAGTCCTCAAGAATGTCAAGTTCCCTCTTAAGGGACTCCTAGGAAGTCGCTTGGACTAGCACAGACGGCAGCGAATTTCAGCATTTGACTACCCTTAAAGAGTAGTAGGTTTGTCTACAGTCTGTTCTGTGGCGTTGAGTCTCCACTTTCTTCATATTACCCGCGCGCTTCTCGAACAGGAATTTAGTCCCAACGTGGTTTGTATTTCTCAAAATTTTGCAGTGTTCTTACTCAATAAAAGTACCATTTCTGATCTAAAGAATCTATCCTGATCTATACGTTCAGTAGATTAATTTTTTTGGTTTCGCCCAATTTATTAGTTAACTGTGGTTTGCCTCACCTTACTACTCGGTTTTTTCTTTAGTTTTTCATTTAAAGGCTAGTTCATTTATCTCATCCGTTTTATACATTTTTCCCGTTTTAGTGTGCTTTTTAGTGTATTTTAACGGTCTTAGGCTTTTTCAATACAGTCATGAAAAATTCATGCAAACAACCTGGATGCCATTTCGCTGTTACATCTGGCATGCAGTGCGACAACTGCAAAGGTTGGTTCCATGAAGCGTGCGCAGATCTCACGGCCACTGCTTACAACAGACTAAGCAGGTTGGATCATAAGTGGGTATATATTACGTGCAGCACGGATGCTGTAGTACTGCAAAGTAACGTCATTGTTCTATTAACAGGTCTGCGGAATAAATTGTCAGCAAACTTGGAAAAAGATAGTCATAAAACAGGTAGACAAACAAGGCCATGCAATGAAAACAAGAATAGGGATGTCTATAGGTCTACCATCGATGAAGTATGCATTAGCTCTTATAATGACATGTTGAAACTCAGCACTATCATTACGTCGACGGTAATAGACTTCCTCAGTAAACTCGGATATCCCAGTTCAGGTTCCATAAACGCAACAGTGGTTCCCAAAAACTATGCATTTGATTGGACCCACGCCAACAGAGCTAAAAAGGACCATGTGTCACCCTCTAAGCTGAACATTCAAAGTGTTGTACGGAAATCAACTGGTGATTTGATCGCTCAATCTACCCCCGAAAATGTCCGCCCGATCATCAAGAAGCCTAGGATTCATAAACGTGCTTCGACCTCCAAACAACAAGGTGTTAAACATGAACTATCCGTAAAACCTAGGAAAACAACAACGGTCAGCGATGACTCTCTCATATTCATGAACCTCATAGACAATCCTGACCTTCCTCCCAGTTTGCAGGACAACAATGACAGGATGATATGAGGGTGAAATGAACAAAAAGCTCGAACTTCCTAGAATAGAGCCTTTGACGGTCTTACGGCTCACGCGGAGAAAAAACACTGAGCATCAAAATCACACTAGGCTACTTTGTGTAACACTCAAGAAAGCTAGTCATTTGCTGAAATCCGATGGGAACGTCAGAATACTGCCCGACATACCGTATTCTGAGCGCAATCTCATCCGGAACGTCCCCAAAGATTCTCGAGAGAAGTTTTTCCGCGGAAGAATTATCATCGTGCAAGGTTTACCGAATAACATGGACCCTAGTCAAGCTAACTCTGACATTCGGGAATGAAAATTCATCAAACAGTCCTTGAGACTCAAAAACATACAGACTCAGCATGTGACGAGACTAGCCAAGAAGGACGGAAATTCTAGACCCCGATTAATGAGAATAACATTCTCATCCTCCAATATGGCGGCTGCAGCTCTGGAAACACTTCGTGTCAACAGACATCGGTTGCCAACTGGGATCCATATGCATCCGGACAGGCCATATGACGCCAAGCTGGAGCTGACCATTCCACTTGTGGACTGTCTTGAAGGTAAAAAAAACGTGTAAAGGACAGGGCCTACCAATTCGGAAAACCTTATATAGGTAGGCTACCTGTCCACTCACGTAAGGCTCATACAGACAAACAGGAAGAAGCTCACACGTTTCAAATTGAAACCATTAACTGCTTATACATGAACGCCGCGAGTCTACCAAACAAAATGGATGAGCTACGTGAACTTAGCAATGCTAATAAGGTTCATCTGATAGGAATATCTGAAACTTGGATATCTTCTCAGTTTTCGGACCAGGAGCTAGCAATACTTGGGATGCTTCTGTTTCGCGACGACAGAGAAACAGGAATTGGGGGTGGAGTAGCCCTATACATACGATCTGGCTTGGAGGCACACCAAGTTCACAACCAAGAGTTTATCAATCTTGATGAATTCGTACGGTGCTCAGTAAAATTGTCTACCACTTTGAGGTGCCTAGTCGGAGTCATATATAGAAAGCCCACTGCCGACATCGAGTATGACAGTCGCATGCTGGAAGGACTATTCCGCTCCATGCGTCTCGGTTTCACTCATATCCTGATTCTAGGGGACTTCAATCTCCCTAGAGTCAACTTCGCGGAACATACGTATATTGGAGGTGGAAATTCAACCGAAGCTCGGTTCTTCAACCCTATTGAGGATTCGGGATTATACGAAAATGTGAAGTCGGCAACTCGTTGGAGGTACAGTCAGACACCGTCGTTCTTAGACTGTATATTTACAAACGAAGAATTTCTAGTTGACAACCTCTCAATTCTAGCTCCCCTGGGGAAAAACGATCGCGCCGTTATAGCCTTCAGTTTTGTCAGCAAAACTGAGCTAAGATATCCCAACAACAACAGGCGCTGGAATTTCAAACGGTTGAATGTGTCTGCTCTACAGGACTATCTACAACAGGTGGAACTTCCTACTGCACACGCTCTTATGTGCTACAAAGTAGTCAGTTCCTCAAACAGTCCCCAGTAGCCACAAGCAACCTACAATCATCAAGAATCGCACTCTTCGTTTGTTATGCCGCAAAAGACGCTGTTGGGCAGAATACAAACGAACTAACAACAACGGCGCATACAGGCAATACAAACATATAAGGAACATAAGAGAAGACAGGCTTCAGCACCAGATAAAGCTTATGGATAAATTCGTCTCTAATCCGAAAAGCTTATTCCATTATACAGCCACTCTTCGTCAAGCCAAAACGGGAGTTTCTTAACTGCTAGGACCCGACGAAGAACGATGGTTTCGCTGCTGACCTTAGTGAACAGTACTCTCGGACGTTTTCACCGACCCACACTAACCATATTGTTGAAAGCTTCATCTGCATCTGTACAGAACTTTCTGAAGTGAAACTGAGCGCTAACTTGGTGTTCCGGAAACTGCAGCACCGAAGAACAGACACTTCTCCTGGCCCAGATATGGTCCATTCTGCTATACTGAGGGAAGCAGCTTCATTCCTAGCAACACCGCTTAACGTAATGTTCTCACATGCGCTTAGTCGAGGCAAACTACCGGATAATGGGAAGCTGGCTCATATCACACCAATTTTCAAAGGAGGTCGACGCGGCGAACCTTCGAGTTACCAACCGATAGCTCTTCTCTCTATACCTTCTAAAATCATGGAGTCCCTGATATACGATGGTATATATGACAATCTACTGTCCTTGAATTTCTTCTCACCCCAACAGCATAGTTTCAGGAAGTGTTGTTCTTTTATGACCAACTAGCTGACTGCGTTGGACAGATGGACAAGCATCGTTGATCGCAAGGGAAAGTTGGATATCATTTACCTTGATTTCTCAAGAGCTTTTGATGAGGTTAACAATATATTTCTTATCAATAAGTTTAGACAATTAGGTATCAGACCAACTCTTATTGACTGGCTCGTTACATATCTGACAAATCGACATTTCAAGGTCAGGGTGAACTTCAATTCCTCACACTCTATGGAATGTCCTAGTGGGGTCTCCCACAGCTTGGTAATAGGACCTCTTCTCTTCTTCATTTATACAAATGACCTTCCACAACAGGTATCGTCAGACTTATTACTTTTTGCCGATGACGTGAAACTTTGGAGAGAGATACGCAACCGAGAGGACATACAGGCACTTCAGGAGGATCTGACTCGATTACGGAATTACCTTTAACACTTCAAAGTGTAAAGTAGTCCATCTGCGACACGTCGCAGATTACAGTTACAACTTAGGAAACTCCTCTCTAGTAGTATCCCGAGTCGAAAAAGATTTAGGATTTCTGGTGTCCTGCGACTTAAAGTCTTACGCCAACTGTGACAGAATTGCTTTTCGAGCAAACCTTGCACTGGTAACATTGAAGCGCATTTTTGGTCAGTTTGACGGGAGAACTTTCCACATAATCTTCAATAGCTTCATTCGTCCCCATTTAGAGTACGAAAACATAGTATTCCCTCATACACTCCAAAAGGATAAGGACACTATGGAGCGTATCCAACGGCGAGCCACGAAATCAGTTCGGGGACTCAAATTTAAACCTTACGATGAGCGCCTCCAATCACTCGACCTTTACCCATTAGAGTATAGGCGTCTTAGAGGTGACCTTCTAATAGCTTACAGTATGCTTAACACTCCTGGACATCCTCTTAAACACCTACTTAAGCTTTGTTCCAACACTAACCTAAGGGGTAATAACCAGAAATTAGAGATACACCATAGTAGAACGAACTGCAGACACAGCTTCTACTCCTTAAGAGTTGTCAAATGCTGGAATTCGCTGCCAGCTGAGCTAGTCCAAGCAACTTCCCAGGAGTCCTTTAAGAGGCGGTTCTTGATGATTGTAGGTTGCTTGTGGCTACTGGGGACTGTTTGAGGAACTGACTACTTTGTAGCACATAAGAGCGTGTGCAGTAGGAAGTTCCACCTGTTGTAGATAGTCCTGTAGAGCAGACACATTCAACCGTTTGAAATTCCAGCGCCTGTTGTTGTTGGGATATCTTAGCTCAGTTTTGCTGACAAAACTGAAGGCTATAACGGCGCGATCGTTTTTCCCCAGGGGGGCTAGAATTGAGAGGTTGTCAACTAGAAATTCTTCGTTTGTAAATGTACGGTCTAAGAACGACGGTGTCTGACTGTACCTCCAACGAGTTGCCGACTTCACATTTTCGTATAATCCCGAATCCTCAATAGGGTTGAAGAACCGAGCTTCGGTTGAATTTCCACCTCCAATATACGTATGTTCCGCGAAGTTGACTCTAGGGAGATTGAAGTCCCCTAGAATCAGGATATGAGTGAAACCGAGACGCATGGAGCGGAATAGTCCTTCCAGCATGCGACTGTCATACTCGATGTCGGCAGTGGGCTTTCTATATATGACTCCGACTAGGCACCTCAAAGTGGTAGACAATTTTACTGAGCACCGTACGAATTCATCAAGATTGATAAACTCTTGGTTGTGAACTTGGTGTGCCTCCAAGCCAGATCGTATGTATAGGGCTACTCCACCCCCAATTCCTGTTTCTCTGTCGTCGCGAAACAGAAGCATCCCAAGTATTGCTAGCTCCTGGTCCGAAAACTGAGAAGATATCCAAGTTTCAGATATTCCTATCAGATGAACCTTATTAGCATTGCTAAGTTCACGTAGCTCATCCATTTTGTTTGGTAGACTCGCGGCGTTCATGTATAAGCAGTTAATGCTTTCAATTTGAAACGTGTGAGCTTCTTCCTGTTTGTCTGTATGAGCCTTACGTGAGTGGACAGGTAGCCTACCTATATAAGGTTTTCCGAATTGGTAGGCCCTGTCCTTTACACGTTTTTTTTACCTTCAAGACAGTCCACAAGTGGAATGGTCAGCTCCAGCTTGGCGTCATATGGCCTGTCCGGATGCATATGGATCCCAGTTGGCAACCGATGTCTGTTGACACGAAGTGTTTCCAGAGCTGCAGCCGCCATATTGGAGGATGAGAATGTTATTCTCATTAATCGGGGTCTAGAATTTCCGTCCTTCTTGGCTAGTCTCGTCACATGCTGAGTCTGTATGTTTTTGAGTCTCAAGGACTGTTTGATGAATTTTCATTCCCGAATGTCAGAGTTAGCTTGACTAGGGTCCATGTTATTCGGTAAACCTTGCACGATGATAATTCTTCCGCGGAAAAACTTCTCTCGAGAATCTTTGGGGACGTTCCGGATGAGATTGCGCTCAGAATACGGTAATGTAAATTGTCTTATTGATCGTAGTTAAATTCTCATGCCGTTAAATTAAAAAATCAGTACAATTGAAATGGATAAAAACCAGTTGCACAGAAGTTTGGATAGGCCGAAACTAGCCTTCACGTGAAAAACATAAAAACCGAATATTAAGCTGAGGCATAACCATTGTTAACTATTAGCTTGGGTAAAGCTCAGTAAGAAGGATAATTCACCGAATGCAAGGCTCGGGGCAGATTCATTGGATCCAATATGGCACCGCAAGAGCAATGCGAAAATTTCGGAAATGTAAATCGCATTTGGATTAAACTTCTTGTTTGTAAAGTGCGCGTTGCTGTTTATACATGAACATTCGTCATGGACTCGACAGCAACCGCAATTTCCGAGGTGCAGTCTATGCACAGTCATGCCGACATAATACTGTGTTCGTTCTATATCTTAAAAGCACTTTTCAGGAAAGTAAATGTTAACTATGCAAATTATTTGCTGTTGTTCAGAAACAATAATGTTCGCAAATGCTTGGAACATCTCGTATAAACTAGGTTATTTGACATGTGAGCTTCGCTTTTCATAATTCATTGTATTCAAACTTATTGAGACGTACGAGTACTTGAGAAACAACTTCTCACGAGCTTAAGATTACATATAAGATTGTTGGATTGCACGACGGTCAATATGGTTTCGCTTTTACCAGCGACATGTACTAAGTCTGGGCGACCACACGAATAATGGAGTGGAAAGTGCTCATTACCACATGAAAGAACGTCTCAGAAGAAGCGATTCTCTTAAATTGACGTTCTGAAAAATCTGAAGTAATTCAGACACTGACGTACGTTTACGTCCATATGACTATATGATGGATATTCAACTTTTTCCGGTGTTTGAGGTTTGAAATCTAGTTAAATGTATCATTAACCACACTTTCAAGGTCATTTTAAACTCTTTTAAACGAGCTTACATATTTCGCAGCTATATATTGTTAACGTGTTAGGCGAATGAGACATGACTTCACATGCACGATGAGATTGTGAGAATTTCAATGACTACATGCTGCTCAGTAGTCATGTATTCTATGAACCACTAGTCGGTAAACTTATTAGTTTATGTCTCGAGTCATCGTGTAGAGGTACACAAATCCTTAAAATAAATAATTCTATGGGTCTTCGACACTTGATGATGACCGAAGTAGTTTTAATAGATCCACCTAGTTGAAGGCGCTCGGTCATGTATCTGTAACACATTACGAGTGAGTACTCCATGCTCTAATTCTCCTATTATCGCTTGCCAGCTCAGATTAGTCATTTCTTGCTATACTGATATTCTACCAAATATATCTTCGAACCTCCTTTTTCCTGACTTTTGATTTCGCTGAGTTGGCATGTTACGACTATAGAATGTGTTACTGGTTATGTTGTTGTCAAACTCTAATTACCTAAGGCATATTTATTGGTGAGTCAGAAGTGATCTGATACACTTTTTCGAAAACTGTGGTTCTTTTCCTTGTTGGGACTTTATACATCATACTTAATTTGTGTAGAGGTTGTAAAAATCTTCCCCCATAATCTTAAAATCTCTTAAATGTTTCTTCACACCCTTGTTCACTTCAAGCCATTTTATGGTAAGAAATATAATGAACCGGAGAGACCGGTCAAGCACGAAGAAGGTAAGCTAGTCAGCGAGATTCAAGAACAGAGGAATAGACGGTGGAGAATATTTCGAGGAACTCTTCAATAGACCAACTCCATGGAATCCACCGGACGTCGAAGCAGCACCTATAGACCATCGTATAGCTGTCACTGTACCAATGATGGGAGAAATCAGGATGGCCATCAAACAAATTAAGAGTAAGAAAGCATAAGAACCTGACAACATACAAGCTGAAGCACTGAAGTCGGACTTAGATGCAACCGAAAACATGCTCCATGTTTTGTTCAAGATGATTTGGGAGGAAGAACAAGATACAAAAGAAAGGATATTTGAGCAAGTGTGAGTACTACAGAGGCATCACACTACTATCGGTAGCAGGAAAGATTTAGAACAGAGTGTCGCTGAACCGGATGAAAGATTCAGTAAACGTCCAACTCCGAGACCAACAGGCCGGATCGCGACACTACGGATCATTGTTGAGCAATCAATCGAATGAGACTTTTCACTATACGTCCGATTCCTTGACTGTGAGAAAGCATTTGACAACGTGAACAGGAGAACCTTATTGAACCTTCTCCGACACCATGGTGTGAGTGGGTGAGGAAATCTTCTACATCATACGGAATTCATAGGACGGACTACGGTGCAAAGTGGTGCAGGGAGGACAGCTGGCCAATGTATTCTAAATGAGGATCGGAGTCAGGCAAGACTGCTTACTCTTCCCCTTTCTCTTTCTTCTGATGGTCGACTGGATTATGAAGACCTTCATATCTGAGAGGAATACAATGGACAGCTTGGATGCGACTAGACGATTTGGACTTCACAGATGACCTGGCATTTCTATCCTATACGCACTATCAAATGCAGATGAATACAACGATCATCGGAAAGGTACAGATATTTATAATCAATTGTCTATGCAAGCTACTGAATGTCCGTTTACCAGAAACCATCAACAACAGCCTACTGTTCAAGAGATCAAATCAATTTACACATGAAGAGGAAATGAGTAAGCATATTTCAATATTCACATGCATCTTTTTTCATTTCTGTCACGGCTGAAAAAGATGAAAATACTGAAGAAGTTTACGATTAACAGAAACTTTCATTGTTAATTTTTTCGCTGCTGTTGTATATAATGGCATATCAACCAAATGCTGCGAAACATAGCAAGATGTCAGAAGTGTTCACAGACTGCAAGCTATCAAAATAGTGTTCACCGACAGTTTAAACTTGTGGCTTTCTATATCTTACAGTCATCTCTACGCCATGAGGTGGGGTGAGCTGTTTTAATGGAGTTTAATTCTCTGAGCTCGATGGCTTGGTCGTGGAGCTTTCATTGTTGTCGTTCAGAAGAACAATGTAAGCTTCACGACCAAACCATCCAGCTCAAAGTACAAAACTCCATCAAAATCACTCACCTGGGGTGAGCTGTGTTGGCAAATAAATCCCAAAAACAAATAGTTCTGTAAGTCCACAACATTGATGTGAACCTCATTAAGCTAACTGAGCACACAATTGATTGATCACTGGGTTACCAATGTCATGCGTGTCTAGTCCTTATTTTTAGTGCAGATCGAATGCTATCGATCATGTTGCAATGTGGCCACCAGTCTAGGTGACTCGACACCGCTGGGCACTATTATAAGGTTTAGATGGTGGTTGGAGGACTAGACACGCATGACATTGGTCACCCAGTGATCAATCAATTGTGATTACATCTCAGTCCTACAGGAGGTCGGTCGCGGCCCGGATAGCTCAGTGTTAACGTCTCTGACTGTGAAGCTGGGTGACACGGGATCGAATCCGCCAGGGAGCACCAGTTCCCTCGAAGATTACAGGTACACCTTGTTGACGAGTGCCAAGTACCTGGAAACCCGGGTTCAGGGTTTCCTGTCGACCACCTCCAACGACCATCTAACTGAACACACACTGGCTGAGTGTACCCGGTCACGCATTCGCACCAGATCACGAATGTGTATACCGTGCTACGTACCCACCGCAACTACTAGTCAGCTTATAACAAATGTTACTGAACAAATCGACAAGCTTTAAAATATGTCTTCAAACTCATTCTTACCTGAGTTCTGATTTGACTAGGTTGGTATCCTTCTATGATAAAAATGTTACGTGTAAAGTCGTTGTCAAAATTCTGAGACTACTTAGGTTAATAAAGTGTTGAACAAACTTGGCGATATATCAATGTTACCGCATCTGAACCCGACTCCTCCCTTAATTTTATGACGGAACACACCACATCGAAATATATACAAACTTTTCCGTGGTTAGAGCCAGCGACTTTTTCAAATATTTGATGTGAGCCTTGGTGAAAGCATCTTCTGTTGAATCCCTCGAAAGACAGCATGATATTTGTTTCGCCTTATAGATATCAATGCACCCGTTTTCACTAACAAATAAGAATGTGGTGTACAGCACTTTCGCGCGGGTTTCGTCAAATTTACTAGTTGTGTGCACATAAAACTGTAACTTTTATTAAAGTTTTAATTTTAAGTTATCCGTATTTATCTATTTTGAACACACGAGTGTTGCTCATCCTAACATGCTGGACGAAATATACAGACTTGTAAAAAACACATTCCTACATGGTGTGCTTTGCCGCTAAAGTGTAGAAAAATGCAGGATTATACGTACTTAATGAATATTGAAATTAAACAAAGTATGTCGTTTCAGAAAAAACATATCAAGAAACATACGTTTCCATCATTAAGAATGTTTTTGTCTCACCAAAACGCAGGTTTCAACTAAAACAACTCGTTATTCTTAATAGGCGAGGTTGAAGCTAATATAGTGTGTAAAGATTGTTTCCACACATCACAAATCTGATACTTCGGAATTGGCGGTAATGAGAATATGCTCAAAGGTGTTGGTTTCGGACGTAGAGACCTGTCATCGGAGTAGGTGTAAACCTAAACAAGGTATCTTATCGCTTTGCGATGAAAATGGAGATGTCATTATTTTCATCAATGAATCTTCCTCAAATACGTGTAGAAAATTCAAAGTATTTCTTAGTTGTACGGAATACTGAAAAAAATTCAGATTTCAGCAAACGTTGAAAGGCTATTCACCAATCATGTTAGAGAAGGGAACCTGACGATCCGTCTGAAAATTCCCCCTAAATTTATAATGATCCATCAGGTATATTTTTTTCTTGTAAACATGTTTGCTATTGATACTAAAACTTAAGTTAAGAACATAATTATGTTCTTAATGTTTGGTTTCACTTCGTTAGTATTTCACTCTGCATACAATTGCTTATTGTACGCGAGTTCACTGTTCATTTTCACGAATAAATATTACGATAGTTGTGACGTTCGTTCAGACTGTCAAACCACCACTGTTTTCAATTACTTGTACCTTATTTGGCTATTACATTATAATGGTAGACTTGTGGTCGACTACGAATTCATTTTTCAATCTAAATTAGTTCACTTATGTTTCTTTCTGTTTTTGATCATAAAGATAACGTTAACCACTGCATTCAGTTCGACTTTCTTATTTTTAGTTTTGACAAATGCGACAAGAAACTTCTCACTTTAAGTCAGTAGTAAGAAGAGAATCTTCAAAATCGGTTAGATAGGTTTTTCTCTTAGTATTGTCTTGATTGATTTCTATTTAGTACAGTTATAATTAGTCATTGCTTAAGAATTGTTTACATCAAACGGTTTCCGATTGAGCCATATTAATCGTCTGATTGTGTTCAGCATTGTTGCGGCTACTACTCAGTGGAGGTATGCTTACATAATGTGCAAAAGTGCACAGATGTAAATACACTTGTTTTCTGATATATTCACAAGTACCGAGGACCATATTGTCAATTTATTTCCTCCAAGTTTGAAAGTATTTCTAGATATGTTGTTGCGTATGCCTGAATACCGATTACCACGACGCGCAATGCTAACTGGTGCTGGGGATGGTCGGAATAAAGTTAAGAGATACCAAACTAAAACACGGTATCAGTGCTTGAAGTTACTAACTTCTGGTCTGAGCCATGTTAGTAGATGCAGACTACCTGGTTTGGTTCCGCGTGACTATCGTAACCAATGGCTGGAAACTGTGTGACATGGCTCAGAATCGATCACAATATCGTAGGTGTATACACTCTCTGTCTCCCTATAAATTAAGTGATTAAAATCGCTTCATATCTTTCTACGAACTAATTATTTCTTCCTGTACTATATCTTTATATGCAATCTTTCTTTTATATATTACCACCACTGAATTAACTAATTCTATGAATCCGGAGTTCATCTTTTTGTGCTAATGATGTATGGCAACTTCGACCGATGCACATATGTGCCTGGTCCTACGTTGTAGCTAACTGACTGATATGTTGTAGTTCAACTTTTGAGTTTGTCTGGGTAATAAATCCGCAGTTTTGTTGTCTCACTGCTTTTAATGTATTAGACACGAAGAAATCTAATAAAAAGCGAGTTAGCTTCCCACTACCGATTGTTAGAGCTTTGAAATTGTACCACTTACTGTTACATTTTAGTACCTATTTGTCTGACTCCTGTATTGTCGAACGATCTTAACGCTTATAAAACATATATCTTAATTGATTTCGTACATGTATTGTCGACCTAAAAGTTGAATACAAGAAGAATTTCGGACGCTTGTGTTTCAGTTATCCATTAATACAAACAGACGAGAGATGCGAATTGCAGAAGGTAAACTGCCCTACTCTATTTAATATATAACATTTATAGGCACGAAAGATACAAGTACATAAATACTTCTGTACTATCATAAAGATATGATCAATATCACTTATCTAAATAATAGAATGGTTGAAAAATAGTTTATCTGTTGGGATAGATTACACAGGTGTTTCATTAGATAGAACCTGCTATATATTAGTTTTCTTGTTTGTTCATATGAAAATAGTTTTTATGCATCTTCTATTAGTTCACCAGTTTGTTTGCAGAAGCCTGTATATAGACTTCTGGACTAACCCATTCGTAAACCCTGGTCTTACTGAAGCTTATTCCACTTTTTTAATCATAGGCTGAACCCTCGAATTTGATGAAGCTAGTAAACATTTTAAACCTTATAAAATCGGGTAACAAAATACCTATTGGAATTCTCGGCAACAGGCCTGCTACAACTGAAGTATATCATTTTACAAGTCAATAAAACATTTAGGTTAGGAAAGTAGGTCATCGCCGGCTGGTTATAACAAGACGAGAAGACTATCCTTTTTCTCAAGGCTTCAGTATATCTTTGAATGAAGTAGCTGCAGCAGGATTGAGATTGCGTCAGTTTGATACAAGACTTCTCAAGCTATATGGTCTGCGCTTCCTTGACCTGAGTGCTAATTTACTGGAAACAATTCCTCAGGAAGTACAAAGTCTTAATGTAGCTCATTTGTGTTTATGTAAAAACCGCATAACAAGATGGCCGTCAATTTCCGAAGGTTCGCCACTAACTAAAACCCTGGAACTTATTGATTTGAGCAGTAACAATTTGACTTGGTTGCCAGATGATTTTTGGGTCCTTACGAACCTTAGGAACGTCAACCTTTCAAGTAAGCTTCAGTTTATTTATCATATTGGTAGTCAGTTTATTTTATCTTAAATTCTTTGTATGCGTGAGTCTTACCTAATGGTACTTCGAAGTAGCAATATGTTCCAGCTAGACATTATTTGGATTTTTGATATTCTTTTCATAATAATAGGTCCTTCAAGGTAGGCGTTTTCAGTTGCTTATTACAAATCCGTGTAATTTCTCATCGAGGTTTTTTTAAAGTTAAAATGTATATGAAGCTATAGAACTTCACAACCATTACCCTTTTGAAAAATAATGCTTTCTATAATTCTAAGATTATATAAATGATTTTTCCATTAAGCATTAACCTCGATCCGTTCGTCTTCAAGCTGATAATTTTGAAACATCAACCGTAAAAGTAAAGCTGACGTGAATGTTATACAACGATCGTTAAAGCAGTCTAGTCAACATAAGTTGATAGAAATTGTTCGTTAGTTTGTGCCTGAGCGTCTGATGTATCTATAGTGCTGCTTAAAACACGTTCTTAGGCTTTCGATATGGCAGATTTATTCATACTCAAAACTAATGTTAATAGTCCACTTAAACCTAGTAGAGATTGTCATTCTGCAGTAATTACTTCCCAAATATGGTTAACAAAACTAAGAGAACATTTCACTAATTTTAATAAATAGTCACGTAGACCCGATCGTAAAATGCATTGTTTATTGAAATAGTACATAAGCAGACATTTCATAATAGTCACTTTTTGTGGGCTGGATCGCTGACTATGCAGAACTCAGAATATTCTGTTATTGACCAAACGATCTTTCAGGTTCATTTAACTTTTAAACATTTCAATTCTTAGATTGCTGAATGTCAATAAGGTTTATAGTAAGGATAAACAAAATAATTATCATCTGATAACGAGGATTCGAAATAATCTAACTTTAAACCGAGTAGAACTAAGATTTAAATGGCTGCACATCTAATAAATAGAAGACTAAGTACCAACGTAATTTTAGGAAACAAATATAATTGCACATAATCCTGATAACCTTCGTCTTCTCACTGTATGATCGAAATATAATTGGTTGATATGGTTGCAAAGTTAAGGCTTATCATGCAAACTCTTTGGAAATGACTATTATTTAGCTCAGGCACATTGTTAAAAGAAGACTGGAATGTTTGTTGTGCCCTTCTATCGTTCCTTACAAAGTACAACTAAATACAATGACTAGTAAACCTTACAACCATCACTTATAGGTTTGAAAATATTATTCAGTCATCAGCAGCGTAGAACTTCATACGTACATACATCAGTTCGAGTTGCCATACCACATCACTGAAGTAAATAAAAAGTTATTGTGTTCATAACAGTAGGCGAAGACGATTTTCTATCAAGGGCCTTTTTAATTCTGCTTTATGTTCTATGGCTTAAATAAAAACTTTCTAATATCCATATAGATCGAATTTAGAGGAACACTAGAGTAAATGAGATTTTTCATCAGACCGTGTCCCCACAAATATTACGAGATAGTCTTTGCGAATGCATCTTGTGTTAACTGGGAAACCAAGGATTCAGTGCGTATCTACACCAAGAGACTTCTATTTTAGGGAAATATTCGATGAAAGCAGTTAGAGATGGGAGTATAGACATTATTAAAAGCCAAACATTGCTCTAGTGAAGATCTTTCTACTTACTTCTTTGTCAGCAGATTTCCAAAATCGTAATACTATAGTGTGCTTTTCCTGTACTTTTACGACAGATAACAGACTGAAAGGTGTCCCAGTTGCCTTCCTGCACAAGTTAGATAGGCTCTCTGTGCTTATTTTGAATGACAACAAATTGGACTCTCTGCCATCTATATTGCCTTCTCGTCAACTAAACCAACTAGTAGTTTACAATAATCCATTTTTGCCTTCCGATTTGGTTGTTAAACCGAGTGATGTTGCCCTGACCTTACTCAGCTGTGCGTCAACAAGTTTCCTTCGTAGTAATTGGTATGTGTTTATGTACTTATTTTTCATATTCCAGTTTCGTAAGATAGAAAATTATCAGAATATGTTAAGATATTTCATAATTATTTGCTGGTAGTAGCCATTACTACTAATCTTTTCCCTACAATTCGACACTTGCTAGATACTCAGTAACTGATGGAAAGTAGTCCATGACTTTGGATATTAAAATCTATGTTTACAAATATAAACAACTACAAAGTTAGAAATTAGGTCAAATGCAAAACATAACACATATTGGCAAAGCAATTCAGTATTGACAGAAAATATTAATTACTTGGGGAGAAATCCTAACAACCAGCTTCATTCTTAGGTATGCGCTTTGTAGTTAAATCACTTAACTCAGAAACCCAACTTCACTAGTATGACCAGTTTGTGAATTAATTATTTTGCACATAAGCCATCCTGTTTCTATCGAGATTGTTTTTGTGTGCGTTTAGTTGATAAGAAAACTACTGTATGCGCAGATTTAAAAAAAAACACCCCCAGTTTATATACGGCAGTTTAGTAATGATGAACATTGAGAATCGTAGACTACCACAGTGATGATAGTCGTTCTTCATGCATCACTTTCGATGATATATGTCCAGACTATCATGCTATTTTAGATCTCATTACCTTCGTCAAGTAAAAGTACCTCTATACTGAAACCCTCATTTTTACAAATTAATTACTTAGAAAAACCTTATTAATCTTAAACGCTTTAAGACGGTGTTTACACCTAATTGCGTGTGCAGGACTCATAACATAGTGTACAGTTCAAATGACAGTTACATAGTACGATTCAATAACGCTTAGGTAATTATTCCGTGTTTTTAAAACTCCTTTTGGTTGTTCTACAGGTACCCCTGTCTTGAAAATATCTTACCCTGGAGCTTGCGTATTCGCTTGGCAGTATTTAGAACTTGTTTATGTTGCCGTTTAAGATGTGGTGTGAATCCTTACCGCATTCTTGTGTCGTATAAAAGCTGGATGAACATTTCTTGTGATCGACAGAACCCCCCAAACATTCTGGCCTATTTATGCAGCGAAAGATGTCTAACAACTTTCAGTTCCAACACTTGGAAATACGCTTTAGATTAGCTTACGAATAATGGCTCTCTTTCATGTTGTAAAGTCCGAATTACTTTTTGGTCACTGCAGTGTCAATACTGATGAATCCATGCACTTTGCAAATTTCAGTTTTTGATTTTACTGAAAATGGTCGGTCTTAAATATCCCCTAAATGGATAAAATTAGTAGGCGCTCAGAAGTGTAGCAAGAATTTAGCAGCTAATTCACTGGGTTTAGAAAGCGTAACATCAGAATTAGTCAGCTGCAACGTAGGACCAGGCACGTATATGCATCGGCCCAAGTTTCCATACCGCATTAGCACAACAAGATGAACACCGGATTCATAAAAGTGGTTAATTCAGTGATGGTAATGTATGGAAGAAAGATTGTGTATAAGGAGATTGTACAGGAAGAAATAATTAGTTCGTAGAAAGATATGAAGCGATTTTAATCACTTAATTTATAGAGAGACAGAGAGTGTATACACCTACGACATTGTGATCGATTCTGAGCCATGTCACACAGAGTTTCCAGCCATTGGTTACGATAGTCACGCGAACCCCAACCAGGCAGTCTGAATCTTCCAACATTGGCTCAGACCAGAAGTTAGTGACTTCAAGCACTGATGCCACGTTTTGGTTTGGCCGTCCCTAACTTTCTTCCATCATCCCTAACACCAGTGAGCATTGCGCGTCGTGGTAATCGGTGTTCAGAAAGATGGATAGTGGCTAGCAGTGGAATCCAGGACGCGCGTTTCGTCCTATTTGGGACTCGTCAGCTGGATGTACCTGCATCTCAGAGTTGATGTTCACTGAGGGACTTGAACCCAGGGTTGTTCATAAAATATTCAGATTTCGTGCATTGGTAACACAACTCAAGAATTGCTTGCACTTCGACCTAAAAATTTGTATAACTATGAATCAAGTGTACTCTTTAATAAGATGAAAGATGTACGTAAAGTAAAGAATGAACAACTTGCATTTATTTGTCTGTCTTAGATAAGCAAAATACAAATTCTAGATAAAATAGTTATCAGAATTTCTGGACATTTAAGTCGGTAAGGTCGTTGAGTTCCCACACTGTCTTTGTCAAAATGCGGCGTAGTTTTTCGAGCTCTTCTGTTACTGTTAGCAACCTTTTGACTACTTTTTCACGAGCTATTATTAGTTGCTTTAATTCAGGACTTGGTTCTCTGTTCGTTATCGGGGTATCCACATAGGGGACAAGGTCAGAAATGTCAGCAGGAAGTAAGCGGTCACAGCTTTCTTTTACTACATGAAAGGCCTAAAATAGAATGGGAAATGAATTACGTTGATCCATGTACACAAGTTACATTTCACGAAGTAAGCAGTGCGAAGCTCAACGTATTGAGTGGTTTCGTACTTTTCTATACTGAGTTTTGAATAAAGAAAATGAGCGATCAAATCTCCACACCGATTTGTGCATTACTAATCTCTAGGAATAAAGCTCATTTAAGTTTCAATCGCTGAGATTATTTTAAATATATTTTTTCCACATATAATGACTTCTCTATACTCGGCGCCCAATTTTTGTCAAACTTCATTCTAATATTGATGAATATTCGTATAAAGCGTATAGTGGATTTGTGCAGTGTGAGTATGTTCAGTATGAGGGTTGGTGTTTACATTGCCTGTACAATTATGCTCTACGAACTAGTTTGTTTCTACGTCGCAATGCATGTTGGCGTAGAATATAGAATGAAAGTGAAACAAATTTTCGATGAGAAATGGAGTCCGTTGAGTAATTACTAGTCCGTAATGGATAACAAAAAGTGCCTCTACACCAAAAAAGTTGAATCAAAACGACTCTAAAGCTCTCCGAGTATCCGGCAACTTTTACAAGGTGTTAAATTAGCTAGGAGATTGGTTATACCGTTATTTCAGACAATCAAAACGGAATTATGTCGGGACTGCGCACTTGAGGGGTTGGTAGTCCACATAAATAACTTTTTGGCGGATAGTAAGTACTAGTTTACACTGTAACTTGAAACTGGGAAATGAGGGCCGCTTATCTTAAATTGAAATATTTATAATTGTTCCTTAAACAGCTGAAAAAGAGTATCTGAATACATTCTGGAGCAGGCATCTTTACGACAAGTAGGATGAAACAACAAGTCCTGTGTATGGCAGCTGTACGAAGTTAACCTATTCTATGAGTCGAACACGGTAACCAGTGGCACAATTTTACAATTATTAAGCCTAAGACAACAACCAGTGGCGATCCATTGAATCCTTCTAAACTACTTGGTTTGTTAATGCTTTAAAGAGCAATCATTAAAACTACAACACTAGTCATCATATGCAACGGTCCACATGACGAAACTTTCACCGTCACTAATAACAGGAACCGTTTTAAGCTACCATCTAAAATTATTTAACAGTAATACCTGTTTAAGAAGTTCCTTGTTGCTTTTCATCTGCTGCAATGTTTCGACGCATTGTGGTCCAGCGATAGATGCTTGGTGAGTACTGATTCCTCGAGTTTTAGGATCCATACACGCGTAGAACAGCAACATTAAGTCTCTCAACCCACTTAACATATCCTGCAATGCTTCTTGACCGCATTTTGACGCATGTATAGGATTCGACAAATCTTTGGTATGTAGCCGACCTTCTGGTTCCTAAAACGTAGATTTTTACAATTTATCCACACAAACATAAGGGGGAATCAAGAAAGTAAGATTTAGAACTAAACATTTATTCTTTTGAAAATGGACTGCCTTTAGTATTGAGTATATCTACGTAATAACCGGACCTTCGGGCTAAATGCAATCGATTTTTCACTTTATCGACCGGATCCCATGATTCTGAACGGATCTTCCAAAATTCAAGTAACTGTTGCAATTTACTTTCCTCTTTTTTTTCACGCATTATCTGTTGCTTTCGTACCAACACAGCATGACGTTTATGCAGCCTTTTCTTCTGATGTCTTTTCATTTTTCGCCTCCGAATTTTGATATCATTTTTCAATTCGATGGGAATAGCATTTGGTAGAGATGGCAATGTAATGAATTGGCTCAATACGATAGTGCTGAGAATAGGTGATTTGTACTCATTTATGCCGTAATTGACTGGTCTGACTGAGTAAGGGAGGATAAAATTAGTATCAGCAGAATTGGGTTGAAGATTCAGTATGTTATGTGAGTTTATCAATTGTTTATTTGTAATGCATTGAGTTGGATGTACGTAGGTGTACACTAATCTGGGAAGAGCTTTTAAAAGTCTGAAGCGCTAAAATGGGACTTTTTAAAGGACGACACAAGTCGTACCTGTAGCATTTCAAGCATTCAGAAACCAAAGCTGCAGACAGTAAAAGTTAGTTCGTGGTTGGGATTTCCTAAATTGCGCCGACGGCCTTGAGTAGTTAAATTTACCGCGGGCAATATGTTTTAAATGCTTGGTATTGATCGAATGTCTTCGGAATGGTTGATTATTTAGCCTTTCTATTGGTGTCCATAAATCACTAAAATATTACAATGTTAGATAAATCCATTTTTTGGATAAAATTTATAGAGTTGACAGTGTGCACAAAAGGTATATAGACATGGAACAGCTATTTCATGCAAGTAGTTGTTGATGAAATAAAAGATGTTTACACCTGCTTACGTGTACAATGAAGAGGTAAATTAATCCTCAAGATAAATAGTTTTGTAAGTTTACAATGTTATTGCTGACCTCATTGACTTTACTGGGCACACACTGGCTGAAGTTACTCGGTCGCGCATTCGCACCAGATCACGAATGTGTATACCGTGCTACGTACCCGTTGCAACTACTAGTCAGCTTATATCAAATGTTACTGAACAAATCGACAACCTTTAAAATATATCTTCGAACTTATTCTCACCTGACTTCTGATTTGACTAGGTCAGTCTCTTTCGATTATAAGAGTGTTACGGACGAAAGCGTTGTCAAACCCAGAGGATCTTTACTATGTTTAGCGCAGGGTTGATGTGATCTAGTGCTCCAGATGATAATCTGTAAGTCTATTTATTGTCCTAGCATCATATTTTACCTTCTATTTTTACATGCTTACTGCCCAAAGCGCATCATTCTGATATCATTTACAGGATGTAGTCTGCACTTTAGCAATGAAAGATTGTTGTGATCAGAAGAGTCAACGCTTTTCTAAGCTTGCAGTCTGCGGTATATCCTTCTACATGATGGATGACAAGCGACTGTAAGTAATGTCTTTGCTGCAAAGTTGCCTTCCAAGGACTTATGTTCTCTACAAAGATAAGTAGTGGCATTGGTTCTAACCACATAATCCTCAGATCTGAACATGAGATAACTGGGGAATTAGTTATTCGACATTTAACACAGAGACAAGGCCAGCAATCGGGAACGCGGGGACATCTTTTCAATTCAGTGAGTCGGATGGCATAGTTCAGCCTTGTAGATGTGGTCATTTGTTGTATCGCTTATCTCTTTTATTCATATCAAATATATTGTTCAATCTGTAGCGTAAATGTATTCTTCAGACTGTTAAGATACGACGAGACAGGGCAGACAATGATGGGATTGCCACATAAGATCTCGGTGCGAAATTCGAAAGTGGTGACCGTTTTGCAAGTGGTTTAGAAATTCATCGACTTGTTCATTTGTAAGATGTATTATAAGGAGACTATCATCTTATCTTGTATATCGGGTACATTTTACCCTGAAAAAAAAAGTTTCATCGTACACTCACCAGTCAATATTATTCCTATCACGTATTTAAGTCCTAAATAAATCTGAAATTTTTTTATGCACTAATAGACTCGGATCCTTGTATTAACCAGGTTAATACTTGTTAACAAATATATACTCAGGTTTTACGTTTAGCTTAATGATCTCTCTTTAACCCAGTTTCAAATCATGGTCAATAACTTCAGCAAAAGAGAAATTTTATCAAATTCTAGGCCAAATATAAGGTTCAAATCTGTAACCCCTTTAATCGACGATTCAGTACCTGACAATGTCGAATCTTTGTCTATTGAACTATATGCGTCATATACACGAGTATAACTACCATTACTTGACTCGTCATGTTACAACCCCTCTTTGTGTGCAGTATGCCAGCTATAAGACTGGTTGACATACAAGACACTATACCCACGTGCATCGAAAAGTCAACACAGTCTACCAGACAGTACGTTCTACCAAGGTTTAAATCTAAAATTTCAAAAACCAAAGAGTCCAATAGTTCATCTCATAAGCACGAAAATACTGATAAATATAGTACTGACATCCGCCAGCTACAAAACTCTGTATCCGAAATTTACGGCAGACTTGAGCAACTAGCACCCCTCATACATATATGGGGCCGTGACACTAATAGGAACCTTGAGCAACACAATAAAGCCGAGTGTATTTTGGAGTTTGTTGCTGAGGAAGTGACAAAAAGACTGATGTCGTTCAATGCAGTTGTGTATAATCTCGCCGATCTTGAAGCGATAGGGTTGCATAGTAGTGTTACAGTAAATAACCAGCCAGAGACTGTTTGCAACAATAAGCATGACATCACTCCACGAACGGCAGATCACTCTGTTGATCTGGATGCGTCTGCTGATCAGAAACCTTCGTATAAGATACGGACACAACTGTCACCAAAAACCATAACGACATGTCTAATCCCAGCTGTTCGCTCGGTAATATACTAAGATGTGAGTCGTGTGACAACACGCACCCAAGTAAACCTATACACTTGAAAATTAGTCCTCCTAAAGATGCTTCACATGTTTACTCGAATGAACCTAGATTCATCTCAGAGACAACGAAAAACTCCAGCTCGGAAAAAAGGGTGGGAAGACAAGACTCGCGATACCGAGTAAGGAAACGCGTAAGGTTGAACCCAACTGCTCGATAGGTATCCCAACAACGGTGAATAGGTCCTCCCCGCTGACATCATATAACTTGCTTTCAACATCTCTAAGTTGCAAAGTGGGCAGTGGGCTACAGCGTAACAAGCCGTTTTAAACACAGACTAACAAAAGCTACCAGAGTGCTGACCACTCCAAGAACCCCCTAAAGCTTAAAACCACTAATAAGAATGGTAATAATAGGTTTCTCACTTCACAAGCTATCCACATTCCCCAGGATTACAATTGCAATTACTGTCAGGAAGAAAACTTTTCACACCCTTTAGTACCAACCCATCTCATGAAAACGGCTCCCACGTACAATAACAGTCGCAGCTCCTTTCAGTTACGCGCATCAGGCCCCTCTCACGCTAACTTAAACAACTATAACAGAGGTTACGCGCCTAACCACCAAGACGATTTTGCAAATAACCAAACACTTCACAGTAGGCCTGTACAAGATTTTTTGTGGTACGACCCCTATTGACATCTCTGTTGAAGCATATAGCCCACGTTATTTCGAATCACATGCAAAACATTAGCTTATCTCCCCCGTACAGTTTCCACCAGAGAGTACTCCCACTCTTCTCTTCTGCGTAAACCTCCCAATCAACTTCACTAGCTCATTTGATACATCTCCCACTAAGTCTAACTATCAAAATGCCGAGCTAATGAAGAACATTCAATCCCTCACTTCTAACTCATCTCACATCCGCGAGGGCTACAACGACTTTATTCGAGATACTCTCACTCATTTTAACCTAGTAGGCCATTTGTTTAATATATGTCTCATCAACGCTAGGTCGATCTGCAGTAAAAAGACGGATTAAGCCATTTTTTGTATCCATATATCAACCATCACTTATAATGATATCTGAAGCACGAACCAACAGTAATATTTACGACCTAGGTATATCTTTTGATAACTATTTCCTATATAGAAGTGATAGATTGAAGGGTCGAGGCGGAGGATGCCTTATTTACGCTCACTCTAGCCTAAACTCACTACTATGTGATATGCCTGAACTAAACAAACTGAAGGATTCGGTGTGGATTGTATTGAAGCCGTCGAAGTCCGTTACCTTACTGTTCTGCTGTATCTAACGCATCAATAGATGACATAGCAGTATTATCGGAGGTACTCACACTAGCGTCATCCCTTCCATTCACAGACAAGTTTATTTTTGGCTACTTCAACATGCCCGAAATTTCTCGGTTCCAAATCAAGGCTCCGAAAATGTATGAATCATTTACAGAATGTCTAGAGCTTGGACAATGGACTCAGTGTGTCAATGGCCCTACCAGACATCAAAATATCTGGGACTTAGTCTTTACCAGTGGCCTTGCCTCTAATACTGTGTATATTGGAAAAACGTTACCAGGTAGTGATCATAACATTGTTATATGCAGCCCTAATATAAAAACCACAATCGGTAAACGTAAAACCGTAACACTTCGTAGAAACGATCGCAAGGTTGATTGGGATAACTTATACAATTACCTAAGAAGCACTGATTGGGGAACTTTCTTTACTGCAAACAATACTGACACACTAACCAATATATTTTATCTCAACATCAGAAGTATCATCAACAAAATCGCACCTTTAGAGTACCGTAGACATACGTTCTCTAAAGATCTTTATATACCGGTCGGTACACGAAGATGTCTTCAAAGACATTGTACTCGATTCCACAAATTTAATGACTTTTCCTCTTTAATGACGATGACATAAATACTTGTCCGAACAGAGGCAATAAGTACACAAAAACAGTTGCACAGGAAAAACTTGCAGTCGAACTTAATAAAAATCCTCTGCACTCACCATACTTCAAAATAAGCTTAAACGTCCCAAATCGAGAGGGAGCATATTCATTAAAGACAAACAAGTTTACGAAGACCCTAAACTTGTTACGGAACTATTTAGTGAACACTTTTGTTTCTCACCAACTAATGAGAAACCACTGAACGATTCAGAACCAATCCCAGTACCTCCCTGTGAAATTGCTAATGTAGACTTCAATGTACAAAATATCTCTAAGGTAATTAATATGTGGTGGACCAAACAATATATGAAATCAAAAATTATTAATTACAGATTATCATGTTAACATATATCAGTTAAACCCTATAGCCACAACAAAAATGGGGGAAGTTACTTAATTTACCATGTTTGCGTGTGTTCTGATTGAGTCTGGTACCAAAGATCCACAATTATAGATGATTGATAAATCCAGAGTGGTTGATGTACTCCCAGTTGTATAATCCTACGTAGATTATGATATATTCTGAACGCAGTCTACAAATGTAGACAGTATTTGGTTAAGAGTTCAGTTAACACAATCACAAGTGAATGGAGAACGAGAGGCATGTGTGTAACAGCGTATTAGTCAGCAGTTAACATAGTGTGTCATGCTATGAAAGTAACACAACGGAAAGAAGTGCTCAAGGTTATGGT
The DNA here is from genome assembly GCA_946903255.1 of Schistosoma spindalis. Lineage (NCBI taxonomy): Eukaryota > Metazoa > Platyhelminthes > Trematoda > Strigeidida > Schistosomatidae > Schistosoma > Schistosoma spindalis. The sequence goes on along the minus strand of OX336420.1, from coordinate 62,465,553 downwards.
GACGTATATTCCGCGGTTTTTGCAACCACATTTTTATTCAATATCTGTTGTTTTTCTGTATCACTTATTTAAAAAACGATGATGATTGTTTTGATGAACTGAACTTTACTTTTTACTACCGCGCTGATTGAAATAAAGCAAGTTATCTACGTCGTCTGCCCTTCAGCTTTATTGGCCACGGCCTTTGACCGAAGATTATAATAGTATTATAATATCCCTTTGGGCCTTCCTACACTACGTTGGTATTTAGCCTGGATTACTATTACATAATACTATTGGACTCTGTCTTTCTCATCACGCCGTCGGTGCCATCACTTGCAGGAGAATCTACGTTAAACCAAGCGGACTTATTTGTGGTTGTCACCCCAGAAAGCAGCCTTCAAGTAACATTCATTCCGTAATTATTATTATTATCATACTGCTCAATATACCATCTGTATTATAACTGTATATTGTTATACTTGGTTTTTACCCGTACATAGACGCCTAAGGTTTTTACGGTTAATTCTTTTGGTATATTATTATTAACTTAGTGTATTGATATATCTTATATAAACTCTTTTTACTGGGATCCATCACAAGGTCATATACTTAAGCAACACGTACAATCATTTGATGAGAAATGTATATGCAGTGAAAAATTGACAAAATAAATATAAATAATATCAAAAGCTATTTACAAAATAAGTTCGTCAGTAATATCTCCTCATAGCTCCCCTAGAATGTCCGGAGGTAACACTGGTTATAATAACAACAACAAAGAAATTATAATATGGTATACACATGTACGCAAAATAATATTTACAGTAATAACCAAACGAAAAGCTGAGATACAGCATGTTGTTGTGTAAAATAGCATTGTTGTAGCATAGCATGACAACCACAAAAAGAGTGAAAATACTGTCATTCAAAACCTTGGTTTGCTAATAGTAATAATAATATTAATGTGCGAAACTGTTACTAAACCCGCAAGAATAATAAATTATTACTTTTTTTAAGTACAATTAATAAATAACTAGAGTTTACTCGTTTATAATTGTGACAAAAAACTTTTATTTTTATTTTTATTCGGCGAAATGTACGTAATGTTTGGGTTTTTTTTACAGTCCTGCCTGAACGTGTTAAACAAGTAGGCTTGGTACTCTTCTTTTCATTCTCATTTGCTCTAGTAGTGATTAATGGGAGGAAGTTGATTGACTGCAGTGCCACCGTCTTTGCCTCATTGAGCTTCGTAAAAAACTGGCTTTATTTTATCAATGGCGATAGTCTCCTTCTTTCTGCAGTTGTTGATTATATAGTGTTCTTTTGATTACTTGATATGGTCCATCGTAAGGTTGTTTTAGTGGCTTTTAGAAGCGTCAACTAGAACGAAGACAAATTCACAAGTTACTAGACTTTGGTCAAGTTGTATTCTATTATTATGTTCTCGCGGTGATATTGCTTTGATACCTTGCATTGCTTGTAGTAGTCGACTAACAAAACGACGTGGATCAGCTGAAACTGATGTGTTTGAGTCTACTAATCAACCTGGTAATGTAAGAGTTGTGCCATAGACTAGTTCAGCTGAAGTGCAACCTAAATCTTCATTGATGTTTGAACGAATTCCCAGGAGTACAAGTGATAATGCATCACTCCACTTTGATGTATCATCCTGTGCCATCACAGAGCTTTTTAGTTGGCGGTGAAACCTTTCGATCAAATTATTGGCTGCTGGATGATGTGCTGTTGTTTCGATGTGGTTCACACCCAGAAGTCTCGTGAATTCCTGAAATAGGATAGACTGGAAGTGGGGACCACGGTCTGTAGTGACGATGGATGTAACCCCGTAGTTTGATATACAACGGTCGAGGAATGCGGCGGCTACTGTCTCTGCAGAAGTTTCGGCAATGGAACATGCTATAGCCCATCTTGTGAATCCGTCCACTGCGGTGAGAATGTGCGCGAAGAATTTGATGGTGGCAGCGGACTGGTTATGTCTAGATGAATGTGTTAGAAACGTTTCTCTGGCAGAGAGAACCTCCCAACCGGACTGCTTATGTGTTTCTGAATTTTGCTGCGTTAGCATTGTAAGCAGCTTTGAGTCCATCGTTTTATATCTGAGTCAATCCTCGGCCACACGAAACGTTCAGTAATCAGTTTAGTGGTGGCTCTGATTCCTGGATGTGAAATTTCGTGCAGTTGTCGAAATACTTGACGTCGACAGGCTTGAGGGATAAAGGGACGATTGCTGCCTGTTGAAACGCCGCAAATAATAGATGCAATAGAGAAACGAACAGGTACATGTTTGAGTATTAAAATAGACTTTTCTTTGCAGATTTTTATGTCTGCACCGTCTACTTGTAATTTTGTGATTTTTTCCAGATCAATGTCTTGCTTACGTACCAGGGTATTTATATCCTTTCGTGATAACGCGCCGGCTACGACGTTAGTGCGTCCTTTGACAAATTGGATATCTGTTGTAAATTGGGGGATGTAATCCAATTGTCGTGCTTCTCGCGGTAAGTGTCGATCGTACGAAGTGTTGAATGAAAAACACAAAGGTTTGTGATCGGTCATGATAGTGAAGGTTCACCCTTGTAGTAAGAAGTTAAAGTGTTTGACGGCTAATTAAATGGCGAGTAATTCCAGTCCGAAAGTACTATAACGTTCCTGAGATGGTGACAGTCTCTTGGAGAAAAACGCTACGGGAGTAGTCGTGTTGTTTACCTGCTGTTTCAATACTACTGCCCCGACGCCTTTTTGTAACACATCCGTACACAGGATCAGATGGGTTGTGGAGTCAGTACGTAGGTGTTGTAGCATAGTGTCGTTAGCTAACATGGACTTCGCTTTTCCGAATGCCACTCCTACACTGATGGACCAGATGGTATTCCAGCTAGCATGCTAAAACGTGGAGTTGATGATATGTGTGTTTTGCTTCTCAAACTATTTGCGATATCACTCTCTACAGCGTGTTACCCAACTGCCTGGAAAACTACACATATCATTCCCAAAATTAAAACAGGACCTGAAGCAAATGTTGACAATTACCGACCCATAAACATAAGTTCAGTGGTATCTAGAGTGATGGAAAAAGTAGTTAAGGCGGCTGTAGTCCAACATCTACTTACTAATAATCTCATCTCGACCTCCCAGCATGGATTTCTTAGGTCAAGATCATGCGAAACATGCCTAGTAGACTACCTGAGTGATATAACTCTGAAAAGAGACAACGGACTCCTTGTATCAGTCCTATTCTTAGATTTCAAGAAAGCCATTGATAAGATCCCACATAAAAGGCTTCTCGTCAAACTAAAGTCCTTCGGAATAAACAACCCACTATACTCATGGTTTGCTACGTTCTTAACCGGACGTAAAGAGATGGCAAAGTACAATGACTGTCTCTCATCACCTAGACCAATAACTAGTGGAGTCATCCAGAGAAGTGTACTAGGCCCACTCTGTTTCTTATGTATATAAACGAGATATGTAACACCATAAAATTTGGGAAACCATACTTATATGCTGATAATCTCAAAGTAATATACAGCTATAAGCCTGAGACCCTAAGCGAAAATGTACCCCTGATCCAAAATGTCCTCAGTAACTTAACTATCTGGAGTAAAAAATGGCAATTACCATTTAACGTCAACAAGTGCGGGATCACACAATTTGGAAAGCATTCCTATAAACTGCAACTTCACTTCAATAAAAGCACAGTCCAAACACTCAAATCAGTACACGATCTAGGAATTAATTACGCAAGAAGTCTGAACTTTGAAGAACATGCCTCCTCTATTATTTCTAAACGTAGACGGCAAATTGGTTTCATAATGAGAAATTTCTTCACAACAGAGGCTGAGCTTACCCTCTTCAAAATATACGTACGACCTTCCCTTGAATACTGCTCCTTTATCTTCTCCAATATGAATACCACAAACGAGATGAGAGTGAAAGACGTTCAAAGACGCCTCACACGCCAACTGCTGGGAAGTGACTCGAATGTCGAATACACAGATAGATGTAAGCACCTCTCTTTAGAATCTTTATGGCACCGTAGACTAAAGAATAATTTAATATTTCTCTACAAAGCGATATATGGACTCTCATTTCTTACCTCCTGCCCAACTATGATTCACAACCCAGCCTATAGACTAACAAACAACGCATATACACTACATAAAGTAAAGCACCAAAAACAAATGCATTGTAAGTTTTTTACAGTACGGTATAGTTTATTGTGGAACAGGTTGCCATTGCCTATCCGCAACTGTGACACATTTACCAAATTCAAAAGGCTAATAACCCTGTTTCTAGACTCTAAGGAGCTTCAATCTTTCCTTGAACTCCCGCCCACCAATGAGGCACTTTATTATGAACCGCCTGATATCTTGACTGAACAAGAACATGACGAGCCCGACTATTACTAATATGAATACAACTAAATCACAGGACATATGGTTTGCAGTTTCCTATTATTTTTTGTCCATTAATCAAGACCTAATGCTCCTAACCCTCACTTTCAGTTCCCACATCTCTCTACTGGTTAAATATACATTATTCTTCCTAAGTGTCATGTCTTTTTCTTTTTCTATTGCAAGTAGACAGATAACTCAGCAATCTTATGGATGCTGATCTACTAAGGTCGATCATACGAAGTTCAAAATTGATCATAAAGTCTTGTGAGTTGCTCAATGTTTTATTTTTCTTACCCTAAAAATTTTACAATTTTATACTCTTTCATATCATTTGACTTGTTATTAGTCCTTACTATCGTTAAACCGCATATAATCTAACCTGTTTTTTTTCTTTCACCATTAGTTATCTTCATAGCAGTGTGATATACTAAATGGACATCTGACCCATAATACAAACGCTTTAACTATCTGAATTGCTTGTAACATGGAACTAGTAGAGACAGTGTATTCCAACCATGGGCATTGATTAAAGCAGTATGCATACTTACTACAAATGTAACAGAGCCTAACATCCCAAAAGGAGGGAGGGTGGCGTTACTGACCAGCAAACATGATGGCGGGGAGATAACTTCAATCCACCCATGTCTGTAGGGCAGAACATTTTGTTAAATTACGGCTCCTTACGGTCTAGTGGAATGTCACGAACTAGTGGTATTGATGATGATTTATCATGCAAAATACCTCATTAAATCGTGTTTAGAAAGTTGAATTGGTTTAACTTCCTACCCAGTAATCCTATTACAAGCAAACTAGACAATTCGATAAAAAAAACGAAGCCTACTCAAGACCCTATAAAATCTACAAAACAGATGAACTGAAATAGCTTTGCCGAAAATGTGAGACAGCGATCTGTGTACCAGAATACTGTTTTCAGCACGATATTTTATAACTACCCATAGTCCCATACTCTCAGTTTCTTTCTGAACCACCTTTATTTGTCAGTTGTTTATCCACTGATGCCTTGTTTACATTTATTTTCTTTAATCTAATGGAATGTTCCTGTTCAATAAATACTTTAATAAAAGAGATTTAGACTGAGTAGTTATACCTTAACTATTTCTTTATGAATGTTGTCTGCTTTGCTTCTTGAGCTCCCAAGTTCGGTGAAAATTTGAAGCCGCCATAGTTAATTTTGGTGAAATGGCACAAAAACCCCAAATTTCCCCCTGACCTGGGGAAATTCCCCAATATTTCCACCAAATTCCCCTTTAAGCCTGAGGATTTCCCCAAAACACCCCAAAGTTGGTAGCTCGGGTTCTCGTCCTTTTTTCTTGCACCATTTTTTAGCCCCCTTGAGATAGGGAACGGGTGACCTCGTCCTGCACCATCCTTAAAGCCTCAAATATTACAAAGGGATATAAAGCTGCGATTTGCACGTCGAAATGCAACTTTCATGAAGCGCGCCAACTGTGATATTGACTTAAACTATCTACATTTATATCCTATAAATTATCAACCCAGCTCAGTAGTTTACTACAGTGGATATTGTATCATTCGTAACAATTTGATCTTGCCCGTAAACTGGCGTGCCTCATGTAACAAACTGTTATTTGAGAATAAATTATTATTATTATAGCTGTACTGGTGACAAACCAGACCATGATTCTTCAGGTGTTGTCCGGCAACTTGTAAGGTTTACTGATGGTTTCAATTTTGATGACAATCTGCATTGTACTGGAAGCTAAAGTTAAGTGATCAAAACAGATTAGTTGTCATGATGCTGGTTATTAACTGAGGAGTCACCTAATTATCAGATGGTGCATAATCAACTACATAAAGCCCGTTTCTGTGATCTTATTTCACGATTGTGACTGTTAGCTTAATCAAGGATTCGTGATTTATTTAGTCTGTTTCTTGGATTTCCAAATAGCACTTCAAAACTTTATGCAAAATGGTTACGAATTTGGTTACTTGTGCAATGAACTGTTAAAAACCGAAACATGTTTTTATAAAACTCTTAGCCTGTGTATATTCAAAAGGTAGCCGAGTTCATGGGGAGATCTTATTCAGAGCTAGTTATGTTGGTCCCTAATTACCACATAAACCATATTATCCAATCATTGGTAGGTAGGACAAATCCAGTCTTAGTTACAGCATGGTTGGTTTAATCCTCTCGAGATCATTGGTGTCATCCGTAATATAAACCAGAGGTAGATTATTATCAATATATTCTTGCTCTAGCAAGTCTATTCATTTACCAAGGTACGTAGTACCCTACAAACAGAGTTGTAAGCTCTTGAACTCCTCATCATTGATTATCAGATGCGGGACTGAAATGTCAGTCAATACCTTATTCAAGCAAGTCAGTACGTATGTGCTTTTGTACCCAACATCAAAAACATCTCCCTAGATAAAATTCAGTTTTGACCAACTTTTATCCATTAGCACTACACATCTATCTTGGACAGATTCATCTGCCGAAAAACCTCATTAGCGTTATGGTGAACTAGTCAGTGGTAAAACTGTAAACCATCTTTTGATTCACAACTTTCAGTCTTCAACAAGAAAATGCACACTTGTGGCAAGTCTCGAGACTTCTGCTTCGCCATAACATGATGGATCAAAAGTTATTTGCTCCAACTGATAAAACCGTTGGTCTTTATGACCGATGATGATAGTCCAATCAGTTGCTGAATAGCACAGACGTCCTTTCTACCTCAGTCAGCACACTTTCTCACCAACCTCCTCATGACTGGTCCATTATCACCCAAAACCTTTTTCTGATTGCTGCCATTATCTGTGTACAGCCGATATATCTTAACTTATGATACTACTGTGAAGTCAAATCCGTAACCTTCCGCTTCGATGATATCATGGGAGGATATTTCTTGGACTTGAGCCAGCAACAGGCTGGAAGCTGACTACTCTCAAACAGTAAGCCATCTGTCATCAAATAATTTGTGAAATTAAACCCCTACAAATGCAATGTTCGTAATGAAGCGTTTGTTGTATACATTTTGAAAAGGGTCTTCGGCGACAAAAACACACAAAAGTTTCTCCTAAATGTCATCCTCTAAACGAACTGAATAAGATAAAATAACCCACTAGCTCTGAGCACATCCGTTTTTAAGAACAAGTCAAATATCTCACAATGTTGTTGAAAGACGTTTAAACCTAGTTGAACACGCCACTGCCATGAGTTGCCTCGTCCAATCTGAACATATATGGGTTCGTCAACCTCGGATTTTGTGACCATTAAAAGTGTGACAGCCACTCCCTTTAGTTCTAATAGATGGAGGTCAGGACCCTGTTTGACGTCGGAAAGCGGCAATCACATCTTTGATCTCTTTAGGGAATCTTGAATTTTCCTTCATACCCTAACATCACCGACATCAAGCCTAGTCTCTTTGAAAACAAAGTCTTACTTGAGAAGTACACATCCACAGTACTTTAGACAATATTTTTTTTAGTTTTGTATCCTTTCCTCCAGCCTTGTACCTCACCTTTGACCCGAGACGCTTGTAACGACGTTTTATATCGTCCATCATTCTCACTATAAGCGTTTATCCTTTGGCTGTAGTTCGTATTCAACTCCTCCTGTAGTCATTCTAGGGCTACTACCGACCAAAGCTCGGGCAAAGAAGGAGGGTCGAGCGTGGAGTCAGTATCCCCAACCCGTAGAAAACAACTTTGATAAGAAACACTAACCAGGATGAACGTATTAAATCATTCAAAATCTGCCCTTGGAGTTGAGGGAAAAATTATGACACTCCATGGAGAAAGCCGAGGCGGATGCCCCTTCTAACAACCAGAGCAAAAATTAATATAAGTGCGACGACCAAACTGCCAATATTCGGTTTGAACGCAGAACTAACGAACTCAAATTTATTCGATTAGACCAGACTACGTTCTTTGGTCTGGCGTAGGAAGTGTTTCTGTATTACTCATATTAAATTATATCAAAACACGTACTCTGTGCCCAGTTAAAAGTGTTCTAATTTAGGAAACAAAACAAATTATATCGAAGTACAAAATGCCTCAAAAGGTACAACCTGTGTTGTACAGTCAAAAGTTTTTCTAACACAAATTAGCGTGCTGAACAAAAGGGCAACAGCTAATACAAAGTAACTCATTGCCTGGCAATCAATAAAAATATTTCCATTGAGATAGGATCAGATATATATCTGCAGGGATTCCAGTAATCCTCCCAAGCAAACAGTCAAAGATTAGCAGTCACACATTGAATCACACCATGACCTTGAGCTTAGTCAAACATGATCTCACTCGCAAAAGTCCTGCATCATGCAATAGAATATTAGGTAACAAACTATAAGTCTTGTTCAAAATCGCATGATAAACAGGCAAACGAGTAAGACTAAAGAACGCGAATTGTGGTCAAAGGATATCTGAACAAAGGGAGAATAAACAAATAAATGGCAATGTTGTTCAACAAAAATGCTGTTGAGGGATTTTCAGCGTCCTCCTGCCGTTACAATAAGTGCATGGAATGTTCAGACAATGTGAGAAACCGGAAGGTCAACCAAATAGCTACGGGAGCGTATCACAAAACTAAACGGAACCAGCGTGACCCATTGAACTCGAACTAGACAGTAAAAATCATGTACGGAGGAGATGGTGCTGTACTCTGGACACGAAGGAAAAAATGCCCCTTACACTCACGGAATTTCTATTATGTTACCAAAAGAAGAACGAAAAACACATATAGGAGAGGGATCTGACAGATCCAGGACCAAGGCATCTTTTAAAACAAAGAAGGAGGGAATCACAATAGTAATAATAATTTATATTCTGAAAAAAATGATAATTACAGTATTCACGCCAGTTTACAGGCATGATCAATTTGATATAAATAATATCATAATATGTACAGAACAAACATGTGATATGAGTTTTAAGTTTACTAGTTCAGTAATTGTTTAGTTATTACAGCGATCCAATGCATCAGCCGGGAACATGTAATATTTCTTAACTGGACAGCCTGTTGATTTATGAACGGTGTAATTAAGGTCATTTCGTGTGCCAGATCAATTTAATGATAAATATCTACAAGCAGAGAAAGTAAAACGAAAACAGAGAGCACGGAACAACAAAGCAGTAATTACCGAAATATGTCAATCAGATCTATCAAAATGCGTATGTCATGTGACAGTGATATACTGTTGATGATATTCAAATTAGTTAAACTACCTGGGGACGGTATTAACATAAAGTGACAGCGAGTAGGTGGTTTTATCCAGAGAATGCACTAATAAAAATGCCTAAACATTTAAAGTTCCTATAATAACACTTGTGGAGTGAGATACACTTGCAGGTGCTAGAGCATTCAATGCATTTTCGGAGGAGCAATATGCATCGATGCAACGTACAAATAATGGGAGTGATTTTATCGTACGGATATGTTCTGGTAGGTTATTCCAGAGTCTAGAAAATTTACAGGCAAAGTAATTCATATAAAGAGATGATTTAGAATAAGTTTGTTTCACAAGTGCCAAGGAATTACGGGTTTCATAATGAGGAGTCTCTGCGTATTGAATTACATGATTGGATGTAAAGGATAATTTATTAAGTAGTTTGAAGAAAAAAATAAGATTTAGTTTGAGTCTCCTCTTCCATAAAGGGTCTAGCTCTAGTTTTTTACATCTAGAATTATAAGTTAAGGAACAATCAGCTCCAAGAATACGAAGTGTAAATCGTCTCTGTACTGATTCCAGTCTTAATTTATCCTTTATGCGCGCACTGCTAAGAATAAACAGGCAATATTCTAAAAGAGGTCGAACACAAACTTTGTACATTAAAATTCGTGATTCATTGTTATGAAGGTTTCGAATTATGTAACCTACTAGTCGTTGTGACTTGGAGGTCTGTTTCGATATCTGTTCTGTAAGCGATAAGTCTTGGGAGTATCTAAGTCCTAAGTCTACTACTGTATGTAACCTAGTTAACATTTCTCCATTTATGGTAAGGTCTAGGTTAAGTGATGTATCGCCGAAGCATATCCATCCACATTTAGCCGTATTAAGTTCCAGTTGCCATTTTAAGCACCACTGTGCTACCTTGTTAAGCTCCAAGTTAATGCAAGTTTGCACATTTTCCAGCTCATGTGGAGAAAATGAATATACTAGTTTAAGATCATCTGCATATAGAAGGGGCTTACCTACACAAAAATTTTCACAAATGTCATTGATAAACACTAAAAAGAGCAGAGGGCCTAAGACACTACCTTGTATTACACCACTTCTAACGGGGACAGCGTTAGACAATGAAGAGTTAATTTTAACTATTTGATGTCGATTGCTGAGAAATGAATCAATCCAATCTAGCAAAGGATTTTGAACCCCATAAGATGCAAATTTGCCTATAAGATGTTGGTGGTTAACCATGTCAAAGGCCTTAGAAATGTCCAGATATAGCACTAAGACTAGATATCCTTGGCTACGTAGAGAGTAGACTAAATTAAAGAAGTCGAAATGACATGTCATGCAAGATCGATTTTTGAGAAATCCATGTTGAGTATCATTGATAAAGTTTCCAGCGAGTAAATAGTTGGAAAGCTCATCACTTACAATTTTCTCCATAATCCTAGAGATCACTGGAGTAATATTTATTGGCCGATAATTGTTCATGTCAGTCTTATCTCCAGATTTATAACGTGGTATGATGTACGCGGTTTTCCAACAGTAAGGGTAAGAACCAGTTTCCATAGAGAGAGTAAACAGCTTTAGAAGAAGAAGTGGAATATCTGGACCACCGTATTTGTAGAGAAAGGATGGAATCCCGTCTGCTCCATGACCGCGCGAAAGCTTAAGGGCATTTATAGCCATATTAATTTTCTTACATGTGAAGGAGATAGATTTTATGGAGTTGCTGGTCACGCACGTAACTCTTGAAGCAGAGCCACTTGTGGTTCCTACATCATTCGCAAAAGTACCACTGAAAGGGTCTGCCTTAGTTTTAGAGTCGTATATAAAAGTGTTATTATGCTGGATGCATGGTATATCAAAATTTTGAGTTACTTTAGCCCGTTTATTGAGAAGCAGTGTTAAGTTTTGTACTTTTGAGTTACTATTAAGTGCTAGTAACTCCTCATTAATGGCTTTTAACCTGTGTCTCTTTAATTTGATTAAAAATTATTGTTATTTGCGCAGCTGCCGTGAAGTCGTTTGACTTGAAATAACGATTCTGTAGGCGTCTTAGTTTATTACGATATTTAGCTGGTGTATATAATTCGTAAGGTTTAATAAACCTGTACGTTTTAAGAGGTACACAAGAATCTAAACAAGAGTTAACGATCAAATAGAATTCGTCGATAGTATCTATGAGATTAGTACATGAAAAAATGTTATCCCAGTCTGAAAGTTTAATCAGTGAATGCAGGAGGTCCCAGTCGGCATGCTTAAAGTCTCTATATTGACAGGTTTTTTGAATGATAGCAATGGGGACGATAAAGATCAGTTTTACGGGAGGTAGCAAACGATCGCAGTATAGGAACTGACAATCCTGATGGGAGATCTAAACGCCAAAGTAGGGATGGACAGAATTGGATATAGAGATATCATGGGAAGACATGGACCGACTGAACGAAAAGAACTAGAATGATGTGAGAGTTGCAAGTTTATATATGTTGAACAACATTTCCACGCAAACACATACACAAAGCTACATGTGTTTAATCGGGTTAAACTACATAGAACCAGATCCATCATATTTGCATCACTTAAAGATTCAGAAAGTCAATGGAAGACATGTGAACCAGGAGAGTAGCTGACATAACTTGAGATCACCACTAGCTGGTGGTTGCCAGGGTGAAGCTGAAGCTAAATAAGCACTGGACCACTGGACAAACAACATGAGAAAGGGTCGGTAAAATCTTTTTCGAGATACTGACGAACTCAACGAATTCAAGATGACTCTCAACAACAGGTTGCAAGCCTTACAAGACGAAGAAACTACCATGAAGGACAACTGGAAAGGAATCCAAGAGGCACCAACTACAATGTGTCAAGAGGTTCTGGGTTACAAGAAGCATCATCATGAGGAATGGATTTCTGTGGAAACCCTGAACAGGATTGAAGAAAGGAAGAAGAAGAAGACAGTGGTTGACAACAGCCGAACGAGAATGGAGCAAGTCAATACACAAGCTGAATACACAGAAGCAATCAAGCAGGTGAAGAGGAGCGTTCGATTTGACAAGCAGAAATATGTGGAAGACCTAGCAATGATAGCGGAGAGAGTTGCATAAGAAGGAAATATGAAATAACTATGTGGTGCGACCAAGAATCTGGTAGGGAAATATAGTGAGCCGGAGAGACCGGTCAAGCACGAAGAAGGTAAGCTAGTCAGCGAGATTCAAGAACAGAGGAACAGACGGTGGAGAATACTTCGAGGAACTCTTCAATAGACCAACTCCATGGAATCCACCGGACGTCGAAGCAGCACCTATAGACCATCGTATAGCTGTCACTGTACCAATGATGGGAGAAATCAGGATGGCCATCAGACAAATTAAGAGTAAGAAAGCATAAGAACCTGACAACATACAAGCTGAAGCACTGAAGTCGGACTTAGACGCAACCGAAAACATGCTCCATGTTTTGTTCAAGATGATTTGGGAGGAAGAACAAGATACAAAAGAAAGGATATTTGAGCAAGTGTGAGTACTACAGAGGCATCACACTACTATCGGTAGCAGGAAAGATTTAGAACAGAGTGTCGCTGAACCGGATGAAAGATTCAGTAAACGTCCAACTCCGAGACCAACAGGCCGGATCGCGACACTACGGATCATTGTTGAGCAATCAATCGAATGAGACTTCACTATACATCCGATTCCTTGACTGTGAGAAAGCATTTGACAACGTGAACAGGAGAACCTTATTGAACCTTCTCCGACACCATGGTGTGAGTAGGTGAGGAAATCTTCTACATCATACGGAATTCATAGGACGGACTACGGTGCAAAGTGGTGCAGGGAGGACAGCTGGCCAATGTATTTTAAATGAGGTCGTGTTTGACTAAGCTCAAGGTCATGGTGTGATTCAATGTGTGACTGCTAATCTTTGACTGTTTGCTTGGGAGGATTACTGGAATCCCTGCAGATATATATCTGATCCTATCTCAATGGAAATATTTTTATTGATTGCCAGGCAATGAGTTACTTTGTATTAGCTGTTGCCCTTTTGTTCAGCACGCTAATTTGTGTTAGAAAAACTTTTGACTGTACAACACAGGTTTATATTCTGAAAAATAATAATAATTTATATTCTGAAAAAATTATAATTACAGAATTCACGCCAGTTTACAGGCATGATCAATTTGATATAAATAATATCATTATATGTACAGAACAAACATGTGTTATGAGTTTTAAGTTTACTAGCTCAGTAATTGTTTGGGTATTACAGCGATCCAATGTATCAGCCGGGAACATGTAATATTTCTTAACTGGACTGTCTGTTGATTTATAAACGATGTAATTAAGGTCATTTCGTGTGCCAGATCGATTTAATGATAAATATCTACAAGCAGAGAAAGTAAAACGAAAACAGAGAGCACGGAACAACAAAGCAGTAATTACCGAAATATGCCAAACAGATCTATCAAAATGCGTATGTCATGTGACACAGTGATATACTGTTGATGATATTCAAATTAGTTAAACTACCTGGGGACGGTATTAACATAAAGTGACAGCGAGTAGGTGGTTTTATCCAGAGAATGCACTAATAAAAATGCCTAAACATTTAAAGTTCCTATAATAACACTTGTGGAGTGAGATACACTTGCAGGTGCTAGAGCATTCAATGCATTTTCGGAGGAGCAATATGCATCGATGCAACGTACAAATAATGGGAGTGATTTTATCGTACGGATATGTTCTGGTAGGTTATTCCAGAGTCTAGAAAATTTACAGGCAAAGTAATTCATATAAAGAGATGATTTAGAATAAGTTTGTTTCACAAGTGCCAAGGAATTACGGGTTTCATAATGAGGAGTCTCTGCGTATTGAATTACATGATTGGATGTAAAGGATAATTTATTAAGTAGTTTGAAGAAAAAAATAAGATTTAGTTTGAGTCTCCTCTTCCATAAAGGGTCTAGCTCTAGTTTTTTACATCTAGAATTATAAGTTAAGGAACAATCAGCTCCAAGAATACGAAGTGTAAATCGTCTCTGTACTGATTCCAGTCTTAATTTATCCTTTATGCGCGCACTGCTAAGAATAAACAGGCAATATTCTAAAAGAGGTCGAACACAAACTTTGTACATTAAAATTCGTGATTCATTGTTATGAAGGTTTCGAATTATGTAACCTACTAGTCGTTGTGACTTGGAGGTCTGTTTCGATATCTGTTCTGTAAGCGATAAGTCTTGGGAGTATCTAAGTCCTAAGTCTACTACTGTATGTAACCTAGTTAACATTTCTCCATTTATGGTAAGGTCTAGGTTAAGTGATGTATCGCCGAAGCATATCCATCCACATTTAGCCGTATTAAGTTCCAGTTGCCATTTTAAGCACCACTGTGCTACCTTGTTAAGCTCCAAGTTAATGCAAGTTTGCACATTTTCCAGCTCATGTGGAGAAAATGAATATACTAGTTTAAGATCATCTGCATATAGAAGGGGCTTACCTACACAAAAATTTTCACAAATGTCATTGATAAACACTAAAAAGAGCAGAGGGCCTAAGACACTACCTTGTATTACACCACTTCTAACGGGGACAGCGTTAGACAATGAAGAGTTAATTTTAACTATTTGATGTCGATTGCTGAGAAATGAATCAATCCAATCTAGCAAAGGATTTTGAACCCCATAAGATGCAAATTTGCCTATAAGATGTTGGTGGTTAACCATGTCAAAGGCCTTAGAAATGTCCAGATATAGCACTAAGACTAGATATCCTTGGCTACGTAGAGAGTAGACTAAATTAAAGAAGTCGAAATGACATGTCATGCAAGATCGATTTTTGAGAAATCCATGTTGAGTATCATTGATAAAGTTTCCAGCGAGTAAATAGTTGGAAAGCTCATCACTTACAATTTTCTCCATAATCCTAGAGATCACTGGAGTAATATTTATTGGCCGATAATTGTTCATGTCAGTCTTATCTCCAGATTTATAACGTGGTATGATGTACGCGGTTTTCCAACAGTAAGGGTAAGAACCAGTTTCCATAGAGAGAGTAAACAGCTTTAGAAGAAGAAGTGGAATATCTGGACCTTGTACCTTGGACCTTGTACCTTTTGAGGCATTTTGTACTTCGATATAATTTGTTTTGTTTCCTAAATTAGAACACTTTAAAACTGGGCACAGAGTACGTGTTTTGATATAATTTAATATGAGTAATACAGAAACACTTCCTACGCCAGACCAAAGAACGTAGTCTGGTCTAATCGAATAAATTTGAGTTCGTTAGTTCTGCGTTCAAACCGAATATTGGCAGTTTGGTCGTCGCACTTATATTAATTTTTGCTCTGGTTGTTAGAAGGGGCATCCGCCTCGGCTTTCTCCATGGAGTGTCATAATTTTTCCCTCAACTCCAAGGGCAGATTTTGAATGATTTAATACGTTCATCCTGGTTAGTGTTTCTTATCAAAGTTGTTTTCTACGGGTTGGGGATACTGACTCCACGCTCGACCCTCCTTCTTTGCCCGAGCTTTGGTCGGTAGTAGCCCTAGAATGACTACAGGAGGAGTTGAATACGAACTACAGCCAAAGGATAAACGCTTATAGTGAGAATGATGGACGATATAAAACGTCGTTACAAGCGTCTCGGGTCAAAGGTGAGGTACAAGGCTGAAGGAAAGGATACAAAACTAAAAAAAATATTGTCTAAAGTACTGTGGATGTGTACTTCTCAAGTAAGACTTTGTTTTCAAAGAGACTAGGCTTGATGTCGGTGATGTTAGGGTATGAAGGAAAATTCAAGATTCCCTAAAGAGATCAAAGATGTGATTGCCGCTTTCCGACGTCAAACAGGGTCCTGACCTCCATCTATTAGAACTAAAGGGAGTGGCTGTCACACTTTTAATGGTCACAAAATCCGAGGTTGACGAACCCATATATGTTCAGATTGGACGAGGCAACTCATGGCAGTGGCGTGTTCAACTAGGTTTAAACGTCTTTCAACAACATTGTGAGATATTTGACTTGTTCTTAAAAACGGATGTGCTCAGAGCTAGTGGGTTATTTTATCTTATTCAGTTCGTTTAGAGGATGACATTTAGGAGAAACTTTTGTGTGTTTTTGTCGCCGAAGACCCTTTTCAAAATGTATACAACAAACGCTTCATTACGAACATTGCATTTGTAGGGGTTTAATTTCACAAATTATTTGATGACAGATGGCTTACTGTTTGAGAGTAGTCAGCTTCCAGCCTGTTGCTGGCTCAAGTCCAAGAAATATCCTCCCATGATATCATCGAAGCGGAAGGTTACGGATTTGACTTCACAGTAGTATCATAAGTTAAGATATATCGGCTGTACACAGATAATGGCAGCAATCAGAAAAAGGTTTTGGGTGATAATGGACCAGTCATGAGGAGGTTGGTGAGAAAGTGTGCTGACTGAGGTAGAAAGGACGTCTGTGCTATTCAGCAACTGATTGGACTATCATCATCGGTCATAAAGACCAACGGTTTTATCAGTTGGAGCAAATAACTTTTGATCCATCATGTTATGGCGAAGCAGAAGTCTCGAGACTTGCCACAAGTGTGCATTTTCTTGTTGAAGACTGAAAGTTGTGAATCAAAAGATGGTTTACAGTTTTACCACTGACTAGTTCACCATAACGCTAATGAGGTTTTTCGGCAGATGAATCTGTCCAAGATAGATGTGTAGTGCTAATGGATAAAAGTTGGTCAAAACTGAATTTTATCTAGGGAGATGTTTTTGATGTTGGGTACAAAAGCACATACGTACTGACTTGCTTGAATAAGGTATTGACTGACATTTCAGTCCCGCATCTGATAATCAATGATGAGGAGTTCAAGAGCTTACAACTCTGTTTGTAGGGTACTACGTACCTTGGTAAATGAATAGACTTGCTAGAGCAAGAATATATTGATAATAATCTACCTCTGGTTTATATTACGGATGACACCAATGATCTCGAGAGGATTAAACCAACCATGCTGTAACTAAGACTGGATTTGTCCTACCTACCAATGATTGGATAATATGGTTTATGTGGTAATTAGGGACCAACATAACTAGCTCTGAATAAGATCTCCCCATGAACTCGGCTACCTTTTGAATATACACAGGCTAAGAGTTTTATAAAAACATGTTTCGGTTTTTAACAGTTCATTGCACAAGTAACCAAATTCGTAACCATTTTGCATAAAGTTTTGAAGTGCTATTTGGAAATCCAAGAAACAGACTAAATAAATCACGAATCCTTGATTAAGCTAACAGTCACAATCGTGAAATAAGATCACAGAAACGGGCTTTATGTAGTTGATTATGCACCATCTGATAATTAGGTGACTCCTCAGTTAATAACCAGCATCATGACAACTAATCTGTTTTGATCACTTAACTTTAGCTTCCAGTACAATGCAGATTGTCATCAAAATTGAAACCATCAGTAAACCTTACAAGTTGCCGGACAACACCTGAAGAATCATGGTCTGGTTTGTCACCAGTACAGCTATAATAATAATAATTTATTCTCAAATAACAGTTTGTTACATGAGGCACGCCAGTTTACGGGCAAGATCAAATTGTTACGAATGATACAATATCCACTGTAGTAAACTACTGAGCTGGGTTGATAATTTATAGGATATAAATGTAGATAGTTTAAGTCAATATCACAGTTGGCGCGCTTCATGAAAGTTGCATTTCGACGTGCAAATCGCAGCTTTATATCCCTTTGTAATATTTGAGGCTTTAAGGATGGTGCAGGACGAGGTCACCCGTTCCCTATCTCAAGGGGGCTAAAAAATGGTGCAAGAAAAAAGGACGAGAACCCGAGCTACCAACTTTGGGGTGTTTTGGGGAAATCCTCAGGCTTAAAGGGGAATTTGGTGGAAATATTGGGGAATTTCCCCAGGTCAGGGGGAAATTTGGGGTTTTTGTGCCATTTCACCAAAATTAACTATGGCGGCTTCAAATTTTCACCGAACTTGGGAGCTCAAGAAGCAAAGCAGACAACATTCATAAAGAAATAGTTAAGGTATAACTACTCAGTCTAAATCTCTTTTATTAAAGTATTTATTGAACAGGAACATTCCATTAGATTAAAGAAAATAAATGTAAACAAGGCATCAGTGGATAAACAACTGACAAATAAAGGTGGTTCAGAAAGAAACTGAGAGTATGGGACTATGGGTAGTTATAAAATATCGTGCTGAAAACAGTATTCTGGTACACAGATCGCTGTCTCACATTTTCGGCAAAGCTATTTCAGTTCATCTGTTTTGTAGATTTTATAGGGTCTTGAGTAGGCTTCGTTTTTTTTATCGAATTGTCTAGTTTGCTTGTAATAGGATTACTGGGTAGGAAGTTAAACCAATTCAACTTTCTAAACACGATTTAATGAGGTATTTTGCATGATAAATCATCATCAATACCACTAGTTCGTGACATTCCACTAGACCGTAAGGAGCCGTAATTTAACAAAATGTTCTGCCCTACAGACATGGGTGGATTGAAGTTATCTCCCCGCCATCATGTTTGCTGGTCAGTAACGCCACCCTCCCTCCTTTTGTGATGTTAGGCTCTGTTACATTTGTAGTAAGTATGCATACTGCTTTAATCAATGCCCATGGTTGGAATACACTGTCTCTACTAGTTCCATGTTACAAGCAATTCAGATAGTTAAAGCGTTTGTATTATGGGTCAGATGTCCATTTAGTATATCACACTGCTATGAAGATAACTAATGGTGAAAGAAAAAAACAGGTTAGATTATATGCGGTTTAACGATAGTAAGGACTAATAACAAGTCAAATGATATGAAAGAGTATAAAATTGTAAAATTTTTAGGGTAAGAAAAATAAAACATTGAGCAACTCACAAGACTTTATGATCAATTTTGAACTTCGTATGATCGACCTTAGTAGATCAGCATCCATAAGATTGCTGAGTTATCTGTCTACTTGCAATAGAAAAAGAAAAAGACATGACACTTAGGAAGAATAATGTATATTTAACCAGTAGAGAGATGTGGGAACTGAAAGTGAGGGTTAGGAGCATTAGGTCTTGATTAATGGACAAAAAATAATAGGAAACTGCAAACCATATGTCCTGTGATTTAGTTGTATTCATATTAGTAATAGTCGGGCTCGTCATGTTCTTGTTCAGTCAAGATATCAGGCGGTTCATAATAAAGTGCCTCATTGGTGGGCGGGAGTTCAAGGAAAGATTGAAGCTCCTTAGAGTCTAGAAACAGGGTTATTAGCCTTTTGAATTTGGTAAATGTGTCACAGTTGCGGATAGGCAATGGCAACCTGTTCCACAATAAACTATACCGTACTGTAAAAAACTTACAATGCATTTGTTTTTGGTGCTTTACTTTATGTAGTGTATATGCGTTGTTTGTTAGTCTATAGGCTGGGTTGTGAATCATAGTTGGGCAGGAGGTAAGAAATGAGAGTCCATATATCGCTTTGTAGAGAAATATTAAATTATTCTTTAGCCTACGGTGCCATAAAGATTCTAAAGAGAGGTGCTTACATCTATCTGTGTATTCGACATTCGAGTCACTTCCCAGCAGTTGGCGTGTGAGGCGTCTTTGAACGTCTTTCACTCTCATCTCGTTTGTGGTATTCATATTGGAGAAGATAAAGGAGCAGTATTCAAGGGAAGGTCGTACGTATATTTTGAAGAGGGTAAGCTCAGCCTCTGTTGTGAAGAAATTTCTCATTATGAAACCAATTTGCCGTCTACGTTTAGAAATAATAGAGGAGGCATGTTCTTCAAAGTTCAGACTTCTTGCGTAATTAATTCCTAGATCGTGTACTGATTTGAGTGTTTGGACTGTGCTTTTATTGAAGTGAAGTTGCAGTTTATAGGAATGCTTTCCAAATTGTGTGATCCCGCACTTGTTGACGTTAAATGGTAATTGCCATTTTTTTACTCCAGATAGTTAAGTTACTGAGGACATTTTGGATCAGGGGTACATTTTCGCTTAGGGTCTCAGGCTTATAGCTGTATATTACTTTGAGATTATCAGCATATAAGTATGGTTTCCCAAATTTTATGGTGTTACATATCTCGTTTATATACATAAGAAACAGAGTGGGCCTAGTACACTTCTCTGGATGACTCCACTAGTTATTGGTCTAGGTGATGAGAGACAGTCATTGTACTTTGCCATCTCTTTACGTCCGGTTAAGAACGTAGCAAACCATGAGTATAGTGGGTTGTTTATTCCGAAGGACTTTAGTTTGACGAGAAGCCTTTTATGTGGGATCTTATCAATGGCTTTCTTGAAATCTAAGAATAGGACTGATACAAGGAGTCCGTTGTCTCTTTTCAGAGTTATATCACTCAGGTAGTCTACTAGGCATGTTTCGCATGATCTTGACCTAAGAAATCCATGCTGGGAGGTCGAGATGAGATTATTAGTAAGTAGATGTTGGACTACAGCCGCCTTAACTACTTTTTCCATCACTCTAGATACCACTGAACTTATGTTTATGGGTCGGTAATTGTCAACATTTGCTTCAGGTCCTGTTTTAATTTTGGGAATGATATGTGTAGTTTTTCCAGGCAGTTGGGTAACACGCTGTAGAGAGTGATATCGCAAATAGTTTGAGAAGCAAAACACACATATCATCAACTCCACGTTTTAGCATGCTAGCTGGAATACCATCTGGTCCATCAGTGTAGGAGTGGCATTCGGAAAAGCGAAGTCCATGTTAGCTAACGACACTATGCTACAACACCTACGTACTGACTCCACAACCCATCTGATCCTGTGTACGGATGTGTTACAAAAAGGCGTCGGGGCAGTAGTATTGAAACAGCAGGTAAACAACACGACTACTCCCGTAGCGTTTTTCTCCAAGAGACTGTCACCATCTCAGGAACGTTATAGTACTTTCGGACTGGAATTACTCGCCATTTAATTAGCCGTCAAACACTTTAACTTCTTACTACAAGGGTGAACCTTCACTATCATGACCGATCACAAACCTTTGTGTTTTTCATTCAACACTTCGTACGATCGACACTTACCGCGAGAAGCACGACAATTGGATTACATCCCCCAATTTACAACAGATATCCAATTTGTCAAAGGACGCACTAACGTCGTAGCCGGCGCGTTATCACGAAAGGATATAAATACCCTGGTACGTAAGCAAGACATTGATCTGGAAAAAATCACAAAATTACAAGTAGACGGTGCAGACATAAAAATCTGCAAAGAAAAGTCTATTTTAATACTCAAACATGTACCTGTTCGTTTCTCTATTGCATCTATTATTTGCGGCGTTTCAACAGGCAGCAATCGTCCCTTTATCCCTCAAGCCTGTCGACGTCAAGTATTTCGACAACTGCACGAAATTTCACATCCAGGAATCAGAGCCACCACTAAACTGATTACTGAACGTTTCGTGTGGCCGAGGATTGACTCAGATATAAAACGATGGACTCAAAGCTGCTTACAATGCTAACGCAGCAAAATTCAGAAACACATAAGCAGTCCGGTTGGGAGGTTCTCTCTGCCAGAGAAACGTTTCTAACACATTCATCTAGACATAACCAGTCCGCTGCCACCATCAAATTCTTCGCGCACATTCTCACCGCAGTGGACGGATTCACAAGATGGGCTATAGCATGTTCCATTGCCGAAACTTCTGCAGAGACAGTAGCCGCCGCATTCCTCGACCGTTGTATATCAAACTACGGGGTTACATCCATCGTCACTACAGACCGTGGTCCCCACTTCCAGTCTATCCTATTTCAGGAATTCACGAGACTTCTGGGTGTGAACCACATCGAAACAACAGCACATCATCTAGCAGCCAATGTTTTGATCGAATCCACCGGACATCGAAACAGCACCTATAGACCATCGTATAGCTGTCACTGTACCAATGATGGGAGAAATCAGGATGGCCATCAGACAAATTAAGAGTAAGAAAGCATAAGAACCTGACAACATACAAGCTGATGCACTGAAGTCGGACTTAGATGCAACCGAAAACATGCTTCATGTTTTGTTCAAGATGATTTGGGAGGAAGAACAAGATACAAAAGAAAGGATATTTGAGCAAGTGTGAGTACTACAGAGGCATCACACTACTATCGGTAGCAGGAAAGATTTAGAACAGAGTGTCGCTGAACCGGATGAAAGATTCAGCAAACGTCCAACTCCGAGACCAACAGGCCGGATCGCGACACTACGGATCATTGTTGAGCAATCAATCGAATGAGACTTTTCACTATACGTCCGATTCCTTGACTGTGAGAAAGCATTTGACAACGTGAACAGGAGAACCTTATTGAACCTTCTCCGACACCATGGTGTGAGTAGGTGAGGAAATCTTCTACATCATACGGAATTCATAGGACGGACTACGGTGCAAAGTGGTGCAGGGAGGACAGCTGGCCAATGTATTCTAAATGAGGATCGGAGTCAGGCAAGACTGCTTACTCTTCCCCTTTCTCTTTCTTCTGATGGTCGACTGGATTATGAAGACCTTCATATCTGAGAGGAATACAGTGGACAGCTTGGATGCGACTAGACGATTTGGACTTCACAGATGACCTGGCATTTCTATCCTATACGCACTATCAAATGCAGATGAATACAACGATCATCGGAAAGGTACAGATATTTATAATCAATTGTCTATGCAAGCTACTGAATGTCCGTTTACCAGAAACCATCAACAACAGCCTACTGTTCAAGAGATCAAATCAATTTACACATGAAGAGGAAATGAGTAAGCATATTTCAATATTCACATGCATCTTTTTTCATTTCTGTCACGGCTGAAAAAGATGAAAATACTGAAGAAGTTTACGATTAACAGAAACTTTCATTGTTAATTTTTTCGCTGCTGTTGTATATAATGGCATATCAACCAAATGCTGCGAAACATAGCAAGATGTCAGAAGTGTTCACAGACTGCAAGCTATCAAAATAGTGTTCACCGACAGTTTAAACTTGTGGCTTTCTATATCTTACAGTCATCTCTACGCCATGAGGTGGGGTGAGCTGTTTTAATGGAGTTTAATTCTCTGAGCTCGATGGCTTGGTCGTGGAGCTTTCATTGTTGTCGTTCAGAAGAACAATGTAAGCTTCACGACCAAACCATCCAGCTCAAAGTACAAAACTCCATCAAAATCACTCACCTGGGGTGAGCTGTGTTGGCAAATAAATCCCAAAAACAAATAGTTCTGTAAGTCCACAACATTGATGTGAACCTCATTAAGCTAACTGAGCACACAATTGATTGATCACTGGGTTACCAATGTCATGCGTGTCTAGTCCTTATTTTTAGTGCAGATCGAATGCTATCGATCATGTTGCAATGTGGCCACCAGTCTAGGTGACTCGACACCGCTGGGCACTATTATAAGGTTTAGATGGTGGTTGGAGGACTAGACACGCATGACATTGGTCACCCAGTGATCAATCAATTGTGATTACATCTCAGTCCTACAGGAGGTCGGTCGCGGCCCGGATAGCTCAGTGTTAACGTCTCTGACTGTGAAGCTGGGTGACACGGGATCGAATCCGCCAGGGAGCACCAGTTCCCTCGAAGATTACAGGTACACCTTGTTGACGAGTGCCAAGTACCTGGAAACCCGGGTTCAGGGTTTCCTGTCGACCACCTCCAACGACCATCTAACTGAACACACACTGGCTGAGTGTACCCGGTCACGCATTCACACCAGATCACGAATGTGTATACCGTGCTACGTACCCACCGCAACTACTAGTCAGCTTATAACAAATGTTACTGAACAAATCGACAAGCTTTAAAATATGTCTTCGAACTCATTCTTACCTGAGTTCTGATTTGACTAGGTTGGTATCCTTCTATGATAAAAATGTTACGTGTAAAGTCGTTGTCAAAATTCTGAGACTACTTAGGTTAATAAAGTGTTGAACAAACTTGGCGATATATCAATGTTACCGCATCTGAACCCGACTCCTCCCTTAATTTTATGACGGAACACACCACATCGAAATATATACAAACTTTTCCGTGGTTAGAGCCAGCGACTTTTTCAAATATTTGATGTGAGCCTTGGTGAAAGCATCTTCTGTTGAATCCCTCGAAAGACAGCATGATATTTGTTTCGCCTTATAGATATCAATGCACCCGTTTTCACTAACAAATAAGAATGTGGTGTACAGCACTTTCGCGCGGGTTTCGTCAAATTTACTAGTTGTGTGCACATAAAACTGTAACTTTTATTAAAGTTTTAATTTTAAGTTATCCGTATTTATCTATTTTGAACACACGAGTGTTGCTCATCCTAACATGCTGGACGAAATATACAGACTTGTAAAAAACACATTCCTACATGGTGTGCTTTGCCGCTAAAGTGTAGAAAAATGCAGGATTATACGTACTTAATGAATATTGAAATTAAACAAAGTATGTCGTTTCAGAAAAAACATATCAAGAAACATACGTTTCCATCATTAAGAATGTTTTTGTCTCACCAAAACGCAGGTTTCAACTAAAACAACTCGTTATTCTTAATAGGCGAGGTTGAAGCTAATATAGTGTGTAAAGATTGTTTCCACACATCACAAATCTGATACTTCGGAATTGGCGGTAATGAGAATATGCTCAAAGGTGTTGGTTTCGGACGTAGAGACCTGTCATCGGAGTAGGTGTAAACCTAAACAAGGTATCTTATCGCTTTGCGATGAAAATGGAGATGTCATTATTTTCATCAATGAATCTTCCTCAAATACGTGTAGAAAATTCAAAGTATTTCTTAGTTGTACGGAATACTGAAAAAAATTCAGATTTCAGCAAACGTTGAAAGGCTATTCACCAATCATGTTAGAGAAGGGAACCTGACGATCCGTCTGAAAATTCCCCCTAAATTTATAATGATCCATCAGGTATATTTTTTTCTTGTAAACATGTTTGCTATTGATACTAAAACTTAAGTTAAGAACATAATTATGTTCTTAATGTTTGGTTTCACTTCGTTAGTATTTCACTCTGCATACAATTGCTTATTGTACGCGAGTTCACTGTTCATTTTCACGAATAAATATTACGATAGTTGTGACGTTCGTTCAGACTGTCAAACCACCACTGTTTTCAATTACTTGTACCTTATTTGGCTATTACATTATAATGGTAGACTTGTGGTCGACTACGAATTCATTTTTCAATCTAAATTAGTTCACTTATGTTTCTTTCTGTTTTTGATCATAAAGATAACGTTAACCACTGCATTCAGTTCGACTTTCTTATTTTTAGTTTTGACAAATGCGACAAGAAACTTCTCACTTTAAGTCAGTAGTAAGAAGAGAATCTTCAAAATCGGTTAGATAGGTTTTTCTCTTAGTATTGTCTTGATTGATTTCTATTTAGTACAGTTATAATTAGTCATTGCTTAAGAATTGTTTACATCAAACGGTTTCCGATTGAGCCATATTAATCGTCTGATTGTGTTCAGCATTGTTGCGGCTACTACTCAGTGGAGGTATGCTTACATAATGTGCAAAAGTGCACAGATGTAAATACACTTGTTTTCTGATATATTCACAAGTACCGAGGACCATATTGTCAATTTATTTCCTCCAAGTTTGAAAGTATTTCTAGATATGTTGTTGCGTATGCCTGAATACCGATTACCACGACGCGCAATGCTAACTGGTGCTGGGGATGGTCGGAATAAAGTTAAGAGATACCAAACTAAAACACGGTATCAGTGCTTGAAGTCACTAACTTCTGGTCTGAACCATGTTAGTGGATGCAGACTACTTGGTTGGGGTCCGCGTGACTATCGTAACCAATGGCTGGAAACTGTGTGACATGGCTCAGAATCGATCACAATATCGTAGGTGTATACACTCTCTGTCTCCCTATAAATTAAGTGATTAAAATCGCTTCATATCTTTCTACGAACTAATTATTTCTTCCTGTACTATATCTTTATATGCAATCTTTCTTTTATATATTACCACCACTGAATTAACTAATTCTATGAATCCGGAGTTCATCTTTTTGTGCTAATGATGTATGGCAACTTCGACCGATGCACATATGTGCCTGGTCCTACGTTGTAGCTAACTGACTGATATGTTGTAGTTCAACTTTTGAGTTTGTCTGGGTAATAAATCCGCAGTTTTGTTGTCTCACTGCTTTTAATGTATTAGACACGAAGAAATCTAATAAAAAGCGAGTTAGCTTCCCACTACCGATTGTTAGAGCTTTGAAATTGTACCACTTACTGTTACATTTTAGTACCTATTTGTCTGACTCCTGTATTGTCGAACGATCTTAACGCTTATAAAACATATATCTTAATTGATTTCGTACATGTATTGTCGACCTAAAAGTTGAATACAAGAAGAATTTCGGACGCTTGTGTTTCAGTTATCCATTAATACAAACAGACGAGAGATGCGAATTGCAGAAGGTAAACTGCCCTACTCTATTTAATATATAACATTTATAGGCACGAAAGATACAAGTACATAAATACTTCTGTACTATCATAAAGATATGATCAATATCACTTATCTAAATAATAGAATGGTTGAAAAATAGTTTATCTGTTGGGATAGATTACACAGGTGTTTCATTAGATAGAACCTGCTATATATTAGTTTTCTTGTTTGTTCATATGAAAATAGTTTTTATGCATCTTCTATTAGTTCACCAGTTTGTTTGCAGAAGCCTGTATATAGACTTCTGGACTAACCCATTCGTAAACCCTGGTCTTACTGAAGCTTATTCCACTTTTTTAATCATAGGCTGAACCCTCGAATTTGATGAAGCTAGTAAACATTTTAAACCTTATAAAATCGGGTAACAAAATACCTATTGGAATTCTCGGCAACAGGCCTGCTACAACTGAAGTATATCATTTTACAAGTCAATAAAACATTTAGGTTAGGAAAGTAGGTCATCGCCGGCTGGTTATAACAAGACGAGAAGACTATCCTTTTTCTCAAGGCTTCAGTATATCTTTGAATGAAGTAGCTGCAGCAGGATTGAGATTGCGTCAGTTTGATACAAGACTTCTCAAGCTATATGGTCTGCGCTTCCTTGACCTGAGTGCTAATTTACTGGAAACAATTCCTCAGGAAGTACAAAGTCTTAATGTAGCTCATTTGTGTTTATGTAAAAACCGCATAACAAGATGGCCGTCAATTTCCGAAGGTTCGCCACTAACTAAAACCCTGGAACTTATTGATTTGAGCAGTAACAATTTGACTTGGTTGCCAGATGATTTTTGGGTCCTTACGAACCTTAGGAACGTCAACCTTTCAAGTAAGCTTCAGTTTATTTATCATATTGGTAGTCAGTTTATTTTATCTTAAATTCTTTGTATGCGTGAGTCTTACCTAATGGTACTTCGAAGTAGCAATATGTTCCAGCTAGACATTATTTGGATTTTTGATATTCTTTTCATAATAATAGGTCCTTCAAGGTAGGCGTTTTCAGTTGCTTATTACAAATCCGTGTAATTTCTCATCGAGGTTTTTTTAAAGTTAAAATGTATATGAAGCTATAGAATTTCACGACTTCTGTAAATGATGAAAAACCATCGACATTTACAATGATTAGGAATTTTTATTGAGTCTGTTTTCCATTATTATATTGTACCCATGGCCACTTATGGTACGGAATGACGACCGTACACTGTTGATCATATGAAGCTATCACACGAGTGTTTACCAAACAAAAATTGTTGGGGTGTTAACTTCTGACTAGCCACATCTTAGGGTTGTAGGGCCAATGAAATGTCACTGAGCCCCAGCCAAATCATCCGGCAGTTGAGTAAGTGAATATCGAACAGATCATCGATCCCTGTCAAGGTCAAGGGTAACCAAAGCTCACCAGTTAATCGTTTGCCATGGACTGGCTCTATCTTCTGTGAACTCATGGATAATAATAATAGTATATTTCTGCAAGAGCAGACACACGCCATTTTTACAGGTATTATCCGCAAATTACAACATGCATTGGCTCACAGCATGCTTCCGAATTAGGGTCATTAAATAAATGAAATCAATAATAGTGAAAAGCAGTTCATTTGTTGAGATGTCCAGCAGAGATAATGATTTGGTTTATGCCTTAGTAGTACACTGAGTACAGTCTTCACAATACTTTCCAAAACGGCATCGCGTTCACGCTGCACACCAGTTTCAATCTCGCCATAAGTGTGTAAGAATTCTGGTAGTGCTAAGCATTTATTCAGTACAACTTATTAAGTTTAGTTGTTGTAAAGTAGATTTGCAGGGCGCTTACTGTAAACTATGACTCTGAGGAGACGCGTACGTCAAGTTTGTTCCAGACGTCAGAAGTTCCGTAGCTGTACCCTCAGAGCAAGGTTCTGAAGAAAGAAAAAAATAGAAGAACAAGAGCAGCAAGGCACTTGGATATGAACTCCAAACGTTTCTTAACATTTTGTAGTGGAGCAGACAGAGGTATAAATAAATGAGAGAAGGTAGTAATAAAGAACAATGGGTTGTGATGTTTAACAAGTTGGAGTAAGCTCACATGAAGGGGGGGAAGTCAAGGTTGATGCAAAGAAAGTTGTTTATTAGAAAGAGGTGTTGAAAATACTAATATCTATATCTTTTGTTGTCTAATTTTTTCTTTCTTTTTTGTTCATCCGATGCCAGCCACACAATCCTAGTGTAAAAGTCCGAGTTAGCATGTTATAGGTTGTCTTAATAGAATAGCTAATCCAGCACAAAATTAGAAACATGAGTCTGAGTGATGAGTGTTGGAAGACAATCTATATCACAGATTGATCGACTTATTCTCAATCATAAAGAGCCTGATACATAAAAGTCATTTCCCTCACCATCAATGCTTGCTGGTCAGTAAGTCTTTCGTGCCTGTAGGTAACCTTTGTGCTATTGATAGAAGAAAACACACAAGTAGGGAATAGGCCTTTATTTTGAACTTCGTGCAGTCACAGTGGAGCATTGGACTCCTTGTACAAACAAACAAGGCCTCTCAACATTCAATATAATATAATAAAAAATATAAGTTCTATACAAAATAAGTGGATGAATACTCGAAGCATACTGTTTTAACACATTCTTAGTTGTTTGAGACCAACTCTTAACCAATCAACCTAAGCTGCCACATGTCCACCCTCCCTACTTTTCTGATATTAGACCCATTTAAGCTTATTTTTGGATATGTCATACCCCACACAATCCTCCGTGTTTCACACCCTGTTGGAAAACACTATTTCTATAAGTACCATTTTACAAGCTTATCAGGCAGTTACAAGTTATGGGCTGTGGATAAGGCATCGATGCAGTGCTTTAATTGACGATAGTATAAAGTATAGTTTTCCAACCAGAGTATAAGCAATAAGAAGGGTATAATGTAGGATAGTTATTTATTAAAGCAGGCGGAAAAATATAGAAGTATTTGAGTTGTACATAAGGTAGAGAGTGGAGAAATAATATTAATCGCTAGTCATCATAGTGCACAGAAGAGTAAAAAGCTAATAAAGAATAACCAGAAAGAAACTCACACTAACTTGGTGCTGGTGTTATTTTGTGTTGTCCTAACCACTTAATGGGTAACAGGCTCCATAGATGCAGGTCGACTCCTAGTAGGCAGTCGATTGTGAGGTTCTCTTGACTTTTTAGGGTAGTAGTGAGTGGTCCTTAGCGACCGAGTGTAGATGAATAGTATCGATAGGTCTAGTAAGTTACCTGTCTACTTCAAGTGAAGAAATAGGGGGGGAAGTAACGAATACAACGACAAGGCAGGGAAAATAAAGCAAACTGAACTTGAAGTCCATTTTAGTCTAGACATATAGAGAGCCTGTGATGTTTGAGTGGGGCGCAGATGTGTTTGTATGAGCTAGATCGGTGCAAGTGAGGACTTGATCAAGCAGTTTTACAAACGTATGTAATTCATCTGCCATGCGTATTTCGGAGGGAAGACTGTTCCATATTAGTGCATACTTGATGAGGAAGAAGTTTCCCCGAGTTTTTGATCTGTATTTCTCAACTTTGACCGTAGATACTTTTTTTCGAGATTCGTATTCATGTGAGTCTCGGGCAGGAAATACATTACATCTTGCGGCAGCTATATTGGGTTGTTCCTTCCTTTGATCGTGTTGCGTGCATTGACTGGAATTGTGCATTTTTGATTGTGAGTTGAAACACTCTTCCAGAATTGAAAACACTTGGTGTTATAAAGCAACCAAACATTATCTTTTGAACGAATCTGTGTGTGATCTATCCAGACAGGATAGAGTAACATTTATTTGTTGCGATTGGTAATTTTCTAGCATCCTTTTTCAACTTTCTTATTTATTTTAATTTAGATTTGATTAATTGAACTATAATTGGTTGGATAGCTGGGTGGTTATATTTGTTTAGGTAACAATGTACATTCAAATTTATGATGAATTATAGAACCGTCATTTTACCCGATTGCTTTGTTTTGGTTTCAAACGGGGAAGGGCGCGTATCTAACCCACCTATACAGCTATTCTTCAATCCAAACCCTAGTTTGGATCTTACAATAGGTTCTTGTTAACGGTTATGGAGTATACATTAGTACAGCGTGCTTCTCAATCCACAAGTTTTGGTGCAATCCAAGGTTCTTCTTTGTCAAACTTGATATTCACTTATACGACTGAAGATATTGCCAACCTGAATATTTTTCCACCGTGAGTGAATGGTGATCACGCTGTTTTATCATTAACGGTTGGAGCTAGTGACATGATATGTGATCGGGTTAAACCTCACACAAATGTATGGAGAGCTAAAATATCAGCCGTTCAGCGGTGTGCTGTTAAGACGGATTGACCAGTGGACATTAGCATGTAGAATCGTGGTCTACTACGATATTAGTACTGCTCCAATAATGGACCTATTCCTAAAATTGTAGATTTGTTATGATATAACTGCCTAATCTATAAGATCTTATGTGGAAGTTACATCATCGTCTACAACAACTCAATGCATCGTAACAATTAACAATACATCACGGAGAAAGACCTTAGGCTGGAGAGAGAACTATATTTAATATGAATAAAAGATGTAAGGTAACATTCAGCAGGGACCACGCCCGGATGGCCGAGCCATGCCATACGATCAACTCGAATTAATTCAATCCCTTGTTTCCGCTTTCTACATCGTTCCGTTTTTCTCCGCCCTCAATGTTGAATATGTATTTCCTCAGTTGTCCCGAGTTCAGCTTTGAGGATTGTAAAGTAAGAGCCCAATGTGAAAATGTATAATCTTTCATCCGGGGAATAACATGGTTCTCTGAAAAGACTATCACGTTTGATAAATCTGCACATTGAAAGAGAAGATTGAGCCGCGGCAAAAGATCGGGGTATTCCTGCAGAGATAATTATTATAGATCTGAGTAAATCCTTTGATAAAATTATTCATTAGAAACTTAACTTAAAGCTGTAAAGTTTTGGAATCCATTATAAGGTCATAAGCTGGATAAGTGACATTCCCCATGACAGGAGACGGGGAGTAAGGGTAAATGGGGCTCTCCTTTCGTGGGAAAATGCAAAGAGCGAATTTCCCCCAAACACAATCCTCGGCCTTATTCTGTTTTCACTTAAGTGGCAAATAAATCCCCAAAATAAATAGCTCTGTAAGTTTTCGACAGTGGATGCTGACCACATGAGTTTTAATGGACTCATCTAGTTGAAGGCGCTTGGTCATGCATTTGCACCAGATCACAAGTGGGAACGCCGTGCTAAACGTCTACTGCAATCGCTAGCCAGATTAGATCAGACGATCCTCGGTATATTGATAGCCTATCAAATGTATCTTCGAACCTCCTCACTTCTGTCTTTTGATTTCATTTGGTGGGTACGCTTCATATTAGAAGGTGTTACTGGTTAAAGCGTTGTCAAACTCCGGATACCTGTGGCATCTTCATTGGTGAGCCCGACGTGATCTGGTACACCAAATTGCAAACTGTCAGTCTGTTCGTTTTTGGGATCTTATATATCACTGCCTTATTTTAATTTTTATACATTGTGATATTTTCCCCCCTGTTTTTGGATATATATATATATATATTTCCCACTCGTCCATTCTCGTACTTGATATTTCCCTATGACTGAACAGACACCTAAGATATTTAAGTTAAAGACTATGTCCCCACCTTCGTTCCAACTAATGCTCTTCTGGCCAGAAGCCGACGTCTGTGAGCACGGCGTGAACGACACACGTGCACAATTCCTCGCAGTAGTCAAGGCACTACCACGCGAATTCAACAGGTACATAACACCTAGTATGTCTACTAGTGATGTTTCTGAACCATACGAAGCTTAAACGATCCATCCTTAAACGCAGAGATTTAACCGATCGACAAACGCTAGACCAACTCCTTAACAACATCGACCTGCAACACGGTTCTGCCACAGACATGTTGCAAAGAATGAGAGAAGTTATTGGCCAAAGAACCTTCGATGATGGCCTGTTCAAACAGCTTTTCTTATCCAAACTTCCTCAACAGGTGCAAGCTGTGCTGGTCTCGTTTCAAAACAACGCCGTAGACGAGCTGACTGCACCTGCCGACCGTATCCTCGAAATCACTAAATCTTCTAATGCTGAGGTTGTTCGGTCAAAGAAAAGCCTCAAACGACCCAGAACGACATAACGAGTTATGTCATACACTTACACGTTATCTTAAACTTCGTAACGACCGTACATGGTCACACACCCCGTAAAGAAGCACTTCACGTAGGCAACCTGTCTCTGGACCACGAGAGACGGATAACCCTGACTGGCACTGGTGTCATAACCAGTATGGAAAGTCTTTCAGAAATTGCAGAAAACCCTGCAAATTTCCCAACTCAAAATCGATCGACACGAAAAACGATTCGGGAAACTTTCAAGCCGACAAGCATTAACGGCAACCGTAGCCGGCGAACATAGCCGGCTGTTATACATCGCAGATGTGATACCGAGAGTTCGCTACCTCGTCGATGCTGGAGCAGAAGTTAGCTTTCTTCCAGCGAATTTCAACGACCGGCCTCACGAATCGGTTTTAAATCTACAGGCGGCAAACGGAAAGCCTCTCGCCACATATGGTAAAAGTCACGTTGATCTTAACGTGAGTTTGCGCAAACCCATTCACTGGATCTGTGTTGTTGCAGATGTTTCTGTGCCAATCATTGGTATGGACCTTCTACAGCACCACAACTTAATAATCGATAAGCGCAAACGGAGGCTAGTGGACGGAAATACTAATTCATCTGTTTGCCTGACTTCTTTTTCTGGTTGCAGGTTATCTCCAGTCACAATTAAGCACACTATAGGCCCATTTTATCAACCACTACTCGATAAGTATTCTGGCATGTACCAATCGCAACCGAAATTTCTGTGTGTAACCAGCAACGTTACACATCACATCACGACTACATGACCACCTGTATTCTACAAAGCACGCCGACTGGCGAAAACGAATTCGATCACATGACAGATTTAGGAATCATATGACCGTCAAACAGCCCATGAGCATCTCCGCTGCACATGGTCCCTAAAAAGGACAGCAACGATCGGCGTCCAACTGGTGACTATCGGCGACTGAATTCAAAAACCATTCCCGATTGTCACCTCAATGCCTCACACTCACGATTTGACAGCTACCTTGAAAGGCACGACTGTTTTTTACGAAAATCGACTTGGTTAAAGCCTATAATCAAATTCCTATGGCCACTGACGATATTCCGAAAACCGCTATTATAACGCCCTTCGGACTCTATGAATTTTCGCAAATGCCTTTCAGTCTGAGAAACGCGGCACCGACCTTCCGAAGGTTCATAGATGACGTTTTCCGAGGTCTCAACATCGTACATGAATATGTCGATGACTGCCTAATAGCACGTCCGGACAGAGAATCGCATCTACAGCATCTGCATCATGTTTTCGACCGACCAAAAAAGCATGGCATTACTATAAACATTCAGAAATGTCAAATCGAAACTGACTCCCTAGACTTCCTAGGACACAGTATCGATGCGCAAGGCATCCGATCCCTTCTAAAAAAGTGGCAGTCGTTCTGTGTTACCCAAAACCGACCACCATCAAACGATTGCGCACATTTAACGGCCTCGTAAGTTTCTATGGGCGGTTCATACCGAAACGCGCATCCTTTATCAAACCCCTTGCTGACCAACTTCGTGGAAATGCAAAATCCATCAATCTGGACGACACCGCGCGAAAAGCATTTTCCAAAGTTAAGGAACATATCGCTCAAGCGACCATGCTTGCTCATCAAGTCCCTGAAGCGCCCATTAGTATCGCAGTAGACGCATCCGACTCAGCAATCAGAGGAGTCTTACAACAATGGGTTAACCATTCCTGGCAACCTTTGGCATTTTCCTCTAGACGGTTGCTAGACACCGAATCGAGGTACAGCACATTCGGTAGGGAACTCCTGGCTATGTATTGTGCTGTCCGTCATTTTCGACACTATATCGAAGGTCGCGAATTCACTCTTTTTACCGACCATAAACCTCATACTTTCTCTTTAAGCTCATCTTCAGACAAGTACTCACCACGTGAGTCTCGACAACTGGACTACATCTCGCAGTTTACTTCAGATATTCGACACATTTCTGGAGCAAACAATGTAGTTGCAGACGCCTTGTCTCGTATAACTTCCGCGAACAGTTTCCAAGGAATCTACCTTCTGAAAGTCGTCCAGCTTCAGAAAGAAGACGATGATCTTCAGCACGAGTTGTCCTCGACAACACTTAAACTGCGCATTAAACAGATGGGAACAGGTAAGGAAACCTTACTGCGTGACAGGTCTACAGGTAGGGATCGTTCAATCGTACCGAAACATTATCGACGCAATTACTAAAACATG
This sequence comes from Schistosoma spindalis, assembly GCA_946903255.1. NCBI lineage: Eukaryota > Metazoa > Platyhelminthes > Trematoda > Strigeidida > Schistosomatidae > Schistosoma > Schistosoma spindalis. Next base: position 62,430,138 of record OX336420.1, on the reverse strand, counting down.
TTGCACAAACCTTCTCATCCAGGTGTCCGTGCAACCATCAAGCTTATAGCAGAACGGTTTTGCTGGCCTGGTATGAATAAGGATGTGAGAGAGTGGACACGCTCCTGTGTAAGCTGCCAGAAATATAAGGTTATTAGACACAACAAATATCCCTTAGGCTCAATTAAAACTCCCGATGCTCGCTTTGACCATGTTCATTTGGATTTGGTAGGACCATTACCAGACTCAAATTGATATTCTTATCTTTTAACCTGCGTAGACCGTTTTACTCGATGGCCAGAAGTACTACCCACTAATGACATTACTCCTGAAACAGTGGCCTGCGTTTTGTCGAACGATGGGTAGCAAATTTTGGGTGCCCAACAACCATCACTACACATCGTGGACGTTAGTTTAGATCTGAACTGTTCCGTTGTCTGACCGCGAAACTAGGAATCACTCGCTTCCGAACGATGGCCTACCACCCACAAGCAAACGGGTCAGTAGAACGCTTACACCGACAACCAAAAGCGTCACTATCAGCCTCAAACATTTCTCAGTGGACTGACGGTCTCCCACTCGTCTTACTAGGTATTCGCAATACAGTGAAAGCTGACATTGGATACACTGCGTCTCAACTCGTTTATAGTACGACTCTTCGACTTCCAGGAGAATTCATGAATCCTTCATCCTCTTCAGTGAACATGGATCTGGCCTACTACACAAACTGGCTTACAAACGCAGTGCGTTCAGTTAAACCTGTTTCCACTCGACCGCGATCAAACTGACTTACGATATAGTACACACGTCTTCGTACGTCGAGACTCACATCGACGACCTCCCAAATCACCAAACGAAGGACCTTTCAAAGTTCTTAAACGCGAAACTAAGTACTGTATAATCGAAAAGAACGGAACCAACGATGGCATCAGCATCGATCTCCTCGGAGCAGCGTAGTTAGAAGGAAATCCTATTCACGTCGACTTTCCTTCAGTACAATCGCACGACACGACTCCTTCCCTTATAATACCTCAATCGACAGCCAACACACACCTTGATACTTCGACGGTATCAGAAAATAAACTCAAAACAACGCGTTCTGGAAGAAAAGTAAGATTTTTAGAACATTTGAACGAATACTGCACGTAAGATACAATTTCACATTTCATATCGTTTCGATTTTCCCTTATACTATATATATATATTTAAAAAAACTCAATTTTCTTATGTATTTTTATTTTTTATTTCAAAAAACAAAACAAAAAAACGTATTAAAAAAATCCTTTTTTTACGCTATTACGTGAGCATGAGTTTACTTTCCATTTTTTCGTTCGCTTTGTGTTTTTACGCGCGTACGAGTGTATTTTGAAGTGCACTTACATACATGTTTTCTTTTCCAGGACGGCTGGAAAAGTCGATGAAAAGAACGATGAAGTTTGCGAGGAACCGAAGTTTTCATTGTACTTATTCTTTTTTTACTATATTGTAACTCATGGTCCCTTATAGTAAGGAAAGACGACCGAACGTTGCTAGACCTAGCCAGCTATCAGAAGATTGTTTACCAACGAAAACTCGTTGGGTTTAAACCTCTGGCTGGCCACATATCAGGGTCATCACTACCCCACTAGGAGGTAGTGATCTGTAGCAGTAAATAAATCCCCAAAATAAATAGCTCTGTAAGTTTTCGACAGTGGATGCTGACCACATGAGTTTTAATGGACTCATCTAGTTGAAGGCGCTTGGTCATGCATTTGCACCAGATCACAAGTGGGAACGCCGTGCTAAACGTCTACTGCAATCGCTAGCCAGATTAGATCAGACGATCCTCGGTATATTGATAGCCTATCAAATGTATCTTCGACGAGGTAGCGAACTCTCGGTATCACATCTGCGATGTATAACAGCCGGCTATGTTCGCCGGCTACGGTTGCCGTTAATGCTTGTCGGCTTGAAAGTTTCCCGAATCGTTTTTCGTGTCGATCGATTTTGAGTTGGGAAATTTGCAGGGTTTTCTGCAATTTCTGAAAGACTTTCCATACTGGTTATGACACCAGTGCCAGTCAGGGTTATCCGTCTCTCGTGGTCCAGAGACAGGTTGCCTACGTGAAGTGCTTCTTTACGGGGTGTGTGACCATGTACGGTCGTTACGAAGTTTAAGATAACGTGTAAGTGTATGACATAACTCGTTATGTCGTTCTGGGTCGTTTGAGGCTTTTCTTTGACCGAACAACCTCAGCATTAGAAGATTTAGTGATTTCGAGGATACGGTCGGCAGGTGCAGTCAGCTCGTCTACGGCGTTGTTTTGAAACGAGACCAGCACAGCTTGCACCTGTTGAGGAAGTTTGGATAAGAAAAGCTGTTTGAACAGGCCATCATCGAAGGTTCTTTGGCCAATAACTTCTCTCATTCTTTGCAACATGTCTGTGGCAGAACCGTGTTGCAGGTCGATGTTGTTAAGGAGTTGGTCTAGCGTTTGTCGATCGGTTAAATCTCTGCGTTTAAGGATGGATCGTTTAAGCTTCGTATGGTTCAGAAACATCACTAGTAGACATACTAGGTGTTATGTACCTGTTGAATTCGCGTGGTAGTGCCTTGACTACTGCGAGGAATTGTGCACGTGTGTCGTTCACGCCGTGCTCACAGACGTCGGCTTCTGGCCAGAAGAGCATTAGTTGGAACGAAGGTGGGGACATAGTCTTTAACTTAAATATCTTAGGTGTCTGTTCAGTCATAGGGAAATATCAAGTACGAGAATGGACGAGTGGGAAATATATATATATATATCCAAAAACAGGGGGGAAAATATCACAATGTATAAAAATTAAAATAAGGCAGTGATATATAAGATCCCAAAAACGAACAGACTGACAGTTTGCAATTTGGTGTACCAGATCACGTCGGGCTCACCAATGAAGATGCCACAGGTATCCGGAGTTTGACAACGCTTTAACCAGTAACACCTTCTAATATGAAGCGTACCCACCAAATGAAATCAAAAGACAGAAGTGAGGAGGTTCGAAGATACATTTGATAGGCTATCAATATACCGAGGATCGTCTGATCTAATCTGGCTAGCGATTGCAGTAGACGTTTAGCACGGCGTTCCCACTTGTGATCTGGTGCAAATGCATGACCAAGCGCCTTCAACTAGATGAGTCCATTAAAACTCATGTGGTCAGCATCCACTGTCGAAAACTTACAGAGCTATTTATTTTGGGGATTTTTTTACCGCTACAGTGTTATCAAACTCTTAATCCTAATAACTTGAACGTAGCACTTTCTATCAACATCAATTCTTTTCACTCAAATATGCCTTTTGTTACATCTAATATACAATCATGAATATAAATTATGGACGAAACAATCAGATATAGAATAATAAGTCTAGGATTTTGAGGTGAAATACATTCGTCCGTTTGGCTAAACAGCGTTTTAGCATTTCGGTTGATGTCAGTTCGTGATGTAAGCCCTAAATTAAACTCCTAGTCATCATTTGTAAATCATAATTCCAATTCCTCACACTGGTTTGTAATCATCATTTAGTCCTAGATAGTTCGACATTTTAAGGTCAGGGTAAACTTTAATTTCTCACACGCTATGGAATGTCCTAGTGGGGTCCCCCAGGGCTCAGTACTAGGACCTCTCCTCTTCCTGATTTATATAAATGATCTCCCTCAACAGGTAACGTCAGACATATTGCTCTTTGCCGATGACGTGAAACTTTGGAGAGAGATACGCAACCGAGAGGACATACAGGTACTTCAGGAGGATCTGACTCGACTTCAAAGTTGGGCAGATGATAGCGGACTTACCTTTAACACTTCAAAGTGTAAAGTAGTCCATCTGCGACACGTCGCAGATTACAGTTACAACTTAGGAAACTCCTCTCTAGTAGTATCCCGAGTCGAAAAAGATTTAGGAGTCCTGGTGCCCTACGACTTAAAGTCTTACGCCAAATGTGACGGAAATGCCTTTCGAGCAAACCTTGCACTGGTAACATTGAAGCGCATTTTTGGTCAGTTTGACGGGAGAACTTTCCACATAATCTTCAATAGTTTCGTTCGTCCCCATTTAGAGTACGGAAACATAGTATTCCCTCATACACTCCAAAAGGATAAGGACACTATGGAGCGTATCCAACGGCGAGCCACGAAATCAGTTCGGGGATTCAGATTTAAACCTTACGATGAGCGCCTTCAATCACTCGACCTTTACCCACTAGAGTATAGGCGTCTTAGAGGTGACCTTCTAATGACTTACAGCATCCTTAACACACCTGGACATCCTCTTAAACACCTACTTAAGCTTAGTCCCAACACTAACCTAAGGGGTAATACCCAGAAACTGGAAATACATTATAGTAGAACGGACTGCAGACACAACATCTACTCCTTAAGAGTTGTCAAATGCTGGAATTCGCTGCCAGCTGAGCTAGTCCAAGCAACTTCCCAGGAGTCCTTTAAGAGGCGACTTGATCTATTCTTAAGGACTAAGGATAGTATCCTACTATGATTTACCAATTCATTTTCTTTCTCTTTTATCGTTAAAATACCTAGGTTCTTGCCTGGAGGTATTGGTGATTCCCTGATACTAGACACGGAAGCCTGTTAAGCGAAAGCTTCTTCTATTCCGTCCACAACCATTTGAACCATTTAGTGGGTGGATATTCTGAAGGTCACTTTAGAGTCGCTCAAAGGTCGTCTATAAATCATAGTGTCAGCGAAAATCCGGAAAATTCAAGGATAATTTGTTGTAAGATATGTTATATAAGTTTTTGATTTGTTAGGTTCCTTGATATACATGATAGTTCTATACACTTGTCTTTGAATTATAACGTTTAAACCTGAAAGGCAAAACGTTATAGGACATTTTCCAACCACATGGCTATAGCCGGTAGAATTCCAACATGCATGTTGGAATACTGCACCATAAAGCTTTGGTTACTGTTTGTACAAATGGTACTACTACGTAATAGTTATAATACATTCCGCTACATCAATAATAATTGATGACCTCTCTAGAGAGCTCTTCCGGCTATAAATTATCGTATCCTAAAGACATGTTCTCATTTATTTAATTACAATTATCAATTCTTCCCGAAAATTTCCTTCAAAATGGGGAGATTGGGTTGCTACTATCCTATATGTATCAGAGTCTTGAACAGTTTAATATTTCAATTATCACCTAAAATGTCTTGGTATCCAAGACAGTTAACATTCCAGTTACTTGTAAAATTGATCCATCTTCGCCTTTTGGTCCTCATAATGAATTTCAAACTTCGCCGGACAGTCGGCTGTTTGGTTTTGAGGTCCTCTTAGTAGTAGTAGTAGTAGTAGTAGATAAACTCTTACTGTTTTTTGGTTCCAAAAGTGAGAAAAACCAGTTTGTAATGGTACACGTAGTCAATAACCCTGATGTATAGGGCAATATCCATCAGCTCCTGCGGAACTAAAGTAGGCGTCGGGTTTAGTTTTGATAGATGGCATAAGTCGCCATTACTATCAAGTCCAAAAGTGGTTCAGTAACTTACTGATTAAAACCACAAAAAAGTATGCACAAAGTTTTGTGGGGACGTCCGTGTTATACCACATATTGATGCCCTTGTTTGCGTAGTTATGCAACAAAATGTATAAGTTACTCTAGTGAAGAGGATTATAAGGACTATAATTCATCCTGATGATATTCTCCCAATATTTATGTATCACACAGGATGCAAATTAAAAGCCTTCATGGAGACTGAGCAGGATTTATTATTTTAGTCTGGGTCATTTGTGTGTTGCTCTATTTTACATGTTTCAAGAGAGCTACATACTTCTTAAGAGACATAATGCAGTTCTTCCCCAGGTGAAGTTTTGAGTAAACATTGAAAACGGTTTTAAATAGTTCTGGAGTCAGCTAACTCAAGTTTTCGAAAGAAACCTCAGGACAGTACATTTTATTGGGTTCATGACGGTAATAGAAAGAGATACCTGGTGTATCACATAAAGTAATATTTAGATCCTTTTTTGTGTTTATGAATGTAATACTAAAATCACCCAGAAAGTGCGACCTGGACGCATCACTGTTATTCACCATTACCATCCTGCGTTTTCTGGTATTGGGAGTAGCTTTCTAATGATCCAGTCGTATAACCCACTGTTCACGGAAATTTGAGATATCAGAAGTATCTCTTATCCATTACTCAGTCAGACAGTTCATTTCCAAATCCTAAGATCCTCTGATATAGCAGAGTCCGGGAATCTGGGTTACAAAGTAGTTCATTAATAGACAGTACGAAAAAGAGAATTCCAAAGATGATGTCTTGTGGTACTCCTATTGTTTCTGTCAATCGCTCAGACGAAGCAGAATGAACTCTAACGCATTGCGATCCCTCTTTTATGTAATATAAAAGCCACTTCTCTAGATAAACCAATAATATAATTTTTCTCCCTATATTCTTAAGCTACTGAGTCATCGCATTACTTCTGTCATTGTTTTTTCCATACTATTTCTTTACACTCACTGTTTTACTTTGTTTTCCACTATCCATCAGTATGAGGGAAAAATGAACACGCCTACAAATTCCATCGTTGCATAATGCCTTCTTTTCAATATGATAAATTCAACTGCAAGCTGATCACTTTGACTGACGTGGACACTTCTAGGCAAAATACAGAACGAGAAAACCTTCAATTCAATCTAGTATGTTAAATTGGTGGTTAAATGTTTTTGTTACATCACTTTGATGGCTTGTGTGACTGTTAACATGTTACTTGAGATTTGAGTCATTCAGAAGAACTTTAAAAATTCCCATATTGTGAATAAGGACAACATATATAGGCGAACAATATTGTTTTAAATTAGGTCTTCATCATGCTTTACACTAATATACAATTATACTTATGTACATATACGAAATCATTAAACCAATCAAGGCAGTTTATGAAACGTTGACTCGAACTCTTGTTACTCTTACCACAACTCTCTACCGCCATATTACTCCCAATAACACTCAAGATCACTGTATTCATAATCACTCTTCCTCTTTTGGCTCCCTCCTTAAATGTTACAACGAACATCGATTCTGGTGCACGAAATACTGTCATAGGTCTACTAAATCCTCGCTCCAAACTACACATTAGTCTTTAACGTGCACTTTCCGTGTCAAATCGACCAACAGGCCTCCTTGACTAAAACCCTTGGAACTCGTAATATTGATGAAGAGCGTAAACAAATGAAATCTAGGTTAAACAAAAGTTTAAGGGACTACTGTGAACAGTGGTGTGCAACGAAAGCAAAAGAAATGGGGAAGGCAGCGGTAACACCAGATAACTTTTCAGACTCATAAAAGAAACTGGAATTAGAAAGTCAAGTGTAAGTGGGACTATTTCGGAAAAAGACGACATTTTAAAGAGCATATCAGCTGTCCTTCAACTACCCACCATTCCCAAACAACCTGAATGGAACATTAAAGTAGGTCCACCGGATCTATCTGAAGTTCGAAAGGCTATAGTTAATCTGAAGCGAGGAAAAGCAACTGTTCCAAATGGATTGGCTCCCGAGGTCTTTAAGTAAGGTGGTCTAATTTTAGCTCAAATCTGGGAGTTGGACGTAATCCCATCACTGATCGCAATGACTGATTGCCCCAGTATATAAGAAAAGGTCAAAATCATCCTGTGACAACCATGGAAGGATTAGTTTAACTAATATAGCATCCAAAATACTAGCCTCAATAATTATCGGACGCCTAACAAAAACTCGTGAACTGCAAACACGAGAAGATCAGGCTGGCTGCATTGACCACATATTTACTATTTGTCAGGTTCTAGAACACAGGCATACTTATCGGCGTCCGACAGTGGTGGTCTTTCTTAACCTAAAAGCAGTATTTGACTCTGTAGACCGAGAGGTTCTGTGGCAGTGTCTGTCATTGAAAGGCGTACCTCAGAAGTACATAAACCTTGTGAATGCTCTTTACTCGAACACTACTAGTCGAGTCAGAGCTTATGGCGAACTGTCATCTGCTTTTGCAACCTCAAGTGATGTCAGTCAAGGCTGTCCACTTTTTCCATTTTTGTTTAACTTCATCATAGATCTACTGATGGAAATAACGCTCTCATCGACTGAATTCTTCGGCATTGATCTCCTACCAGGAGGTCCACTTATCGACTTAGAATACGCAGATGACATAGTCCTGTTTGGTGAAGACGCTGACGAAATGCAGAGTGTTTTGGTAGCAGTGAGCAACAATGCCAGGATGTTTGAGATGCTCTTCTCTCCCTCCAAATGCAAGTTGTTGCTTCAGGATTGGTCTGCGTCAACACCTGAACTAAGGATAGGGAGTGAAGTAATCGAACGCGTTGACAAGTTCACTTATCTTGGAAGTCTGATCAACCCTAATGGGTTGGTGTGTGACGGAATCTCAGCACGGATTCGAAGAGCTCGTTTGGCTTTCGCCAACTTACACCACCTATGGCGCAGGCGAGATATCCGTCTATCAATTAAGGGTCGGGTATACTGCGCGGCAGTTCGTTCCGTTCTACTATTCGGCTGTGAAACATGGCCTTTAAGAGTAGAAGATACTCGTAAGCTACTAGTATTTGACGACAGATGCGGGTATCTGCTGGGATCACCGTGTAAGTAATAGTGAGGTTAGACGTAGGGTATTAGGAAATGATGATAAATCAGTTGATAAAGTTATGAATCTTCATCGACTGAGATGGTTAGGCCACGTGTTACGTATGCCTGAAGACGGATTACCACGACGCGCAATGCTGACTAGTGTTGGGGATGGTTGGAAGAAAGTTAAGGGCGGCCAAACCAATACACGGTATCAGTGCTTGAAGACACTAACTTCTAGTCTGAGCCATGTCGGTAGATGCAGACTACTTGGTTTGGATCCGCGTGACTATCGTAACCAATGGTTGGAGACTCTGTGTGACATGGCTCAGAATCGATCACAATGGCGTAGGCGTATATACTCTGTCTTCCCTTAAACTGTGAGATTTTAATTGCTTTATACCTTTCTTTCTACGAACTAATTCTTTGTTCCTGTACTATCTCCTTATATGCAATCTTTCTTCTATATATTACCAACTCTGAATTAACGGCCTCTTTGAATCCGGTGTTCATCTTGTTGTGCTAATGCGGTATGGCAACTTCGACCGATGCATATATGTTCCTGGTCCTACGTTGCAGCTGACTGACTGACTGACTTATGCAGCTACCTATATACACAAACTTCTCGAATACTTCTATCTGCTCACCATTCAGAGTGAGTACAGGGTTAGAATCCTGCCAGTCTTGTAGAAGTACTTTGCACTTCGAAGGTGCAAAGCACATACCATACCTACGGACACCGATTGCCAACTGATTAAGTGCGGATTGCATAGCTTGGGCATTCTCGCACAGCAAGACAATATCATCCGCATATTCAAGTTCGAGAAGTCTTTCTCCAGGCGACAGATCCACACGACCATTCCTTACATCCATCAGAGCTGTTTCAAGAATGTCATCGATGGCAAAGTTGAAGAGGAATGGTGAGATTGGGCAACCCTACCTAACTCCACTGCTCGAATGGAATAATGGAGAGAGGTGGTTGTATGCCCTCACTCTGTCTGAGGTGTTTGTGTATAGGGCTTCTAGGATGTTAATAAACTTCTCAGGCACACCCTTCTTCAATAGACAATCCCAGAGAACAGACCTATCCAACGAATCGAAGGCAGCCCTTATTTCAAGAAACACTACGATTGTTGGCCTTTGATAAGTATGACGGTGTTCTAACATTTGGCGGAGGGTGAAGATATGATCAATGCATCCTCGACCGGAACGAAACCCAGCCTGCTCCTCGCGAGTCAATCCTTCTCGAGTTTTGAACAACCTACGAAGTATAACGGAAGCTAATAGCTTGGACGCGATCAGAAGTAGACTTATCCCCCGATAGTTGTTACAGGAACGACGTGAACCCTTTTTAAAGATAGGGACAACTATTGACTCACTCCATGACGTCGGAACACTCTTTAGCTCCCAGACCTTTGTAAACAATGTCGTCAGTCCCTTAGTCAGAAAGTCACCACCATCTTATCACAGCTAGAATACCTTTCATCGCACTACGAACTTGTACTTTTTATTTATTGTGCTTATTTATGTAATCCATTCCACTGTTATCATTAACTCATAAACTGCCTATATTGGTTTATTAATTTCGTATATGCAAAAAAATATTGTATAATTTAGATAAACGTCAAGAACAACTGTTCCTGTCACTTATGAATTCTTACTGTACAGTGATGTAACGATAATATGCTATTCAGTATTTTTGTCTTTACCAATCAAAGATGGATGTCGTCTCGAGTTACAAACTGGAGCTGTTGTGATTGGTGGATGTTTATTTAGTAAGATCCCATCGTAGTTCAGTAACCATTTGTTGATATACATCCTCATGCACAGTACGTAGACTCAAGTTGCTACAATTTACAGTGGTACAAGAAAAGTCAAAATTTAAATATAGTAAAATAAATAGAAAAAATTTAGACCAATAAAGGTAAATAAATAATGAGTGATGAAAACGAGGTGAGTGTACAACATTGTGGTCGACCCGGAACTATCCCAAATTAATCCCACATTGTGTCCCAACATTAGAAGTATGACTGTATGGGTCACTCACTTCCGTTTTTTACTCTTTCTCTCGTACCTGTTGTCAATCTTACAAAGTTTAAAAACGGTCAACAGATTTAAGCAGCCAGTCAGCTACAACGTAGGACCAGGAACATATATGCATCGGTCGAAGTTGCCATACCGCATTAGCACAACAAGATGAACACCGGATTCAAAGAGGCCGTTAATTCAGAGTTGGTAATATATAGAAGAAAGATTGCATATAAGGAGATAGTACAGGAACAAAGAATTAGTTCGTAGAAAGAAAGGTATAAAGCAATTAAAATCTCACAGTTTAAGGGAAGACAGAGTATATACGCCTACGCCATTGTGATCGATTCTGAGCCATGTCACACAGAGTCTCCAACCATTGGTTACGATAGTCACGCGGATCCAAACCAAGTAGTCTGCATCTACCGACATGGCTCAGACTAGAAGTTAGTGTCTTCAAGCACTGATACCGTGTATTGGTTTGGCCGCCCTTAACTTTCTTCCAACCATCCCCAACACTAGTCAGCATTGCGCGTCGTGGTAATCCGTCTTCAGGCATACGTAACACGTGGCCTAACCATCTCAGTCGATGAAGATTCATAACTTTATCAACTGATTTATCATCATTTCCTAATACCCTGCGTCTAACCTCACTATTACTTACCCGGTGACCCCAGCAGATACCCGCAATATTTCTAAGGCATCTGTCGTCAAATACTTGTAGCTTACGAGTATCTCCCAGATTTAAGAAACTGAATAGTTTGTAAATATCGCTGGTGATATTTCGTGTCTACGGTTAAACGGCTTTCTGGAATAAATTATTTTGTGTACTTTGTGTTACTAAATAATTCATATTAATCTACAAGTCATAACTAAATCAGATGACAAATCTATTAATTACCTGATATTCCCTTAAGCAGGTTGCGGTCTTTAACTTGTACATTTCGAACATCTTTCTGTTTCGTACTCGTTTATCCTGATTTTTTATTTTCATTTTTACTCCTATTGTGCCTTTATTTTTATGTAATTTGAGTTGTGATATCTTGAATCAATTCATCAATCACCCATTTAGTATGTTGCTGATTTTCATGCAGGATTGAAGGTACTAATGAACTGTTCAATCCGAAGTGACCAGATTGCGATGTGAATATATGATGTAGTATTTGAGGGTTCTTTAACTTCTGGCATACAGTATTGAATATCTTTAGCCGGTAAGCAAACATTATGCATCGGTAAGGTTTCCTTAGTAATTTATGTATTTTCTTCGTGATGCTATGTAGCTGAACTCGAAGCGAACCCACTGATTGGAAAACGAGTCCTTGGATTATTTATAAGAGCAGTGGCTTTGTATTCAAAGCGATCGACTTTTAACTAGTAGTTCCTAACTTCTTAATTTAGGGACAACCAAATGTTACCAATATCCGCCATTTAAAACATTTTACCGAAGTCCTAGTAGACGAGTCTATGTTCATTTCTAGGTGAAATCTAAAAACCAAACATTTATTACAGAAGTCAGCAAAATGGTTGGTCACAGTCAAATAAATGTTGAGAAAAAGTCAATTTATTTACTAAATATGTTCTAATAAGGCTCCAATAAATATGCGGTTGATAGCATAGTGTGTATCATATTGAGATTTCTATTTCCAGGTTGCTAAAAAAAATATTAGATTGTCTTTTAACGGATTCATAGCTACAAACCTGGAAATAATGGACATTATTTTTCTGGTCCAAACAGTTCTAGAAACCATTAAATCTAATCTAAATGTCAATATTTACAAACTAACTTACAGAAACTGTGTATTATGTACTATGTCCTGTTAATAATTCAAACATGGTGTTTCCTCACAAATTAATCTTTATTGTTTTTATCTGACATTCTTTTCAGTCTCCCATGCTTTCAACTGGATCTTCACTATATGAAAGCTTGTAGTGGTAATGAATAAGAGTACACAAAACCGACCTTTACTTGTCTTTTGCCATTGTTCACCTCTTAGCCGTTGCCCATATTCCAGGTCTGTTTGTGTATCGTCAACAGGATGTTTTCATTCATTGCATTTGGATTTATCACTAACATATGTGGATGATGAGTCGTATGGATGTTTTTCAAATAATACTAATCAGGTTGACTTACTCTGCCGAAATTCAAAAGTTGGTAGACAATTGTTATATTGTTGTTCTCCAAATGATGGCGATTTATGCAATCAGAACTCGAGTTTGCTAGAATTAATCAGTCCTATGCGAATGAATCCTCATGCTTTTACATGGAAATCTATTTTGACAGCAGTATTGTTCCCTACCTTTGCACTGTTTTGTGGGCTTCTAGCCATCATGCTTTTTTGGAAGTGCTTTTTGAAAAGACGAATAGAAAACTACGATCGCTACGTCAATGAGCTTAGCTACAAACGTCCCAGCTTCACTACAGATGTCTACAACTATCTAGTAAAACTCAATGAAGAACAGTTTTCGGATCGTAAGTTATCAGCTTATGTCTCACCCAGAATGGGAGATAACCTTTCTTCAAAAAATGTGCATAATCCTGATCCTTCATGTGAGCTTATTAGCTGCACTAGTGGAAGCGGAAGCGGTCTTCCATTTCTTGTTCAAAGAACTGTGGCACGTCATATTAGACTGACAATGTGTATAGGGAAAGGACGATTTGGCGAAGTCTGGAAAGCTACATGTCAAGGTGAAACAGTTGCTGTTAAAATTTTTTCTAGTCGTGATGAAGCCAGCTGGGCTCGTGAAACAGAAGTTTACAACACTGGGTTATTGCGTCATCCTAATCTCCTGGCGTATTATGCTAGCGACATGATATCACGAGGTGGATGCACTCAGCTCTGGTTAATTACAGCGTATCACGCTAACGGATCTTTACATGACTTCATCAGTCACAGATCATTAAAAATACAGGATGGTTTGCGTTTGGCCAGCTCCATTGCGGCAGGTTTGGCGTTTTTGCATACAGAAATCAAAGGATTACATGCTAAGCCTTCAATTGCACACCGTGATCTCAAATCTAAGAATGTCCTTGTTATGAATAATATGACTGCATGTATAGCTGACTTGGGTCTTGCCCTTGTGAATTTACAAAGTCTCCCAATTGGACAAGCTTTTCTTAATTTATCTTCCTCAATGCTATCTAGTGGTGTTATGTCTAGCGGTATAACTCAATCAGACAGATTGTGCAGTGGACTTTCTGGCCCTTCTTCTTTAGGTCCTCCTCCTGCCGGACCTAGGGTTGGTACTAAACGTTACATGGCACCTGAGTTACTTATGGCCATTGATATCACACACACATCATCTAACTGCGGAAACAATACGTCATGTATAACTAATGAAAGTATTGACAGTCCAAACAGAAGTCACCATTTACCATTTGAAGTTTACCAAGCTGCAGATATCTATGCGATGGCCTTAGTGTTTTGGGAATTAGCACGATGTACTCAGGGAATAACATCTGAATTTGTGGAAGGATATCAGGTTTGTACATTGACTTTTCTTTACTTTGATATTCACCATTATTACAGGCATTTTTCTGTTTATCTTACTAATATGAAAATTACGTATTATGAATTAGTGCAGTCGTAAGTATATGAATTTCAGATCGTAATTATTGACAGAGTAAAGTGTTCTATACGCCACACAAGTCACTTGATTTGTGTGTGAGATGTGATACTGCCCGGATGCCCAAACAGAAGTAGGTGGTTTTCTTAGGAGGCCACATCCGGAGCCTTCGACCTAAAGGTTTGATCCACGAGGCAGTGGAGTAGCGTCAGTAGATTACAGCCCCATGGTAATCGGTGACCAACGAGTGGTTTATACGCCATATGTTCCTCCAGGATCCTGTGTGGTTTGGAATCAGCGTTTTCCAACTACTCTAGGTGAATTCTCTGCACCCACCAACCCGGTTAAAGTGCTGGACATTCGTTTTCGTCCTCTCAATTTCGTAAACGCAGTGAGGACTTCCCTGGCAGTGGTTGTATACGCGTAGCCATAAGAGAGCATTTCGAAAGGGAGAGATGACTCCTCAGCCACACCAAGGCATTCCGTATAATCAGTTTGAGTATCTTTATTGGTAGAATTCCCAAACTGACGAATTTTATTATTTCTAAGTTCTTGTTCTGACTGTTATTATTGATGTCAACAGATCTTTTTCTATGAATATCCCCGTAGTTAATAAATATTTGTCAAATCTTGAGAGCAAAGCACAATAATTATTTATTATTTTGTAATCCAGTCATATGATTTATTAAGGCTTGTATACTAGTGAAAATCCACGAAAATTTACATTTTTGTTACGTAACGCCCTGAACAGCACTACGGTGGTTCAAAGTTAAGGGTACATCACTGCGTTGCACCATCTCTGGGACCCCAACCAGGGAGTCGTGAAGAACTAACAGAAGCGAGTCCGCTACAGCTTTCATACAACGACATATTGTTATTATTTTTGTTAATGGCTTTATTCAAAGCCATCCTGCACTTCATCATGTTTGCACATGTTGATAGACATTTGTTATGTCTGAACGGCTAAATATGGTTTCTAAATTTTTAATTATTTTTGATGAACTAGTAGCTTATGATGCATAAAATTGTTAAGCTCCAAGGATAGTAAACTCTGTGTTATGACCTAAAGTAATTGCCAACAACTCAGCAACGTTTATTAGTATTTTTTATGATTCTTTATAATCTTTGATTATTTCAAATTTGGAACTTTTCTACAGATACCATTCTGCGACATGGTCCCTCCTGATCCAACCTTCTCACAGATGAGGGATATTGTTTGTGGCAACAGTTTGACCATAAGTGATGATCAACCAAACCAACTGAACAGGAATAGCTCAAGTATAAACATTAATAAATCCCCCAAGACAAGTCCAGATTACGACAATGTTCATTGTCGGCCTCGTATCTACCAGCGTTGGTTGGATGACACCTACCTATCCTGCTATGCACAGGTGATACAAGAATGTTGGCATGATGATTGGTCTGTGCGCCTTTCTGCTCTTCGTGTTCGTAAACGTCTGGGACAGATCGAAGATGCAGTTAGGCAGTCATTGGTCAGAAAAAGAGGCGAGAACATTCCTTCTAATGTAAATGAGTTATCAGTACTACTGACCGAGGATCCAGAAACTTTGGCTTGATTTTCACATTTTCTGATATATTCAAGCTTATCTTTGAAATTTGCATTTAATTTTAGTGTTGTAACTTCCTAAATATTTTCACTTAATAAGTAATTTAATAATTCAAATGCTTTTCTGATTTTTTGATGGATGATTGTAGATACATAGGTTTTACTGTCAGGTAGTAATTTTATGCAAGAAACTTCTGATGTTTTATGTCGGTGCCAAACTTGGCACATTAGTACAGTAGCTACTGACTTGATTTTGATAAATATATATTGTCTCTGTTGTTTAAAATATTGAAGAGGGCAAGAAAAAAGATCTAAAATATTTACTGTGTACCGTTTATATGTAAGTAGGTCTGTGATCTATCTTATCGCTCTTTTATAAATGTACCAAACAAACAGTTATCTAATCTCATCGAAATACCAGATACTAGATGAATCATATTTTTGCATAAAGTATATGGTTGTTAAATATTAATTAGTAAGTGCATATTTAACGGTCGTTATACACCAATTCTATATGAAGACACTAATTACAGCTTTTAATACTAACCCACCAATAACTAAGTTATTGTAGACAGGGTAGACGAAGCCAATTCGGCCATTCAAGTTAGATTTATTGTTGCTGAATTTCTTTCTAATAGTAATCCTTTTACATTCACGAAAGTGGTTGATATTTTATTTCTTTACAAATGAGTTTTGAGAAAATTCACCAACAGCTATAACACAGGAAAAACTATTTAAGTAATACAGTTGAGTAGTACTGGGATAGAAATACACGTTTATTGAACTGCTACTACCTGTTAAATATGAAAATCAATGAAAGACGCCACATATTACTAGAGCAGCACCAAATGATAAGCTTCAGAAGTAACACAAGAAGGCTATCAGTCTTAGTTTCGAAAACGCACCCGTGAAATTAATCTTGATGTCGGATTATTGCGAGTTTAGTGCACTAAATATTTCTTCCTGGCCTCATTAATCGCCAGGATAAGTCTTTTGATAGGTCAAGTGGGAGCAAGCCATGATGGGTGAGAAAAGACGTATTCGACCACACTAAGTATAAGAGGACATCTACTGTGTAAAATTGATCCCACTTATAGACTGCTTCACATTGTGTTAGTTAACTGTAATTCTAGTCTATGCTCGCTTAACTCGATATTGTTTAGAGTAGGAGTAGACTGGAAGGTTATGAGCGGCCAAACCAAAACATGACATTGGACCATGGAGACATTGAAAATGGGACTGAGTCATGTTGATAGATGAATAACATGGATCAAAATCGTTCACAATGGTCCATGTGGAGCTACTTTTTGTTCCCCCTCAATTATGGGCTTCTGAGTTCCTCATAACTTTTTGCCTTTATTTTACTAATTCATACTTTCTTGGGTCGTATCTTTGATCACTAGTCTTCTCTGCAACCACTCATACTGTTACTACTTCTATTCCGAGATTTATCTTGACGATTTCACCCCCTTATGCTATTGGGTTATGAAAACTTGAACCGATGTACACACTTATCAGGTTCTGCGTTGAATCTCTTTCTTGATTGTTGCTTACGATAGGATTAGGTAGTCAAAAGCTGAAGACATGTTTATTGAGTAGTTATATATGCATTCTTTATGACATGGGCCCTCAAAATGGTCTGGGTAGACTGAAATATGGCTAAGAGCAAGTCAGTGATGCATATATATTTTATCCTTCGTCTTTACTTAATCTTATCCTTCACTCTTGCAACTCAAGCCAGGACTCAGGTTGATCATGTCGCAGTCAGCTACAGCTGGGGTGGTTGTGTGCAAGACTTATCTAAACTCTAATTGTGCTCTTGTTTGAGCTAATCTTACCTTACGTTTCAGTGGCCAACAAATCCATCATCATAAACAGACTGGCGTAAGCAAATTGGTTACAGCTTTCATTGCAAATAAATATCAAAGCGAGCTAATGTCTAAAGTTATCATACCCATCGAAAAGTGCAGATCGCCACTAGCTACATTTGGATGACACCATGAAAATGGGGAATACATTCACGGGTGGCTTCACGAAACGTCCCGCCTATAAATACTGGGCTTTTTCAACCTCCTTATATTTCCATGAAGCACGTCGGTCTACTCCGACGAACTGCGAGTTTGACAGTAAACGTAGATTATGTAGAAAAATTGTGTCAAGTTTGCCAGTGGATCAAAAGGCCTGGTAGTCAGAGCCGACGAGTTGGAATTAGCAATGACATCTTATAACTCATCCGAGCCACAGGCAGCAAGAAGTCTGGTGTGAGTGGAAAGACCTGTGAAGCAGATTGGACGACAATCAATAACACCTACTGAAGCTCCTGACAGTGAGGGGAGTCTTACAAGGAACAACTCGGTTGGTCTTCTGTCCTAATGGCGTTGATCAGACTGTCTCGTCTTCGATGGCCGGTGATGACACCCACCTAACGAGGCAGAAGCCTGCAAGAAACTCAAACTCTTGAAGCACCTTAAATCACCAGGCTCTCACATATCGTTTCTAGGATGTCGACACACCTTCAATCAAGGAAATTGACTGAATTGTTTGGTCTTCCGTCATACTCCGAAGTTTATAAAGGATTTGCTTGCAAGGAGCAGGTCAGTTTTTGTTCTGTTCGGGGATGTACTGTTCATATTTTCGCTTTCCATCAAATGTTAGGAGGCCACTATAGCTATTGCGGGCCGAAAATAGTTAGTTTCTTGGTCTCAGGGCCGCCTTCGATTCGTTGGACAGAACTGTGCTCTAGGTTTGTCTGCAGAATCATGTACTTGGCAAGCTTCCTAGAATACTGAAGGTTCCAAAAACAAACACATCAGGCAGAAATAAGGCATGCAAGCCCCTCTCTCCATTGTTGCATCCAAGCCGTGGGGTCAGGCAGGATTTCCTAGTCTCACCATTCCTCTTCAACTTCCCCGTTGATGTCATTCTGAGAACGGCCTCGAGATATGTAGGTCGGCGGTAGCGTGGATGTTACCTGAGGATCGACTAGAGTATCCGGATGATATCGCCTTACTGTTAGGTAGTACCCACATCATACAACCCAACCTTACTCAGTGTTCGTAGACATGGCTCATGCTTTCAAAGTACTTTTACAAATGACAGAAGCCCTGAATCTACTCCTGGTATTCGAAGAGTGACAGGTGGGATCATTTTACGTTTTGAGAAAACCAAAGAGCCTTATGTCAATCCTGTTCATCTTTGACCGTTGTAATTCCAGTTTGTCTGCACAAAGTGTAGTTTATAGTGGATCGGTAAAGCAGTCTTATTCTATGCCTATGGCCTCTCAGGGTTGAGGATGTAAGAGAACTCTGTATTCGGTCGTGGTTGACCCAAAAATGTTGCTAATATTCAGCGGCTACATCGTATTAGTTGTTAAGTGTCTGGACACTATGTGTCATCTTGAAACACCAACTATGGTGGCTTAGACATTTACTACGAATGTCGTCTCAATGATTTCCATATTGTGCATTGCTTCCCGACTGTGGGACTATTTGGAAAGTGGACAGGTGGTCAATTTATGACATGGTGCCTTGGCATGACAGTAGTTGTATGGGACTGGGACCGTACACAACTCTCTGGTAAGCGTTTTAGGGACAATCTAATTTGATGGACTGAAATGCTATCAGAAGAGGTTAGTGGCGGTCCATCTGTTACTTCATTCATAAGTCAGACACTCCTTTAGCTAAGAGGATCTCTTAGGATTGATTTTATCTCAAATGAACTGGTTTACTTATTAGTTCTCACTACTTCCATCTACTTATTCTTAATCATATTTTTTTTTAATTACGCACACCTTTACCGCTTCTCCTTGAAGCACATATTTTCGTCCCCTTTTATACAAACATCTGTGTCCATCAGTTCGTCCGGTTGTGGCTATCTGTATCATAATCCCAAACATATTGTTTCAGTATAGTATTCTCTAATCCAGAAAAAAGGGAATGAAGAGTAACTAGGATCTAACTGAATAAACGTCCAACGTAAGCGACTGCAGTAGCATATTTATTTTAGAGGGGGACTTTTGTAACTAAAACTTTGACCTGAAAGTTTGAAATTGCTGATTTTTGAGTCATACTACATGTTAGGCAACAGTAGTTATAAGGACATTTCACCAAGTGAAAAATAATTTATTCGACATCCTAAACACGCACAATGCGAAAGCAGTAAGTACTAGTGGCTTGATATCTTTTCTACTACAATATTCACTAAGTCAGAGGCCGAACCTAAAAAACCGTGACGCGCCACACCCAGCTTCAAAATAGATAATCCAAAACCACTTTACCAGTTAGATGGAGATTGCAATAAACCGCCAGATACCATACATAGCAAAACAGCGGGAAAAGATTATATTCACCTCAGTTTCCAGCAGAATGAAGTATTTCGGCCCGTCCCAATGATACCACATAACTGTACAAGAATACTTTTTATATTATGAATGATTAAGTTCCCTATTTTAGATTCTAACTTTCGCAGCCATTGAGTTGATGCTTTGTTCGGAAACCTTGTACTTTCTTACTAGCTTCAAAATAACGGTTGAGTCGGGAACTCTTAAAAGGAACGGCCTTCGGTAGAAGCATTCAGTAGGTCAATCACCATTTCCTGATTGTAAGACTTAATTGTCTGACGAGTGAGTTAGTATAGATGAATCGGGAAAATAAATAGTCCGCAATAATGAGTCGAAAGCCTAGTACGCATGATTCATGTAGCTTTCAAGTGCACTAACTGGGGAAAATAATACACGAGACTTTTCATAAAGACAGTTCATACATGGAAAATGCTGACAATACCTAATTGTAAGGTGTTAACTCGACGGGGCGGTTTGCAAACTCTTATATTTCACATTGCTACCTCCAACTGAATTCGTGTAAGAAAATCACTTAACTTAAATAAAGGTCCAACTTAATTTACTACTTTTTGCATAATTTATGGAAAAGACGTTAGGACAACTGAGAGGTGAATAATTAGTCGGAAGCGAATAACTTTTCGGTTTTATAGCAAGCATGTCAGCCGCACTATATAAAATGACAGTAAATAAATCTAAAATTATCAGCAACTTTTCTTACCTACTTATAATTACTTTTTACAGTAAGTTTCCCACTCTGGCGGCTAAAAAGCTACAAAATAGTTAGCAGTAAATCATGTAACATTGCTAACAACTCTATTTAATTACATAAACTAAACGGACACATCTTTCAGCAGAATACGGATTCCAACAAAATTCAGATTGGACGAAGGGATGACAGGTATATCTTAACAAGTTGGGTGATCGTTGGATACACGAGGTCTGTTTGAAAGACAAATATTATTAAACTAATTCTTTGTGGGTAACAATCCTCAAAGTAGATATGGTTTTAACCGTTATCATTTGCCATAAACTTGCGTCATAGCAGTTTTAACTACAGTAACATTGCGGCGGAAACGATCATCTACAATAGTGCTAGTGAGTGTCCTTAAGAAACTGAGTAGGGTTAGAAAAGTACTCCGATTTTATATAACCAGGATATAAGCGTTCAAGATCTTGGAGACTAGGAGCAAACGTATGTGAGCTACGGTGACTAGCACTGAGTCACTTTGCTTGCACCAGTCTCGTTTACACTTATTGCAGCAATGTCTTAAATTATTAATGATAAGAGTCTACACTCAGTGTAATCACAAATGAAGAACCATGGCTCTGAGTTGCAAGTCGGAACTATTAATGAAAAATAATTACGAGATAGCAGATTGACGCATGTCGCGATGAAGTCTTAACAAGAGTAGCATACAAACTAGTAACAAATGATTTCTAACCAAACAACTCGAAATAACAAACCTTTATCGATAAACCCTAATGACCAAATGATCACCACTGTGGTCACGGGAAAATAACCTAAATGAAATATAAGGTAAGCCTGACAAAGACTTGACCAAACCGCAAAATACTGAACCAACATTTTATTATAACAGACAACTATTCAGCAGCAGCTATTTCTTTTTTCAGTTGGGAGAGATAGTGTGCTTTCTTTTGTCGGACACGCTCTTTTCTTTGTTTGGAAGACAACTTTCTGCGATTGAATCTCTTCGGTTGGACCTCCTTCTTTTCCTTCGTAATATGTGAGGGGTCTGCTCGAATCGCTGCATGGGCTGAGAGGTACATTGCCTCAATTTTATCAGCAGTGATCCCATGTTTTATATATCCACTGAACTGACGCTGATAATCAGTTTCGCTCTCCTCTTGGAGTTGTTTCATATAATCAGCTACATGATGACCTAGAATACGGGCTCGGTGGACCTCAGCATTGTACTCTTTAGACGCCTGGTTGTACCCCGGGAATCTACTGGGTGAGTAGGGTATATCTAGACCACCATCAACTGCACCTTTAAGAGCCCCGAAGATATTGGCACCAGATGAAGTCCTTGCAAGACCGATGTCAAGATGACACCTGAAAGCAGACTTTTCCCCGTCAACAGATTCCACATGATATTCTTGCCCATCAACTTTCTCAGCTCCAGCATACAGACCATCCAGGCCCAGTTGCTTTAATACACGTCTGGCACAAAGAAGACCTGTACAGTAGGCGGCGGAATAATTAGTCAGTCCAACCTTAACGCCATATCGAGGTAATTCGTGAGAATAGGCGGAGCACAATACTCGGTCCCCATCAATGCGGGCATAAATAATCTAAATGACATCAGTAAATAAAGTTAGACACTAACCTGACAGATTATATCCTTATTAGTAAAACGGACCACTAGACGGTATTTAGGTGTATTGTATTTGTTTTTATCCTGCCAGATTAGCCGTTTGCGAGCATAGTAGTCAGTTTTTCCCTCTACATAATGGTGTGTATGGTACACCTAACGCATTTCTTACCTCTTCGCCTTTTGAATTTGACTTGAAAGCGTTTAAAATAAGCCTTATTCTTAACCAGTTTTACTATGGCCTGAAGAATAATGCGGACAAGTAAATCTTACCATGCCTTCACCTTTACGCGCTCACCTGTTTGTGCTATCAATTTGATGCACTCTAACAACATTCATTTTCAATAAACAATTTTGAATTGTACTGTAGTTATTATGGAAGAGAGTAATTTTGGTTCATTGTATTTTATGAGTATAAGCTTGTTGGTGTATAAAAATAAGAGCATGATGAAAACAAATTGTATGTCAACTCGTTGTTCAATGAAAAATATTTATCTATATATATCGAACTTTGGTAGTTCAAACTATCAGACCGATTATTCTAGGCCGACTGCGTCTGAAATGTGTATAATGGTCCCTAAATATATTTTGGTGCTTTAGGAACCTGCTTATTTTGCTAATTATATTCACGAATACATCTTATAATTTTCGTCCTCACTGAATCGTCTTTTTATGTCACCTCCCGTCAGTTCACAACAAATCGCATGCATTCCACGTAAAATTAAATGGTGCAAGTTAGTTAGAGTGACTTTGGGAATGCACCTAAACTAACTTCCTTCATTACTGATGGAGTTTAAGATATCTGTCGAGAATTATTTTGAGAGGATCAGTAAATGGTAACGCACTCACTTCTGAAAGTGAGTCTAACACATCATAGATTTCTGGTCCAACCTTGTCATCCTTTACTCTTCAGCGCCACTTTTACGTGCGCCGTTTATTGGCAAAGTAATAAAATGATCCACTAAAATTTAGGAATTTAAGACCGAACGTAACATAGTACTATACGGTTGTAAAGTGTCCACTCTGGGCTCATCTCACCATATGAATATCCTTCTTCGGGCAAAGGAACATAAAACAATACATTTTCGGAAGTTAGTCATTTATTGAAGGCAAATGTCAGCATCTTAAGTGTCGGAATACTCAAGTGTTTGTAGTGACATTGAATTGTAGCATATGTTCTGTTTCCGATCATTTTCATTGATGATGTACACAAAGTATCAAATAGGGTGAAATAAACTTTCATTCAGATATTAAGTGTGAAACGGAATTCTTTCAGGGTGTTAAAGGTTGCAGTTCTATTACTATCTCCTACTAACAACTGTGGACTACACTGCAAAGTCGCACATGGAGGACAGTTGACAGACGCATTCTAAATGAGAATCGGAGTCAGACAGGGATGGTTGTTCTCTACCTTCCTCTTCCTTCTGGTGGTCGAAAGGATTACGATGACTTCCACAGGTGAGGGGAAGCACGAAATACAATGGACAGGTTGTATGCAACCAGACGATTTAGACTTCGCTGACGGTCTGGCCCTCCTATCCCATACACACAAACAAATGCAGGTCAATACAACCAGTGTAGCATGAATACACCCAATCATACTTGACGGTGAAACTCAGCATCATCGGTGAACAAGGAGAACCGGATGAAGTGAAAAAGGCAAGAATTGATAAGGTAAGGGTGGCATTCTTACAGTTGAATAACATTTGAAACTCAAGACAAATGTCAACCAATATCAAAGTGAGAATCTTCAATACGAACGTCAAGACGGTACCACTGTAAAGAGCTGAAACTTCGAGAATAACTACAGTCGTCATCAAAAGAGTGCAATTATTTATAAACATTCGTTTATACAAGATACTCAATTTCCATTGTGCGGAAACCATCAGCAACGGCCTACTGTTAGAGAGAACAAACCATTTGCCATCTGAAGAAGGAATTAAGAAATGATATTGGAAGCAGATAAGATATGCATTGAAGAAGTCGTAAAGCTGCATCACGAAACGAGCGCTAACTGGAAATATTGAATGGAATATTTGTAACATTAGAGTTTCCCACAGGATCAGGCTTAATTCTATAAGGTTTAGGATTAGAATGCGTTTGTGACCTTGATGTCTGTGGTCCTTAATTAGCTTTTGTTTCTTTTCACTGGCATGGCATTCTATCTGGAAGAGTTATAACATACCTGGGAATCTGTTTTCGAGATAATCAGGGACTCACTTGAGTCTATAGATGTGTGTGCTCTGAAAAA
This sequence comes from Schistosoma spindalis, assembly GCA_946903255.1. Lineage (NCBI taxonomy): Eukaryota > Metazoa > Platyhelminthes > Trematoda > Strigeidida > Schistosomatidae > Schistosoma > Schistosoma spindalis. Next base: position 62,405,478 of record OX336420.1, on the reverse strand, counting down.
TACCAGTGAACGTGTAGTGACGTTGGGCCATAATCACACTATTCTCAAACCTGAACCTGAGACAACTGGGAAAATAGATATCCAATATTTACGCAAAGAAAAACCCAACTATGGAGGATGCGGGAAGAATGAGTGAAGTGAATCCGAATTGATCGGACGGCATGTCTCAGGCTTGCAAACATTGTCACTTTAAAGTGTTGTAACATAATCTTTTATTCATATTAAACTTATTGTTCCATCTCTAGCACAACTTTGTTCTCCATCATATACTGGTGATTGGTACGATGTGATGAGTCGGTGTAGACAACGATATTAGGCAGTCACGTCATGAAAAGTGTACAATTTTAGGATTAGGTCTATCATTAAAGCAGTACTAATATCATAGTAGACCATAATTTTTCAAGTGCATATCAGGTTGACTTCTTTTTATTCTTGTGCATAGACATGGAACAACTGTCATGTCGCTTGCTTTAGACAACTTAGACTTGATGTTTTCCAGACCATGTAAATCCGGTATATTTGTAGAATTGTGGTCTAGTTCGTTATTAACACCGCAATAATACTAAACCTAACCCGAAAATTGTACATTTGTCATGATGTGACTACATAATCAGTGAGATCTAATGTGGTAATTCCATCATTCTCTGCCCTTACTTGTTGTATCTTAACAATCAGCAATGTAATATTTGGCCTTTCAGATGAACAAATTTGGGCTGAAGATAATATATATAGTGTGAATGAAGATAAGTTATACAGAATGACCACGTCAGCTAGGCTAATCCATACTGTGAATTGAATGAATTCAATGTTCCGCGTTGACCACTGTTGGCCTCCACTTCGTGTTAATTGTTGTTATGAACTTGGTAATGCTAATAAGGTTCATCTGATAGGAATATCTGAAACTTGGATATCTTCTCAGTTTTCGGATCAGGAGCTAGCAATACTTGGGATGCTTCTGTTTCGCGACGACAGAGAAACAGGAATTGGGGGTGGAGTAGCTCTATACATACGATCTGGCTTGGAGGCACACCAAGTTCACAACCAAGAGTTTATCAATCTTGATGAATTCGTACGGTGCTCAGTAAAATTGTCTACCACTTTGAGGTGCCTAGTCGGAGTCATATATAGAAAGCCCACTGCCGACATCGAGTATGACAGTCGCATGCTGGAAGGACTATTCCGCTCCATGCGTCTCGGTTTCACTCATATCCTGATTCTAGGGGACTTCAATCTCCCTAGAGTCAACTTCGCGGAACATACGTATATTGGAGGTGGAAATTCAACCGAAGCTCGGTTCTTCAACCCTATTGAGGATTCGGGATTATACGAAAATGTGAAGTCGGCAACTCGTTGGAGGTACAGTCAGACACCGTCGTTCTTAGACTGTATATTTACAAACGAAGAATTTCTAGTTGACAACCTCTCAATTCTAGCTCCCCTGGGGAAAAACGATCACGCCTTTATAGCCTTCAGTTTTGTCAGCAAACTGAATTAAGATATCCCAGCAACAACAGGCGCTGGAATTTCAAACGGTTGAATATGTCTGCTCTACAGGACTATCTACAACAGGTGGATTGGAATGTTCACCCTCAACTTGATGTGGATGATCACGGGAACTTCCTACTGCACACGCTCTTATGTGCTACAAAGCAGTCAGTTCCTCAAACAGTCCCCAGTAGCCACAAGCAACCTACAATCATCAAGAACCGCACTATTCGTTTGTTATGCCGCAAAAGACGCTGTTGGGCAGAATACAAACGAACTGACAACAACGGCGCATAAAGGCAATACAAACACATAAGGAACATTTGCACGAAGGCTATGAGAAAAGACAGGCTTCAGCACCAGATAAAGCTTATGGATAAATTCGTCTCCAATCCGAAAAGCTTATTCCATTATACAGCCTCTCTAAACTGGAGTTTCCAAACTGCTAGGTCCTAAAGGCCCGACCGATAACGACGGTGAAACCGCAAACCTTTTGGACATTTCAACCGACCCACATCAACTATACTGATGACAGCTTCATCTGAAACAGCACAGGACTTTCCGTGGTAAACCTGAACGCTGAATTGGTGTACCGAAAACTGCGCCATCTAAAAACAGACACTTCTCCTGGTCCAGATATGGTCCATTTTGCTATACTGAGGGAAGCAGCTTCAATCCTGGCGACACCGCTTAACGTGATGTTCTCACACTCGCTAAGCCGAGGCAAACTACCGGAAATTCGGAAGCTTGCTCACATCACATCAACTGTTGTAGAATTACTGTCTGCTATGATAATAGTACTGCTCTAATAATAATAATAATAATAATAATAATCTCAGTTCGATATTTTTGAAGTTTACCGTTATGAATCCGATGAGCTTTCAAGCTTTGGATACTTGAGGTGCAGTGTACTCAGAAAAGTTCAAACTGTTGCTATATCTTAAACTCAAGTCACGAACAGTGTTGAGAGGTTTTAGTGTATGTTCGTGTATGACCAGATTTAGGTTAAGGCAGCGGCCAATGTGAATAAATCCACTTTTGTCAACATTAAGTGGCGAATTACAGGAAACAGTCCATTCGTACAACTTGTTTATTTCTTCTTGGATTACCGCCGAAATATAGCTTTGTTTAGTAGGAGAAGAGAGTAAATAAACTACTTTTACGTCCTTGAAATTTTTTAATAAACGGAACACAACCATTGAAATATTATATAAGAAAGATTAGTTCAGCGAAGAGTTCTCTTTTTGGCGAATCCATTTTCAAAGCTGTACAATCGCAAATATATATGCTTATTTTTACAGGATGGAAATAGTACTGATAATAAACTTGTTATACATGGTGACAGTGAGGTTAAATAAACAAAGGTATTAAGATTCTTTAAAACAAGAAAAGTTTGATAATCGTTTGATTGTTAATGGCTTAAATATTTATCAAAACATAGATAGGGAAATTATCATTGGGAAAGGATGGCTCAGCATGATAAGATAAAAGGTTGAAATTGAGATTAATGTAGTCAGGAGGATCGTAGAAACACAAATAAACCAGTTAGGGGTAGAAGATTTAAAGGGAAGGTGAAGCAAATGGCTGCAAAGGAATATGCAGTCTAATTGCCTGAGGAAGATTTCTACTTACCTTGTAGATGACTTTGAACGCAGAGTCTGTCTTGATTGAGTGACCTGTGTTCGCAAGGTTTTCGATTATAGAACTTCTTACTAAGCCGTTGCCTCCTCTTTTTAGACACGCCGGACAATGCACTTGAACTCTTTTGGATAAAGTACTCATTGAACGACCTATATGCCTAGCTCCACATGAGCAGGTAAAATGGTAAATGCACACTGAGTTGGTCAGATGCGATAATTTATCTTTCAGATTATTGGTAAATATTGATCGACTGGAGAATAATATTCTCAGTGTTGCTGCGAGGAATGTTCTTTTTAAAGAATCCGAAATTCTTCTCTTTAAGACATATGCGGCTCTATCTCCTTTGAAGTCGATATTCATATATAGGGTTTTATTTTCTACTGTAATTATTTGCGTTTTAGGCGTTTTCGGTCTCATGTTCTCATCAATGAATATCGAAGGATATCTGTTTTTGACAAGTATCTCTTTTAAAAAGCCCGATTCTCCATCTAAGACTTCGGGGCTACAGATTCTTCGTATTCTTGTTGCGAGTGTTATTATTAAGTTTCTTTTTCGGCTGATGGGAACTTGATAGTTGGCCATTCCACATGGGTTTCCTGTAGATAGATTTTTTTAAAGTACCGTCTTGCTTTCTTGTCATTTCCACGACGAGAAAGTGAATATTTTGTTTGTTTTCAACTTCAAGTGTAAATTTTATTGATGGGTGACAATTATTAAATGTATTTAGGAGAAAAACCAGAATTATGTGTGCAAAAGAGACTGGTACAACCTCTTCTTCTACCTTGGTCTTAATGTAACAAAATTTTTCTCTTATTCCTTTGCAGCCATTTGCTTCACCTTCCTTTTAAATCTTCTACCCCTAACTGGTTTATTTGTATTTCTACGATCCTCCTGACTACATTAATCTCAATTTCAACCTTTTATCTTATCATGCTGAGCCATCCTTTCCCAATGATAATTTCCCTATCTATGTTTTGATAAATATTTAAGCCATTAACAATCAAACGATTATCAAACTTTTCTTGTTTTAAAGAATCTTAATACCTTTGTTTATTTAACCTCACTGTCACCATGTATAACAAGTTTATTATCAGTACTATTTCCATCCTGTAAAAATAAGTATATATATTTGCGATTGTATAGCTTTGAAAATGGATTCGCCAAAAAGAGAACTCTTCGCTGAACTAATCTTTCTTATATAATACTTTTAGGTCATCGGCAAAAGAGAAAGTATTACCATAATGAAAGAGAGCACATACTTCATTTATAAAAGGAGAAAGAATAATGTACCAATCGCACTTCTTTGTATAACCTCACTTATATAACCTCACAGGTTTAGAGTAGCAAGATCCAAAGCGGACGATCCGGCTACGTTGTTCTAAAAAGATTTGAGCCCAGAAAAATGGTGATTTTGTACGCCAAATGAAGAGTTTTAAAAGTTTGTGCGAGACACTATCGAAAGCTTTACTAAAACCAAAGTACAGAACTACCACTGATTGACCAACATCTGTTCCCTGGGTAATTTGATCAAAATATTCTAAGTGCGTTGTGAAGCATGAGCGCTTAGTCATAAACTCGTGTTGGGATGAACTAATCACACTAGCCGAAAGTAAAAATGATAATAGCTGTTTATGGATGATTTTTCCATGGTTCTTGAGAGCACGGATGTCAAATTCATGGGCCTACACTGCATGATCCTGAAGATGCCACAGGTATTCGGAGTTTGACAACGCTTTAACCAGTAACACCTTCTAATATGAAGCCTACCCACCAAGTGAAATCAAAAAACAGAAGTGAGGAGGTTCGAAGATACATTTGATAGGCTATCCATATACCGAGGATCGTCTGATCTAATCTGGCTAGCGATTGCAGTAGACGTTGAACACGGCGTTCCCACTTGTGATCTGGTGCGGATGCATGACCCAGTGCCTTCAGCTAGATGAGTCCATTAAAACTGATGTGGTCAGCATCCAATGTCGAAAACTTACAGAGCTATTTATTTTGGGGATTTATTTACCGCTACAATCCTATTTTGATAAGAGATGTTTTCCATGCAGATGGATGGGTTTCATATTCCATGAATCAGTTGAAAAGTTTCAAACAAAATGATGGGAATTTTCTTCTACCATATTTCACAAGTGATGAAGGAATCCCGTCAGGTTTACAGTTATAAGACTTTTTCAGGGCAGCTATGACCTGCTTAATGTTGAAGGGTATGAAGTCAATTTTTGGAAGGTGTCTGGATGTTGACGTTGGAAACATATTAATAGAGTTTTCAGTTCTTGTGCTGTAGCATTGCGAGAAATGCTGGCTGAATCGTCGTCAAAAATGCATCCGTTAACTATGAAGACTTTAGTCGTGACAGGCGAATTTAACTTCACACAGGATTTGAAGAGACAACGTATTGATAACTCTGGGCTTTTACTACCTAAGGCTTTATCTTCTATATTCATAATATACTTGCGTTTAGATGAAGCGTTTCTTTCGATTAAATTAAGTATACTCTGAAGTGCACACACGTCATGATGCTCATGGAAGCGGTGTTTCAATGTTCTAAGTTTTCTGTTAAAGGATTTAAAAATATCCTGGTCTTTATTAGCGTTATAAGCCACATGGTAAATAATTGGAGCAGTGCAGTCAAGACAATAAATCAGGTTTAGCACAGATCGAAAAGCACAATGTAAACATTATTTGTGGTAAAACAGATTTCCCATGGTAGAAGTCGAATAAGAATTTCAGTCCGTTTACACGTTTGTTGGTCAAACTGCCGGTTTTCGGATCTATTGTACCCATCTACAAAGTTCTAGTGTTTCAAATAACTTGTAAAATCGACCTAATACGAGAGTCGAACCTCATGTGATGTTTGGCAGATTAAAATCATCAGAGGTGATTTTAAACGTATGCGGTTGGTGCAAAGCAATGGAAAAGATATTTAGTATCCACATGACTTGGTTTGTATATGCATCCCACCAGTATGTTATTTTGAGATCCACAGTTTACAGTAACCCAAGTGGTGTCGTCTATAGCACCAAGAGATTTATTCTCGAACTTGCACGCCCAAATATCCGAACGGACATAGATAATTTTACCGCCTTCTAATCCATGAAATCTATCGGTTCGAAAGAAAACGTAGTTGTCTACATGCAAGGAGTGATCGCATATAGGTGATTTGCACGACGTTTCGTAATAAGTGCAATGGTTGGATTTAAAAGGACTGAAAGGGTTTTAAGATAAATAATTTTATTTGTCAGAGAGCGGGCGTTGAACGAAAGAATAATAAACTGAGATTTATCATAGTGAAGCAGGTTAGAGCATAAAACGTAATTGGTAGCTCCATGAATACTCGTAGGATTGGCTAAGGTAAGAGTTGTGTTGCGAGGGGAAATAGATTCAACAAATTTGGCATCATATAAAATATATTTACCGTTGCTGGCAGAAAAGCCAGAGGAATTACAAAAAAGTCCTCTCACTGCTTTTGAATATGACACCTGATAGAGACATATTATATATATTGGGAGCCGGACCAAGAAGGCTATCAGGTCTATGTGTGTGACCAAGCGGCCATTTACAACACCGATTACTTTCTATACCTGACGTATAAGAAACATGTTCCAGACGTTTATTTCCAAGGTTTTCGGTTAATTTTGGCTCGGTAATTTGTGTGTGTTGTTTTCCTACGTTTGGCTGGACTCCTAGGAGCATGAGCCTTTATTTTCTTTTGTGGCATGTGGTGGACCAGACAATATATTAACCCAAAAGATAATAACAGTTATTAATAACAAATAATAATATTTATATCTATGAGTTAAATGTTATAAACACGATGGAAATAAGGAACGTTACTTAGTTCACCAGGGGAGTACGTGTTCTAAGTTGATCTGGTACCAAATATCCACAATTATAGATGGTTGATAATTCCAGTAAGTTTGATGGATTCCCCAATGATATGATCCAGAGTAGTATATGGTATATTCCAATTACAGTCTGTAAAGGTAGATGGTGTTTGATTTAGACTTCGGTTAACGCAAACACGAGTGAATGTAGAACGAGAGGTATGTGCGTAGTAGTGTATTTGGGAACAACAGCAAGCGTGTTACGCTATGTTAGTATCACAACGGAAAAAGTGTTCAAGGTCATTTACTAAAACAACAGGTACAATGATTTAATAATAAATGTACATACAGTTAAAAATTGACAAAATAAATACAAATAATATTAAAAACTATTTACAAAATAAGTTTGACAGACCTATCTCCACAGGCATAATAGGAAAGTGACAAAATGTCGGAAATATAAATGGGTGAAGAAAATCAATTCCGAGGGCTCAAGATAGTCTAAAAAATCAAAACCTATGTTTGACACAAAAGTGAATGTATCGTGAGGATTAGTGAAGTTGTCAAAAACAAGAGTTGAGAATGACAGGAGTATTGTAGTAGAGATGTATTATGTATGTTGATTCATGTGTGGAGGCAAAATAGAACATAAAAAAGCAAGTTGTGTAAATTTTAACATATATATATATATATATATATATATATATATATATAATACACGGAAAGATAGCCTTATATAATAAAGTAATTTAGAACTGTCGACAATAGTATCAAACAATCAAAGTGGGCACAGTATTTGGTACATTTATAAACTGAAAGCCTGCATTAGTAAAAATTGGGAGGTGCTAATGCGATCATAAAAACATTTTAATTTCATTGGAATTGCTCGAATTTCCTAAAGAACGACAACCCTTGTGCATTCTTTTCTGACTCGACTTCATGCATGACCTTTGTCATTGTTTGTTTACTAAATCTATATATGCTTGAAGGTCATATCTTGCTACTACAATAAGAAGAGCTATGCCAATTTGTCTTGTGTTTTGCTTGTTATACCTTGAATATTAAGTTCCTTGTAATCCATGAGTCAACAAGAATTAATATAGTTTATGTCTAACACGAATGATTGTAATTGGTGGATAAACATGGTATAGTCATATAAAGTCAAATAGACTAAGGATGGTGGCGGGTATTGAATGCAATCATTAACGGGTCCATTTATCGATCATGACACGCAATGTATGATAATTACACATACGTACGGTATTATTTACATCAGTATTTAACATGACTGTAAGTATGAATTACACTAGATAACTACACAGATCGTATCACTACGTTGTATAACAAGTGGACTGTTTCTAAACATTTGCACATTTAAATGTTATACGTCAAACAGATAAATCTTTAAGCACTAAAATGTGGTTAACTGTCGGAGAAAAAAATACATCACTAGAGGGAACGAACGTAGTTCTGTGAGTTAGTGGCCAAACGTTTCTATCGTTTGTGAGCAAAGTGACAACAAAGATGAACCAGTGAAGTAAATGCTAAGGTATGATGTTGTATAAAGCGACTCAGCTACTGACAATGGCAAAGATATGGTCCAAATCAGAGTTGTAAATATAAAAGACTAATAACACTTGTTATGGTTTGAAGCTAAACGAGTTCACTTAGGTTGCGAACGAGATTCGATGACCAACGACCAGTAAGCTAACTATTGACGCGTCCCAGCCCCAGCTATCTAGAAGAAGAAGTCCAGGCTTGAAATGAGAAGTATATTCTGCAACCACTAGAAATGAGTCATTCAACCAAACAATTTAGAACATATATATACAAATATATATAATCGATATTGTCATTTAAATTTTTAAACATTCGTCAATTGATTGCTATTCAATTATTTAAATATTTAATCGATAAAATTATAATGTGAGTTTTTGGGGAATTTATCGTCCCCAACAATACTCCATCTGGACTGCAGACAAACTTGAAATGAACGAACGAAGGAATTAGCAGAGGTGATGTTACGTATAAAACGAAGCAAAGGACATTGTTCATATGGAATATATTCACGAATAATTTCACCATACTAAACTGTCATTGGATAAACAATATTTCTGAGTAGCCGATACTTCTGTCTAGCGAGCAAATATAGTGAGCATTTTGTTGCGAACTTTGACCTTTGAAAGCGAAGGAAGGTTTATACGTCACTAATGTTTGATTAACTATTCTCCTGAGTCACATATTGAGCATTTTCGGGAAGCCGAAGTGACCATTTCTGGGGTTAAGTGTGAGGTATCAAAAGAAGATGGCAAATCGACTGATGAGTTGATGAATGTTCAGTGACTGAGATGGTCAGTACAAGTGTTACGTATAACGAAACATCGTCTACTTCAACGGGGGATATATACTGAGACTTGAGTAGACCAGAAGCTAGGAGGATTTAATGTCAAACGAATTATTGGACCATGATATCACTTTCTGTTGCAAGATTTACCTGCTTATAAATATATGTCGGCGTAAGACTAAGATATCACAATTGATTTATACTTTATTCCTTTAGTAGATACGAGTATATCACTGACCATTACACTTCGAGGACATACTCTATGGTCAAGAAAGTGAAATGATTGTTTTTCAGATGCGCAAACGGACAACTCAGTAGTCATCACTTAACAACATAACTGATGAAACGGCAATATGATTTATTTACGATTTCCTGTTTATGAACCACCTGGAGTAAATACGTCACTCAAATATGACAGTCAACAAAGTAGAACTTCGTAGGTACGTACATCGGTTCGAGTTGCCATACCACATTATCACAGATACAATTGTTGATTTAAATCCCATATTAGTAGAGGTATTAAAAGTATAAGCAGTAATCAGACATATTGGGGTTCGGAGATGTTACTCAAGAAGTAAAATCTAGTGAAATAAATTTGGCAAGAGGAAAAAAAAGGGACATGGAAAATTCAGAAAATTGGAATTTCGGAGAACACAAAGAGTGGATTCACCTGCATCATTGCAAACGATTTTGAGCCATATCATTCAAGGTATCTAACCATCGATTGCTATCATCTCGCGGATCCCAACCAGGTAGTCTACACCTACCAACATAGCTCAATCCACTTGTAAGTGACTTCATGGATTTGTACCATGTTTTGGTCTGGCCGCCCTTAGCTTTCTTCCGGCCTACTCCTACACCATAAAACATCGCACATCGATGCAGTCGGTGGTTGGGCATACGTAACATGTCCCAGCCATCTCAAACGATGACGTTTTCCTACTTCATCAATTGATTTACCATCCTTACCTAGCACCCATTTCCTAACTACTACATTACTGACTCGGTGGTCCCAGGATATACGATCAATGCTTCGAAGACACCTATGATCGAATACGAGTGACCTACGAACATCCTCTACTCTTACCGGCCAGGTTTCACTGCCATAAAGTAGGACAGAACGAACTGCGCAGTAAACACGTCCTTTGGTTGATAGACGGATATCTCGCCTACGCCACAAATGACGCAAGTTGGCAAAAGCTAGTCGAGCCTTTTGTATCCGTGCTGAGATTTCGTCACACACCAGGACACAAAAGTTTGTGAGACTCCCGAAATAAGTGAAGCGGTCGGCACGCTCAACTACTTCACTCCCTATCATTAGTTCGGGTGTCGATGCAACCAAATCCTGACGCAACATTTTGCATTGTTGCTTATATTGATCAGAAGATTTTGTCATCGTCCTCACCAAATAGAACTATGTCATCGGCATATTCAAAGTCAACAAGTGAATCTCCCGGTAGAAGTTCAACACCTCGAAATTTAGATGACAAAAGTGTCAACTCTAAATGTACATCAACAACAAAGTTAAACAAGAATGGAGAGAGTGGACAACTCTGACGAACACCACTTGAGGTAATCAATTCTGATGGCAGTTCATCATAAGCTCTCACTCGACCAGATGTGTTCGAGTAGAGTTTTTATAAGGTTAATGTGCTTCTTTGGTACTCCCTTCAGTGACAAACACTGCCATAGAACCTCACGATCAACAGTCAAACGCCGCCTTAAGGTCGAGAAATACTACCATTGTGGGGCGACTGAATGTGTGTCTATGTTCTAGGACCTGACGTAGTGTGAATATCTGGTCTATGCAACCACGTCCAGGTCGATAACCAGCCTGATTTCCTCTAGTCTGCTCTTCACGAACTTTAGTTAGGCGTCGAAGTAATATTGAATCTAATATTTTAGACACTATATTAGTCAAACTAATTCCTCCGTGATTGTCACAGGATCACTTTTGTCCTTTCTTATAGACTGGCACAATCAGTGATTTAGACTAGTCAGATGAGATTACGTCCAGTTCCCATATTCTGCCTAAAACCTCAGTCAATCTCACTGCTAATACTGGACCGCCATCCTTAAAAATCTCATGGGTAAACCTGTCAAGACCTGCTGCTCTCCCTCGCTTCAGATTTCCTAAAGCTTTTTCAACTTCCTTAAGAGTTGGAGGACTTACATCAACTTGTCATTCAGGTCGATCGTGGGGAACCAAAGTGTGGCTGAAGGCCAGTTGACCTGATCTTTTAAGTGTTCTGCCCATCGATCCGATCTCCTTGATTGAGAATGTATAATGTGTCCATCTTTTTCTGAGATAGTTTCGCTAACAGTCGAGTTCTTAAAACCGGTTTCCTTAACAAGTCTGAACAGTTGTCTGCTGTTACCTATTGCCGCTGCCTTTTCCATCTCTCTTGCTTTCGCTACACATCACTGATCATCATCATTGCGTAAGCTTCTTGTCAGCTTGCGCTTAAGCTGACTCCGTTATGTTCAGAGCCAGATGGAATGAGTTTTCGAGCATCTATCAGTGCGGTAGACGCTGCTGAGATTCAGTGTTTCTCCCTAACCTTGTGGTTTACCGTACTAAAAGATATCACTGCTGTTTCCACAGCTTTTCGGATGTCGTTCCACGCTGCCTCGGGGTGGGCATCACTCACATGGCTGCCTAACTGTTTTTCTAGTTGTTCCTGAAATATACTCTTAGCTTGACTAACAGGTTTCCTTGCATCATCTTTCCTACATCCAGTGAGACGTAAATAAATACGCGCACGCACTAGAGCATGATCTGAGTCTCAGCATGTGCTCCAGAATGAGAGACAGTCTTTTATTGAGTCCAACGTTGGGATGAATTAGGGGGTCGCCATGCCAAAAGATGTTTTTCCTTATGCTTAAGGTTAGTATTTAAAAGAAACAGGCGATTATCTGCGCATAGCTGCAGCAGACGATCGCCATTATCTGTTCTTCGAACCGCGACTCCATAAGATCCACCCAGGTGTCTTTCCCTTTCGCTTAATTTACCTACTTGAGCATTAAAGTCACCAGCCACTATTACTGCATCAAGGCGCCTAGCTTTTTTGAGAAGGTCGGAAAGCTTTCCTTAAAACTCACCTTTTACATCATCTGAGCCGCAGTCAGTGAGAGAGTAGGTAGAGACGACGAAGAGGCAACGACGAGTGTCCCTATCTTTTCGAGTCCTTACTGTTCCGTTTAGTCGGACAGCGCACAAACGACTGTCTACTGGGATCCAGTCTAAGAGAGCTAGTTCTACCCTAGGACTCAATGCTATACCTACGCAAGTTCTCTTCTCTGTTACTATCTTTAACATAGCTCTAGATGTCATTCATCACAATCCTATCAAAATATGGGCTACTCATGCCAATCTATGACAACTGTACTTCGGTGATAGTGATTAAACAGAAGGACGTTAAGTTAAGGATACAAGTTCAGACGTGATTGGTGACTTGTGAATAATCGATTATTTTTGTAAGATGAAATAGAAAAAACACGAATTATTCGAAACAGAAATGAAGTCCTCCAGAAAATAATTTGCAATTTTACTATAAATACATGGATTACATCATACTAATAAGGTATGAAAGATCACAGTCTGAAACATTGGGGTTATAAATGTATACCTGAGGGAATGATAACACAATAAGGGATAGATCAGTGTTTTTGTTGAACAAGAGTTGAGAGATACTTCACACGAGCCATCACTTCTGCCTAAAGAAATATAATTAGAGATAATGAGCTAAGAATAAACTGGAAATAAATGTAGTACAAATAATGCGATTGGAAATATAAATAATTAACTAGATGAAGCGGTATTTGTACGTATATAACCGTTACATACCTAATTGATGTGTAAATTTACAGCGGCCTTGAGTTGACAACTTAAGCCTCAAATGGAGAATTGATTATTGTACTTACCATAGAATTTCTTTGTAAAAAAGTCACACTTTAACTACTTACGAATTAGCATTTATTCATTACGATACAACATATACTGTGGTGTGAGATACTTATATCCACATAAGTAGTATATAACGATAGTCACGAATAGAATGTATTTCAGTAGAGGATTGAGAAGGAAAGAGCGGGAACGGAAGGCAATTGGTATGAAAATGCAGGAACAGTGAAATGTAAGACGATGGGCTGATATTTGTAAAAGAAACAGTCAGGATTGAGACAATTGATTGGTATTTTGCAAATTAACTATCTATTGCATTGTCCCCACTCGTATTCTTGTTCACTACAATACATCGTTATATACACTAACAATTATTTTTGAAAAACTGTGAAAATTAAAAAGATACTTCATCCACCTGATGCTGACATAATATACTAATGTTAAAATTTCACAATTCTTAATCACCAAGACTATATACACTGGAATTTATTTGTTAAAAGTCGCCACGCCCTGTATCAAGAAATTCATGTAATGACAAAGCAAAACTTGTCAAACCCAAAGAAATCAAATAATCTACCCATAGTTAAGCGGAACGTTTTGTTACCGAATTGTTTATTCAAGCTGACACTTGAAAAAGTCACCTTAGTCAAGTTTAAACTCACCTTAAAGCCCTTCTAGGGTTACAGCTAGTTTCAAGCCCGAGTGAGAGAGGCTTAGGCATGAATTTAACAACCACATCACACTTTGACAATAAATTTAACCCAACACCCCTTTTCTGAAAACCAGAGCGACAATTAATGCAACAACATGGAATGTCCAGACTGTAGGAATACGAGAGGGTTACTCAAGAGGCGAAGGAATTAGAAGATACAACTTGGCTCTGCTTGGAATAAATGAAACACATTGAACAGTAGCTGGAAAGGAAAGACCAGCTTAGGGAGAATCGTTATTCTGCACTGATCATGAAGAAGAAAATGCACTTATACAGTGAGAATGTTACGGTTAAATGATCATCAAAGGGTTCTTTTAGCTGCAATGTAGGACCAGGCACATATATGCATCGGTCGAAGTTGCCATACATCATTAGCACAACAAGATGATCACCAAACCCATAGAAGCAGTTACTTAAATAGTAGTATATGAAAAAGTATTTCATATAAGGATATGATACAGGGAGAAAGAATTAGTTCGTAGAAAGAAAGGTATAAAGCAATTAAAATCTCACAGTTTAAGGGAAGACAGAGTATATACGCCTACGCCATTGTGATCGATTCTGAGCCATGTCACACAGAGTCTCCAACCATTGGTTACGATAGTCACGCGGATCCAAACCAAGTAGTCTGCATCTACCGACATGGCTCAGACTAGAAGTTAGTGTCTTCAAGCACTGATACCGTGTATTGGTTTGGCCACCCTTAACTTTCTTCCAACCATCCCCAACACTAGTCAGCATTGCGCGTCGTGGTAATCCGTCTTCAGGCATACGTAACACGTGGCCTAACCATCTCACTCGACGAAGATTCACGACCTCATCAACTGATTTACCATCATTCCCTAATACCATGTGTCTAACCTCACTATTACCTACTCACCTTACCACCGGAGACGGATATTTGTGGGATAAGGCGAGTTGTGCATTTTTAGGGTCGACCTTTTCTAATTCCACATTTCTTTGTGGGAAGGCAGCATCGCTGCAGATGCTGGTTGTCTGAAAGAAACGCCTCACTGCCGTCACACCTCTGTATAGTCAGCTGTACGACCTCACCTTCGGACCTTGTGTTTGCTGTCTTTGATCTTACCGCTCTTCAACCGACCTATCTGGCATGGTAGGACCTTGAGGGACGATTGTTCCAGCCAGTATATCTCGATTGGCTCATCACGATAGGCAAGCCCGACCACCACGTCAAGGTAGCAGCAACGGTCGGGTTTTCTAAATAAAGAAACGATTGGAATGAATGTGATCTAGTGCCACGCACCCACCATTGATGGGGATGGAGATGTTAAAGACTAGTTTTGAGGCACCAGTATATCATAGAGAAATGCCCAGGAAGAAAACCTGACCATCCAGACAAAGGAAATGAATGCCAAGTTCGGACTGGAAAAAGGAAACGAGAATCGTGAGAGACTGACATATCTATGTGCTTTCAACAGAGTGATTGTAGGTGGTGCTATTATCCCCTACAAACGCACCACAGAGGACCAGATCGATCACATCTGCATAAAAAGTATCGGAAGTTCATGAAATATCTATAAAGTGAGGAGCTGATACAGCATCAGATCACCATTTGGTAGTGGCGAGGAGATTTAACCCTTCTATCTCATATATAATAAAAAACGCAGATGAAAACAGCTAGTGTAACAGCAGTAGGTCTTAATATTAACAAAGGAAACAGCAGGATCGTGAAGTACAACACAGAGCCCCAACCAAATCACATTTGATGAGGAAGCCCCGGAAGAGGTGGAAGTTGGTACCTATTTGGGTATCATTGATAAACAAGAAAGAACTGATGCAAATATAACGGCACAGATTCTCAAGTCAAGAGTACCATTCCTACAGTTGAAGAATATTACTCAACACCAAAGTCAGTATTTTCAACATCAACGATAAAAGTTATGTTGTATGGTACTGAAACTTGGAGAACTACTACAACCATTGTCAAAACATTATAGGTATTTATACACGGGTGTCTACATAAGATAGTCCGGACCTGTGGCCAGAGACCATCAGGAACAATCGATTGTAGCAGGGAACAAACCAGCTTTCTACTGAGGAGGAAATCAGGAAGAGATGCTGGAAATAAATAGGATGCGCATTACATAAATCATCAAGCCTTGCAACAACGAAAGAAAAAGAAAAAAGACAGACATCAAGATCATGAGTAGCACTTGGGAACGACTGGAAATGACAGCCCGTGATAGAGTTCATTGTATGATCGTAGTAGGTAGTCAATACTCCATGAGGGATAACAGGTTTAAGTAAGTAGTTACTTTTAAGTACGATAGAGTGAAAAAAAGTTTACGATAAAAATTTAGTGCAAATCCCATTAAATATCTTCTGTCCTACAGGCATGTTTCGAAATATATTCAACAATTCTTGACCTTGATAAAAACGAGAAATAAATATTATAAAGCTATAACTGTCACACATTTTAAATTGTCATTAAATTTCAACCTTGTATCCTATTGTCAAACTAGTCAGGTTTAAAATAGTTAAGTTTGTAAATGTACACATATGTGAAGATATGCAACACTGATAGCATTAACATAGTTTTATCTGATTACAAATTGGTCAGGGAACCTAATATAAAGCAAATAACAAATTCATGTACACATTTTTCGTAAATAAAAAACCCAACTGCTATACTGCAGTATTAAAACTAAAAATTTGGTGTCCTAGAATCAATAAATTCTTTGGATATATTAATCTTTCTCACAGATTTACAAAGTTTATGATTTTCATTATTGAATTCAATGAGTAAAACATCCATTAAAGTTTAATTTTGTTAAGTTAATACATTAATTTTTAAACATTAAATAACACTTTAGAGATCAAGAATTACATAATCTATTCTGGTTCAGTATTTCGACCATTAAGTAAATGACACTAGAACTGATTTTAAGATTATAGTGAGTAAATCAAATAATCTATGAATAGACATGTTTATACTAGGTTAATCATTTTAATAAGTGGTAGCAGTATTTATATTTATCATATACGATGTTTTCAGAAATATAAAAAGAAAAATCCCTGATTAACATGTCAAATCCTTAAAGTTAACGAAAAGAGGAAGTGGATTGCGATCATTGAGAAGCATTGGATAGAAAAATTGAGTGAAATTTAATTCTATTGAAGTAGGTTGAAGTTCAGTTTATTTGACGTTTCTGATATCCTGACGGAATTTCCGGCACATTTATGATATTTCTCAGTACCTAAACAAATCTTCAACTTGTTTTTGCGTTTTCTACGCTCGTTTAGTGGTTGTTTCCCAAACGCCCTGAAACGACCGAGGGTGTAGAGAATCTGTTCCCCCTTTCGAAATGCTTTCTTCCATGACAATGTCAGGGAAGTCCTACTCACCTTTCGCGGCAGTGTTGTTTATGAAATCGAGAGGGCGAAAAGTGGATGTCCGGCGTTTTAACTGGGGTGGCAGATACAAAGAATCCACCTAGTGGCGATGGAAAACCCTGATTCCAAACCACTGATGCACATGGGCTCCAGGATCCTGAGGGAACAAATGGCGCACGAACCTATTGTTGGTTACCGGTTACCATGGAACTGCATCTCCTAACGTTGCTTCACTGTCATGTGGATCAAACCTCTAGGTCAAAGGCTCAGGAAGTGGCCCCGAAGAAACCACCTCTCAATTTGGACACCGAGGAATTATCCAAGCACTCACAAATCGAATGACGAAGTGTGGCGCATATATACTTAGCACCTTCTTGTACCTATGTTTAAATAAATAAATTAACCGACCCAATTTCCCAAAAAATATTTTGTAGTGATAACGGAATACCAGTGCTATTGAGCTACCCCGTATAGCAAATGTACTGATAAACAGCTGAGGATAAATTTCGAAGGACTTTTGGAACAGCTTTCAAAACCATATTCTTTGAAACGCTGAAAAAGTTAATACTGGTTGACAAGTCAAGTACAATAATATACCTTTGTTCTTGTTGGGATACATTCTGTGATCCGATCCCACCGCTCAGGTGTCCCTTTACCAATAGAGCGTATAGCGACTTCCAACTGTTGTTGTTCTACTTTGGTCCATCCATCATTACTTTTGATAGGTTTAATTTCTGTAGATTTAAGTGTTGCTTCATCTTTCTGTTGTTTAAGTTTTTTTCGACTAATATATGGTTCATCAACTATGACAACGTCTGTAATTAATAATAAATTAATACAACCAACAAAATTAGTCATACAAAAGTAGACACAAATCACAGATAAACTCCTTTTTTAAAAATGAATTAGTATATAAATTATATAAGTTTAAGATGTTAAATTTACATCAGATTAAAGAGAAGTAGATAAAAATTGGAAGACAATGTATTTGAATAACGAAACACCAAACATGTACAAGCCCAATCATGTGTAAAAGCTATTCTCAAACACGATAATAAGCAGGTGATAATAATAATAATAGTACAGAACGTAAATACTACAATAATAGCGTATATTGGTTAAATAAGAGAAGTTTAATGTAACTCACTGCAACCTAGTTATTAACAAAATATCTAAAGAGATGTACGGTGATTTTGAACCATAGAATGAACAATATAAATCACCAAAGTTCAAGTTGATCTAACTAACAAGTTCAAGATGGAACGAAATACATGTTATGAATTTCGTTGAAGGCCACTATCAACTGAAAGGAAATGTAAGATCACTGTATTTTTTTATCAGTTTCAAGGAAGAAAAATCTGTAGGTCTGCTTTTTCATGGTAAAATTTTTTGTTAGGAATACATCAGGTTTGTTGCTTGCATGAGTTCGATTTCAAATGAACTCGTTTAATTGATCAAAATGTCATCATCACTGAACTCGTCAGTTAGTCAAACGTAACTTAGAGCCTGGCGTGTATTTAAATCAGTTTAAGCTGCCATACGATATTAGCACAGCAACATGTTGATAGAGCAGATCCTAGAGTAGTAGAGATGGAAAAAGTATTAGTGGTAACAGAAAAAAATTAGGCATCGAGTACAAAACTAAACGAGAAAATTTAAATTAGTGAAGTAGAAAAAATTGATCCTGCAGTTATTTTGATCTGAAATATTCCCATTTTAAAATAGGGATTTATTCTTTACTTCTTTGATAAAATCAAAATTTAAAATCTACACTCACGACATTTTTTCGATTTTATAAAATCATATTGACAGCCTCACCCCTAAGAAAACATAAACATGTGTTTAGTTGTATTTCAACAAAATACTAATGCCAAATATTTAAAGACAACATACACTATTATACATGACTTCTAAAGTAGTTTAAACAAGATTGAAAACAACAATGGATCTTAGGTCATTGCCTTCCTTTTAAATAACAAATAAAAAATGGACATAATAAATCAAGCTAATTAATTCCACACGGAACAGAACTTAAAGATTGTACGCATTCAGAATGATCACTGTTGACAGAATTTCATACTCTATAGGAATGGTTACTTAACGATATTTTTGTTATCTCCCATAGTACGGATTTCAGTTGGAAAGTACATAAAGATGTTAACTAGTTTTTTTTTTTTAAAAATCATTGTCGATTGTTATGTATTATCAAATGATTGATAAAAAGAATCTTATTTTGAAATTAAAGTGACCAAAGGACTACTTAACTTGTGTATGCTAAAAACTTACCTGAAGATATATCATTATTCACATTCAGTTGCGTTTCTCCATTTGTTTGACTGACGACGTATGGTTCTTTTCGTCTTAATAAACGTTTACGAAGTCGTTTCTTTGAATGTTGTTCTTCACCTGATTCGTCTGATTGATTATTACTTTGTTCAGAATTACTTTCGCCACAGAAATTATTTACATTTGTTTCAAAAGTTGGGATTTCATCAGGATTTATATCTAAATAATAACGCAATAAGTAGAAAGAAATTATTCAATGATTAAGACGTTTGGGACGAATTGAGGAGAAATTCTATACATTTAGTGTAAAGAAAGACGTTCCAGTGTACCTGGTAAAAGAATAAGTAGATAGAGAAAACAAACAAAAAGTTCGAGTATTTCCTGAACTTCTTTTTGAAAAGTATCTTTTAGTGTAACCATGTAGAATACCACAAGAAATGACCAATGTGGAAGCATTCAACTGATATATTAAATCTGTGAATAGCTCAGTACATATCATCGTGAGACATGGGGTTGATATGGTAAGTCTAGACAATTTGTCGTGGCAGAAATGAGAGAAACATCGTAAACAAACGGCAAATGTACTTAAAAAACCACACAAATAACACTAATTACAACTCTATCAGTTTGTAAATATATATTTTTATATATACTGGAAAACGCAATGAAGAAGTATCTCATATACTCGTTTCATACAGTATTCCATAGAGTAAAAACTTCTCAACTTGATAATTAGTACAGGTAAAGAGTAGACAGCTCTATTTATGCGAGATCCTTTACGAGAAAACAGAATCATACCCTATAACAGAAAATTTGAGTTTTTTTAAATGACTTATTTAACTTTATTGATAGCTTAGAAAAAGAAAAGAACATACTTTGATGGAGTTTTGTTCTCTGAGCTGGATGGTTTGGTCGTGGAGCTTTCATCGTTCTTCTGAACGACATCATCAGCACAAACTTCAGATAGAAGTGAAGTGTTCGAATTTCTCCATATGCGTTTCACAGCTTGTTCTGTGCACCTCGATGTTGATTGGTTCTTATTGACCTTAAATTTGTCATTGTTTACTTTTTTGTCTTGGTTTTGTCTCCTAATGGTTTGATTCTTGTTCCTATATTTGTGCATAAGTTTCCTGATTGGTAAATAAATCGGATCGATTTCAATATGTTTGTTGATTGCAATCAACTAAAGCAGTCTTTCTGAAACCACGTACACCATTCAAACTGGCTACCTTCAACGTTCGCACACTTATGCAGGTCGGACAACAGATAGGGCTGGCTATGTCTTTGGAAAGTCTGAATATCGATGTTTGTTGTCTATCCGAGACCCGTTTTCAAGACTCTGGTGAAGTACTGCAGATTCGCTCTCCATCTGTCACTTCAAAAAGCTTGTTTTACGTGCGTTTATCCGGGGACTCTGTGGCATCTTCGTCTGGTCTTGCTGGCGTTGGTGTCGCACTAAGCGCTAGAGCTCAGGCAGCACTAATCGACTGGATTCCCATTAACAGTCGGTTATGTGTTGTTAGATTAGAAAGTCCCATCAAAGTGAGAAGAAATCGGCGTGAGAAACGATGTCTTTTCGTCGTCTCCGCCTATGCCCCGGCAGATTGCAGCCCGGATGCAATCAACGATGAGTTCTACCACCAGTTAACTGTTCTTCTCCAGAAAGTGCGTTTGACAGATATTATAGTACTAGCCGGAGACTTGAATGCTCAGGTCGGGCGTCTAGGCACAGAAGAGAGTCTCTTAGGTGGCCGATGGGGACTTGTTGGTCGCAGGACAGATAACGGGGAACGTCTACTGCAACTATGCACAGACCACAACCTGTTTCTGGCTAGCACTAACTTTAGGCACAGTCATCGCCGATGTGCCACCTGGCGTCCCCCTTCTGCATCTCAAGCCTGGACTCAGATTGATCACATCGCGATCAGCTACCGCTGGCGTGGTTGTGTCAGTCAATCAGTCAGTCAGCTGCAACGTAGGACCAGGCACGTATATGCATTAGCATTAGCACAACAAGATGAACACCGGATTCATAGAGGCCGTTAATTCAGTGGTGGTAATATATAGAAGAAAGATTGCATATAAGAAGATAGTACAGGGAGAAAGAATTAGTTCGTAGAAAGAAAGGTATAAAGCAATTAAAATCTCACAGTTTAAGGGAAGACAGAGTATATACGCCTACGCCATTGTGATCGATTCTGAGCCATGTCACACAGAGTCTCCAACCATTGGTTACGATAGTCACGCGGATCCAAACCAAGTAGTCTGCATCTACCGACATGGCTCAGACTAGAAGTTAGTGTCTTCAAGCACTGATACCGTGTATTGGTTTGGCCACCCTTAACTTTCTTCCAACCATCCCCAACACTAGTCAGCATTGCGCGTCGTGGTAATCCGTCTTCAGGCATACGTAACACGTGGCCTAACCATCTCACTCGACGAAGATTCATATCCTCATCAACTGATTTACCATCATTCCTTAATACCCTGTGTCTAACCTCACTATTACTTACCTGGTGATCCTAGCAGATGAGAGCAATATTTCTTATGCACCTGTGGTTAAATACTAGTAACTTACGATTAGTTGTGGTTGTGTACAAGACTGCCGCTCCTTTTGGAGTACCTATCTGGAATCTGATCATGCCCTGGTCTGCGCCAATCGTCCGAGCCACTGGCAGCAAGAAGTCTGGTGTGAGCGAAACAATCTGCGAGGATGACGGAACAACTCCCTGGCTGGGGTCCGAGAGATGGTGTAACACAGTGGCTGGAAACGTTATCAGATATGGCTCAGAATAGAAGCCAGTGGCGATCCTGCTGTAACCTTCTTTTACTTTCTTCGTAAAAAGTGGTTGCTTCTTCCTTAACTGAAAGATTTCTTCTGATTGTACCTTTCCGTTTCCCTCATTATTATTCACTCTCTCTTTTTTTATAATTCCGCACGTTTATTACTTTTTTTCTCTCCTCTTAAAATTATCATTGTTTTGTGTGGCGCATATATATTTGGTGCCTCCTTGTACCAATATTTATGTGTTCAAATAAATAAATAAATAATAAATAGGACAGAAAGTCCTATCAAAGTGCGAAGAAGTTGGTTTGAGGAACGATGTCTTTTCGTCATCTGCTACGCTCTGACAGACTATAGGTCGGATGCGATTAAGGATGAGTTTTAGCACCAGTTAGGTGTTCTTCTAGAGAAAATACGTTCGATAGACATTGTAGTATTACTCGGAAACTGGGATGCACAGGTCGAGTAGCTAGGCACAGAGGAGTGTGGCTTGGATGACCGATAAGGATTTATCAGTTGCAGGTTAGATAACGGTGACCGTTTACTGTAAGCATGAACAGACTCCAACCTCTTTCTAGTCAGCACTAACTACTAGCACAGTAATCGCCGATGTGCTTTCTGGCGTCCTTTATTTGGATTTCAAACCTGGGTTCAGATTGCTTCTATTGTGATCAGCTACCGCTAGTGTAGTAGTGTGCACGATTCCTTTTGGAATACTTATCTGACTCTGACCATGACCTTTTTGCCCTGATCTTACGTTTTAGTGCCCCAAAAAATTCGTCGATGGATAGATGTCAGCAAGTTGGCTGCAACTTCTGTTGTAACTAAATAACATAACGAACTAGGTTCAAAGCTAGCTATCAACCCACCGAAAGACATAGAGTAGCATTGGCTGAAATTGCATGGCACCGTGAAAATGACGAGTGAAATCGCTTGCAGCTTCGCAAAATGTTTCACATGCAAGCACTGGATTTCCATAGCCTCCCAACAATTCGTTGAGGCACATTGGTTTACTCCGGTCAACTGCAAGTTTAACCGTAAACGAAGATTGCCACATGATGAAATTGTGCAGTCTGAGTAAGGACCGAGAAGCCTAGTGACAGCTACCGAAAGTTCTTTCAGCTCATCCGAGTCACTGGCAGCAAGAAGTCTGGTGTGAAGGAAACAATCTGTGAAGCTGATGAGATACCAGTTGATAATATCCACAACGTCTTGGGTGATGGAGTTTTTTAAGGAACAGTTCAGCTAGTCTGCTGCTCCGGCGACATCAACCAGACTGCTTTGTTCTTCGTGGCCAGTGACGACTGATCCACCTAACGAGGTAGAAGTTTGCAAGGAACTCCAACTATTAAGGAACCATAAATAATCAGGTTCAGGTGACTTACTTCCGACCCTTTATATAGAGGGTGGCAAGTTTCTGGTTAAGGAACTGACCAAGTTGTTTGCAAACGTTTGGGAATTAGAAAATGTTTCAACGTCTTTAAATAAGTCGATAGTTGTCGCTAACTTTAAAAAGGGTTCACGTCACTTATGCAACAACTATTAGGGGACTAGTCTACTTCCGATTGCGTCCAAGCTATTGGCTTCTGTCATACTTAGTAGATTGTTTGAAACCCGGTAAATTTTGACTCACGAGGATCAGGCTGATTTTCGTTCTGGTCGAGGATGCATTGATCGTATCTCTACTTTGCGCCAAATGTTAGGACACCGCCTATTTAAGCCAGTAGTCGTTGTGTTGCTTGACATCAGGACCACCTTCAATTCGTTGGATAGGAGTGTTCTCTGGGATTACCCATTGAAGAAGGGTGTGCCTAAGAAAGCTCTATGTACTAACACCTCAGGCAGAGTGAAGGCATACAACTACCTCTTTCCACCGTTTCATCCAAGTTGTGAGGTTACGCAAGGTTTTCCGTTCTTACCATTCCTCTTCAACTTTGCGATCGATGACATTTTGGAAAAAGCTCTGATGGATGTAGGTAATGGTGGTGTGGACCTGTTTCTTGGAGAAAGACTTTCTAACCTTGAGTAAGCGGATGATATTGTCTTACTGTGCGATGATACCCAAGCCATGCAATCCGCACTTAGTTATTATTCGTAGGTATGGCACATATTCTGCATCCTCTAAGTGCAAACTACTTTTATAAGGCTGGCAGGACCCTGTACTATTTCTTGGTAGTAAGCAGATAGATAGTTGCGTAAGTGCTGGTGGTGGCATGAGCGATGAAATCGATCCATCTATAGTGAAAGCCAGGGAGGTTAATACCAATCTGGGCCATCTTTTGCAAATTTGTGATGTTAGTCTGCTGTAAGAGGTTTGATCTACAACTCATCAGTGAGAGCAATTTTGGTCTACGCTTGTGAAACCTGGCGTTTCCGAGTTGGAGATGTTAAGTGATTCTTTGTATATGATCATCTTTGTCTCCGAAGGATTGCTGACATCCAGTGGTGACACCAAGTTCGTAATTAGAAGATTCGGAGACGTGTGTTTGAGCACAACAACCATATTTACAATTAATTGATCACTAGGTGGTGATCAATTTCATGTATGTCAGGTTCTTCTTAATGCAGATCGAATCCTATCGACCAAGTTGCAATGTGACCACTAGTCTAGGTGACTCGACATTGCGTGCACTATGTTGAGATAAGATGGTGGTTGGGAGTAGTCAAGATTACAGGTACACGTTGCTGAAGAGTGCCAAGTATCATGAAACCTAGGTCCAAGGGTTTCCTGTTGACTACCTCCAACCAACAAGAATATTTAAGTGAGAAGTGTTTTCAGAGACCAATGAAAATAATTTTTTCACTAAACTGTCTTTATACTGTTTATTGATGCAATGAAATATCAAAAGACCAAACTATAGAGATGTAAGAGTTAGGCATTATTGAGATAATAGTACTAACATCTTTGGAAATAAGTATCAATAAGTTCTAGTATTACTTAGAAGAGATGAAACTTTACGTAACATGACAAGTGCCAGGAATTAAATGTATTAGTCAGAGAAGTAACTGGCGGGTTAGTGTGGTGTTTGTATAAACTAATAATTCCTTTGCACTTGATTTCGAATCCCAAATACAGTACATTCGTTCGTGCTTATCTACTACATCTTGATTTAATTGGGTTATTTCTGGGGTTCTTAGTTTGTACTATAATTCAAATACTCCTAATTATCACATTGGCATCACGATGGAGCCTGTGATGGAATGGTTGAACATACATTGAGATTTTGATGCTTGGAAAGGTTCGAAATCTGGACTATGACCAAGGAAGATGTTGAGGATGTTAATATTGTGGCACATTTCTTCACATTCATCGGAAAAGAAGCATACAACTTATTAAAAACTCTGGCCTTACCGGAAAAGCCTATTTCGCTTCCTTATGCAACTCTCAAGGAACTACTGCTAGACTATATAAAGTATACAAATTTCGAATGCGGTAAAGGAGGAAAATTCCGTAAAATTATTCATCAGGACATCAAAAACTACACTACATTATTATGTTACCCCAACCTAATGCGTACTCAAGGATAGGCAAAGAATTCATAGAAAAATCAGCATCTATCAAAAACTGCATTATGTTTTCGATCATGAATAGATTCACTCAACATGTTTTCCTCAGATTTGTAAGTTTTATCAGAAATATACAAATCATTAGGATAAACCATATCTGGTACAATAACATGAGAAAACTGATAAGAAGTTAGTTGATTAGAAACTTTTGTCTCACAATGACTCTGAGTTTCATTTAACTCTGATTTTTCTAATGATTCATCACTCTCCAATGACATTCTTAATAAATTTGAGGAAAATATTTCAGAAGAATCAAATCCTGATGTCATATCATATATTATTTATCCTCATAATGCATTGGCTTCTTATGGGGAACTTTGTCAGTGCGAAGCACGAGTACTAAATGAACTCGATCTTGATTACAATTCTGGTGATTTCATATCAACTGTTGTTTCTCCTTATCATGAAGTCACTTCTAATGAATACTCCAGTCAGTGTGAGAAATATGTTTTAAATGAAGTCGCACTATTCATAACTTAGGGATATGAAGATCCAGCATTATTTCGTGGGGGAGGATAGTGTTGAAATATCTATGGTTCAAATTTCAGATATCAGTGGTTTCAGTACAAAACCGACATAGTGATTGTATACAATTTCAGGACCCAGGTGAGTCCGTTCCAGTTTCGGTTGTTAATTTTAATACTAATGAGCATATTTTAGATCATACAGAGTCTACGTCCAATACACTGTCGGACAGACACGATGAATCTAAGGAGAAGAGATAAAAATGATTGCAGAAATTTGGATTCTCATTTGAGCTGTGTCGGAAGTGGTGTTTGTATGAACTAATGATTCCTTTATACTTGATTTCGAATCCCAAATACAGTACATTCGTTTGTGCTTATCTACTACATCTTGATCTAATTGCGTTATTTCTGGGATTCTTAGTTTGTACTATAATTCACATACTCCTAATTATCATAGTTAGTGAAATAATAATTGATTTTTAAAAAAAAAACTGAATCTGACACAGTAATCAGTTTCACATGATGCTCAAATAGAAAGTGACTATTAGTTAAGAAAAATGATACGTAGTAACTAAAATACAAAATCCACTGTGCAGAATTATAATGTCAATTACTATAATGATTAATTAAACAAGAGGAACAAGAACATAAAGTTGGTTAATTCATTCGTAAAACAATTTGTTTAAATTCCATCACTGGATTAAAAACAAAAAGGCAATAGCACTATTATTACTATTACAAGTGAAAACTTGTTGAAATCTTGATAAGAAAATAGACATATAGTACCTACTTTTTTGAGAAATAGACATTAATTCTTTACTCATAGATTTCGCTTTACGTATAACATCAGGAACACTACGACCAAGAGATTCTGCGATACGTTCCCATCTCCCAGGAACACCTCCTGGATATCGAATTATCGCACGAACTAAATTGTCTCTATCCACCTCTGACCACTGAAAAATAAAGCAGAAGCATATTTATGGTCAACTAACCTTTAGTGATAAATATAATATTGAAAAACATTGTTCTATATCTTAAATTAAAATTGTCTACACATTCGACAAAGAAAATATACAAATAATAGTAGAATAGCAAGCAGAGAGTAATCAGACATAAAAAATCCTTATATTACACTGGATTCACAATCATTGTTAAAGTTACTCAAGTGAACGATTTAATCAAATAGAGAAATTAAACTAGTTAAATGTAACCCTTGGTTGGAATTTTTGAGAATAGTTAGTTCCACGGAACAACATTCTAAATACAATGGCTGGACATTAATTTACAGAAGAAAAAGTTTGGTATAATCTATAACCTACCAACATCGAGTATTATCAATGATAATAGACGGCCTTATGGTCATCGAGTTTATTATTCCAGAAAACAATTCTCCAACCAAACGATATGCTTCAATGTTCATTTAGGTCACCTATTAAAATCCTTGAAAAAATTTCTCACCGCATTCAGTTAACTTCTATTATAGTAGAGTAATTAGAATGCTAATCAAGTATCTTCTGTTGGGCACCGTCCACAAGTATCATCAAAAGCATATATTTAAGTTCAATCAACAAGTGAGTTACGCTGAAGTCAAAATTACGGATGAAATGAAGTTCACAGAAACATTAAAAGTGGGTTAGGTGAGATAATTTTGCACGTACATAACTACACTCACGCCATGACACATGATGCCAGTTAGAATTGTAGTAAGATAGTAGAAGCGCCATGGAGTTCAAATTAAGATAGCATGAATCCGTTATGTATATAAATTCAGCTTTGAAGTATGTTGAAAAGCATAAAATTTTCGTCTGATGTTTATGAGAAATCAGTGGTTGAAAATTTCAGGGGATATAGTTTATAATCACGAGTTGAAGCCACTGGCTGATGATGCTAGTGAAAAATATATCTCTATTGACTTCGCACATATCCTATGAACCTTACAAGATTAGGTTAACGGTATATTAAAAGTCAAATTACAGATGACTTCCGGATACGTATATTCCAGGTAGTATATGAACAGACAAACTGAGAGTGAATAAGCATACGCAGTGTGGAGGAGCAATTACTAGTCGCAAATATGAGCCATATTGTTTAACGAAAATAGACAACGTAACAAGTTAGAAAAGAGATGCAGTCGTACAAGGTCAGAATACTTGGCCAGATAAGAGTGACACAGCTAATAAGGATAATATTAATGCCAATTAATTTCTAACGTGGAGATGTGCTAGGAGAATCATTATTCTAGTGATATTAATGCGACATGTCCCTATTTCATGTTTGCAGTACTGTTGTCTTTATTTTCGCCTTGATTGTCACAAAATATTGAAAATTAGTTAGGAAAACCACTTTTTGCCAAGTTGATTGTTTTTATTTACCAGTTCAATGTCTTTAGGAAGTTACAAGTCTATTCCAACAGAAAGAGATATGATATGATATCTGAAATATTCAGTTTGCTGCTCATATAGTGATTACCAGGTATCATTCGGTGCCCATTTGTAATAATTTCTATGACTCATACATCTGTATATCAAAGTGTTTATTGCATGAAACTAAGTGATATTAATTATCTAGCCTTTTTGTAACCCACGCAGTCCACGGAATATTAATAAGGATATAAAAATCCAATATCCTAATTATTTACCACGAGGTTGGATAGCGTTTTAGGGTACCAATCAGCCAACTCCTGATAATAGTGAGAAATGTGACGGTGATAAAACCTTTTATCAGTCTTGTTTTATTTCATCAATCATTATACTGTCAGCTATTTATAACCAACCACTAGTGGAATGTTATTGAAATGAGCTTACCCGCTTGGGTAAAATAGAGATGCAAATGGAAACACGATTATCAATACAAGGACACTGAAAGTTGTGCGTTTAATACATCAGCATATAACGAAATCATTTCTCGAAAAGCGAAACTAGTTTCGTTATGATGAAGCCGTAGAATGTACACCATGCAGCTGTAAAATCGACAACTTGAAATTATTTATTGCTAAATGTTATAAACTAAGTAAAGTTAGACGTACTTCTCGAGAAACAGGATCTTTTGCTTGACTTTTTGAATCTTCATCAGAACTCTCAATCTCACTATTAGGGATGTCTGTAAGGACTGAATTCAAAGTTGATTGGCCAGCCTCTTTTAGAACTTCTCTAAGGATTGTTTGTTCAAGTACTAAGCGACGTTTGCGTTCTTGTTTATCAGCCTTAAGCTTTTCTTTTTTTTCTTGAAGAACTAAAATGTAAATAGATAAGACATAAACAAAGCATGTAACTAGCTCTTCATAGATAAACACAAATCTAGGATCATTTTCGGTTTAAGTTGATACACATCAAAATAACAAAAGGGAGTCAGGAGGATTAATATATTGGTTTTCTTGAAAAACATTATGCCAAAAAAGCGATGGTTTAGTGGCCAAGGTGTTCGACTTTCAGCCACAGTCCTTGTCTTGAACCACGTCCCGCCTATTTCGGTCTGGGTAACCGGGTAGTATCATTAGCACTCATAGTGTGGTTCATACCCAAGGACTCGTGAACGAGTTTATTTAATCCCTTGGAAATAATAGAAAGGATGGCTCAGAGGTCAAGATACTCAACTTTTGGAAATCAGTTTGATGAAACATGACGAAAAATTTGTCGCTAGATTTACCTAACATATATATTTTCTTCAATGGGTTTTAGTAAGCTACCCAGTCCTACTGAACTATTTAAAACTAACAGTTTGGACACTAGAATTAACAACGAACGGTATTCTTCGGCTGTAAGGCAAACGAAATATGATTATGTTAGTTCTATTAACACCCAACTGGACATGAGATATGAAGGCACTACTTAAGATACATTATCTTCATATCTTGCTACTTTTGCTCAACATTTGCCGCCAAATGCCCTGGTATGGCCGAGAGTGGGGTGGGTTAGCCCTCCATCTCGAAATACTCTCACACGGCCACGCGTATACAGCCTCTGCCAGGGAAGTCCTACTCACTGCCTTCTCGTGGCGGGGGCGTTATTTACGAAAATGAGAGGACGAAAAGCGAACATCCGGCGCTATAACCGGATCCCAAATCAATGGTGCACATGGGCTCCAGTATCCTACGGGAACAAATGGCGTATGAACCAATTTCTTGGTCACCGGCTTCCATGGGTCTGCATCTCCTCACGATGCTCCACTGCCTTGTGGGTTAGACCTTTAGGTCGAAGGCTCGGGGTGTGGCCCCCTAAGAAAACCACCCGCTTCGGTCTGGGCACCCGGGCAGTATCTTAACCTACACACAAATATAATGATAATGAAAATGATGATATTCACTAAAAACTCTATTCTCGCTGCGATTTTCTGTTAAACAATTCACATTATCATTATTACTATTATTTAACACGTCATTTATTCACTCTCTTTCATTCCCACTCTGTCTATCCTTATTTTTCGACTTATACAGCAGCTCGCCTATGGTGAAAATTCGGCTCTATCTAAACGTTCTCGAGCCACTGCCTGGTTGAAAATTGTATGTTACCATCGAATAAGAGTACTGAAGCAATCTTTCTGAAACCACGTACACCATTCAAACTGGCTACCTTCAACGTTCGCACACTTATGCAGGTCGGACAACAGATAGGGCTGGCTATGTCTTTGGAAAGTCTGAATATCGATGTTTGTTGTCTATCCGAGACCCGTATTCAAGACTCTGGTGAAGTACTACAGATTCGCTCTCCATCTGTCACTTCAAAAAGCTTGTTTTACGTGCGTTTATCCGGGGACTCTGTGGCATCTTCGTCTGGTCTTGCTGGCGTTGGTGTCGCACTAAGCGCTAGAGCTCAGGCAGCACTAATCGACTGGATTCCCATTAACAGTCGGTTATGTGCTGTTAGATTAGAAAGTCCCATCAAAGTGAGAAGAAATCGGCGTGAGAAACGATGTCTTTTCGTCGTCTCCGCCTATGCCCCGGCAGATTGCAGCCCGGATGCAATCAACGATGAGTTCTACCACCAGTTAACTGTTCTTCTCCAGAAAGTGCGTTTGACAGATATTATAGTACTAGCCGGAGACTTGAATGCTCAGGTCGGGCGTCTAGGCACAGAAGAGAGTCGTTTAGGTGGCCGATGGGGACTCGTTGGTTGCAGGACAGATAACGGGGAACGTCTACTGCAACTATGCACAGACCACAACCTGTTTCTGGCTAGCACTAACTTTAGGCACAGTCATCGCCGATGTGCCACCTGGCGTCCCCCTTCTGCATCTCAAGCCTGGACTCAGATTGATCACATCGCGATCAGCTACCGCTGGCGTGGTTGCGTACAAGACTGCCGTTCCTTTTGGAGTACCTATCTGGAATCTGACCATGCTCTGGTCTGCGCCAATCTTACCTTACTTTTCAGTGGACAACGAAGTGACCGCCACCAAAGGATTGACGTTACCAAGCTGGCTGCAACTTCTGTTGCTAGTAAGTACCGAACCGAGCTAGCTTCTAGACTAGCTACCATTCCACCGAAAAGTATAGATGAGCATTGGTTGCAATTGCATGACGCCATGAAAATGGCGGGTACAGTCTGTTGTGGGTTTGCGAAACGTCCCGCTTACAAGCACTGGGTTTCTTCTGGTTCCTTACAACTCATTGAAGCCCGTCGGTCTACTCCGGGTGACCGTGAGTTTGACCGCAGACGAAGGATGTTACGTAATGAAATCGGGCAAAGCTTGCGTAAGGACCGAGAAGCTTGGTGGTCGGAGCGTGCCAGTGAGTTGGAAGCAGCAGCTGCATCTGGTAATTACCGGAAGCTCTTCCGACTCGTCTGAGCCACTGGCAGCAAGAAGTTTGGTGTGAGCGAAACAATCTGCGAGGATGACGGAACGCCAATCACTAACATCCATCGACGTCTTGGACGATGGGCAGAATTCTTCGAAGGGCAGTTCAACTGGCCTGCTGCTCCGGCAACATCGGTCAGACTGTCCTGCCCTCCATGGCCGGTGACGACTGATCCACCAAATGAGGCGGAAGTCCACAAGGAACTCCAACTCTTGAAACGCTACAAATCACCGGGCCCAGATGACTTACCTCCGGCTCTTTTTAAAGATAGTGGTGACTTCCATAGGTATGGAATGTGCTTTGCACCTTCGAAGTGCAAAGTACTTCTACAAGACTAGCAGGATTCTAACCCTGTACTCACTCTGGATGGTGAGCAGATAGAAGTATTCGAGAAGTTTGTGTATATAGGTAGCTGCATAAGTGCTAGTGGTGGCGTGAGTGATGAGATCAATGCACGTATAGTGAAAGCCAGAGCGGCTTATGCCAATCTGGGCCATCTTTGGCGCCTTCGTGATGTTAGTCTGGCTGTAAAAGGTCGGATCTACAACGCGACGGTGAGAGCAGTTTTGCTCTATGCTTGTGAAACCTGGCCTCTCCGAGTTGAGGATGTTAGACGACTCTGTGTTCGATCATCGTTGTCTCCGAAGGGTTGCTGACATTCAGTGGCAACACCATGTTAGTAATGCAGAGGTTCGACATCGTGTGTTCGGGCACAGAGACGATAATGAAATTGGTGTCACCATCTTGAAACACAAACTTCGGTGGCTTGGACATGTTCTACGAATGTCGTCCCAGAGAATTCCTCGTCGTGCATTATTTGCCGACTCTGGGACTGGTTGGAAAAAGCGGAGAGGTGGTCAGTATATGACATGGTGTCGTGGTATGAAAGAAAGCTGCAAAGGGCTAGCTTCGGTTGGTCCTTCACAACTCCCTGGCTGGGGTCCGAGAGATGGTGTAACACAGTGGCTGGAAACGTTATCAGATATGGCTCAGAATAGAAGCCAGTGGCGATCCTGTTGTAACCTTCTTTTACTTTCTTCGTAAAAAGTGGTTGCTTCTTCCTTAACTGAAAGATTTCTTCTGATTGTACCTTTCCGTTTCCCTCATTATTATTCACTCTCTCTTTTTTTATAATTCCGCACGTTTATTACTTTTTTTCTCTCCTCTTAAAATTATCATTGTTTTGTGTGGAGCATATATATTTGGTGCCTCCCTGTACCAATATTTGTGTTCAAATAAATAATAAATAAATAAATAATATGTGTTACGTTAATGCAATTAAATTGACCAGGAAATCCTATGTTGAAGACATCGAGCTGACCCATATTTACAAAGTTTACTCATAAGCAGATAAATAATTTGTAAGAGCCTACTTCGAACTTCTTCCCTGAGTTCACGACGTTCTTGTAATTTCTCAGAAATCTTTCCGTTAATAAATTCAGTGAAAACTGGAATAAATGTGATGATAGCATATATCCATCTGACAATAGCGAACGGAAGCAAATCAAACCATCCGGGACCGGGAATCTTTTGAAGTTCATCAGATATCTCTTGGTTTATTAGTTCCAACTTCCGATCACGAGCTTTGTGACGTTTCAAAGAAGTGCTAAGTTGGTCTTCCTAAACAGTATGAATAGAAGTGAACTGTCATACCAAAGTAAGCCGCTTTTCAAAAACTGAGCCCCAAAGTGCAGCATAATGAATTATGGTAGCCATTCCAAAGAACAATCCAAACAGTTCATAGTTAGACATTTTGCGGAGCTTCCTAAAGTAAAATACTGGGGTTCGCCAACTGGGCAAACCATTTATCAGCACTTCATCATATCTAAAAAGAATAAGGGAATGTTCTCCGATATACTTACTTAGCACGTAATTCCGAATTCTTAAGGACTTCGTAAATACCTACAAGCCTTCGGAACTTCTGTTCTGCAGTAGGATCATCTGGATTCTTGTCTGGATGAAATTTAGAAGATAACTTTCGATAAGCACGTTTTATTTCAGAAATATCAGCAGTCTGTACGTATAATGAGATTAAATAAAACTCATCTTTACTTGAGTAACCCCCAAAAAATCATAAAAGTTATCCTTGACTTCTTCAACTAAATCAAACATTTGGAGTTCTCCAGAATGCCATGAGCTCACTTTTTCACACAATAAAGCGAGGAAGAAAATGTAGATTATCATCGTAGACACTCACAACCACTTATGGTCGTCAATAAGTTGACTTTTCGTCTGTAGGTAATGAATCGGTGGATGTTATATGAGTTTGATGGTAGCAGCTGACTCAATCGGCGATATAATCTGGTAAAAAAAAGATATGTGCCAACAAACCGATAAACATGGTAAATAGACGTACAATAAAGTGATTTAACTATGTACAAGCTCAAATCTAACCCATTATTTGCAAATGAAAAAAAGAATCGAAGTGTTTAGGCTTCAGCTGTGTCATATTCAGCCGTCAACAAGGCTGAGCTTGGTTTCCAAGTATGTGGTGAAGGAAAAAAATATGTTTGGTGGCGATAACATACTCAACTAATTGAAAGAAACAAAGGACGATAGAGAATTAACTTGAAGTGTATCACTAAGATACCTACTTTGGTCTCGGCACCCAGAAAGTATCACAGCCCAAACACAAATCAAGTGACTTGTGTGGCGCACATGTATTCGGTGCCCCTTAGTACCAATGTTTGTGTTCAAATAAATAAAGTAGGTATTTCGGTGGTAAAACTGAAGATCACTGAGGTAAACTTAGAACTTCAACCTGAAACGTTTAGTGATCTAAATGGCTTTTGTATTTACATATCATCAGTTAAAATGGCAAAATGCAGACAAATGAATTCCACATGAAAAACCAACAACCGGTACGTTAGATTTGATTGGTTTGTCCATAAATTGTATTCCTCCTGAATATGAGTCATAAAAGCTATCAGGTAGAACATACAATCACAATGTCTTTTCACGATTTACAAGTACTGAGTAGTTCCTGATTACGTAGACACTCCATGACATGCTTTATCCCTATGATAAAAACGTTTTGACTCATTTTACAGGGAAGGAATTAAAGGAAGCGTCTCAACAAGTCCGCTACCCTTGGCATAATATCGAAAAAAAGAATGCCTAAATGACATCATCCAGAGAGCAGACAAGATAAATAGTCGTCTACTACAGAAGTTGAAGAGTATAATGAGATTAATAAGGATGAAAATTCAGACACTAAGAAACGAGCCAGAGTACCGCGTTTCCGTAAAGATTCTACCTTTGCAACGCCAAAAATATTTTGATGGGATTTAGAGTGCTGCCGATTCGAGCGGGAAACAAATAAACAAGGAATAATCAATAAATATAGATCAAGAGCAATAGTAACACACACAAACATCCTAACTCTCGGGACGCAAATGCCATTTTGTGTCAAATACTCAATATCTTCGTGGCTTCTTAGTGTAAACCAGTTGAATCATATGCACTCGCTTCCCTATGTCTAAGTAAGATCTCAGGTTGTTGGTGTCTACGATCTTCCTGATGACCTAGTATAAGTCTATTTTTTACGATATCTTGCAGTTAGTAACTTATTGCATTTCTTTGACAGCCTTGAATGATGATTCCCAAACCCTTGATTTGTAATATGTCAGCTTTTTTACAACAATTAGTTTTTATGTGCCCCAAAATGCCCTGGTATGGCCGAGAGTGGGGTGGGTTAGCCCTCCATCTCGAAATACTCTCACACGGCCACGCGTATACAGCCTCTGCCAGGGAAGTCCTACTCACTGCCTTCTCGTGGCGGGGGCGTTATTTACGAAAATGAGAGGACGAAAAGCGAACATCCGGCGCTATAACCGGATCCCAAATCAATGGTGCACATGGGCTCCAGTATCCTACGGGAACAAATGGCGTATGAACCAATTTCTTGGTCACCGGCTTCCATGGGTCTGCATCTCCTCACGATGCTCCACTGCCTTGTGGGTTAGACCTTTAGGTCGAAGGCTCGGGGTGTGGCCCCCTAAGAAAACCACCCGCTTCGGTCTGGGCACCCGGGCAGTATCTTAACCTACACACAAATATAATGATAATGAAAATGATGATATTCACTAAAAACTCTATTCTCGCTGCGATTTTCTGTTAAACAATTCACATTATCATTATTACTATTATTTAACACGTCATTTATTCACTCTCTTTCATTCCCACTCTGTCTATCCTTATTTTTCGACTTATACAGCAGCTCGCCTATGGTGAAAATTCGGCTCTATCTAAACGTTCTCGAGCCACTGCCTGGTTGAAAATTGTATGTTACCATCGAATAAGAGTACTGAAGCAATCTTTCTGAAACCACGTACACCATTCAAACTGGCTACCTTCAACGTTCGCACACTTATGCAGGTCGGACAACAGATAGGGCTGGCTATGTCTTTGGAAAGTCTGAATATCGATGTTTGTTGTCTATCCGAGACCCGTATTCAAGACTCTGGTGAAGTACTACAGATTCGCTCTCCATCTGTCACTTCAAAAAGCTTGTTTTACGTGCGTTTATCCGGGGACTCTGTGGCATCTTCGTCTGGTCTTGCTGGCGTTGGTGTCGCACTAAGCGCTAGAGCTCAGGCAGCACTAATCGACTGGATTCCCATTAACAGTCGGTTATTTGCTGTTAGATTAGAAAGTCCCATCAAAGTGAGAAGAAATCGGCGTGAGAAACGATGTCTTTTCGTCGTCTCCGCCTATGCCCCGGCAGATTGCAGCCCGGATGCAATCAACGATGAGTTCTACCACCAGTTAACTGTTCTTCTCCAGAAAGTGCGTTTGACAGATATTATAGTACTAGCCGGAGACTTGAATGCTCAGGTCGGGCGTCTAGGCACAGAAGAGAGTCTCTTAGGTGGCCGATGGGGACTTGTTGGTCGCAGGACAGATAACGGGGAACGTCTACTGCAACTATGCACAGACCACAACCTGTTTCTGGCTAGCACTAACTTTAGGCACAGTCATCGCCGATGTGCCACCTGGCGTCCCCCTTCTGCATCTCAAGCCTGGACTCAGATTGATCACATCGCGATCAGCTACCGCTGGCGTGGTTGCGTACAAGACTGCCGTTCCTTTTGGAGTACCTATCTGGAATCTGACCATGCTCTGGTCTGCGCCAATCTTACCTTACTTTTCAGTGGACAACGAAGTGACCACCACCAAAGGATTGACGTTACCAAGCTGGCTGCAACTTCTGTTGCTAGTAAGTACCGAACCGAGCTAGCTTCTAGACTAGCTACCATTCCACCGAAAAGTATAGATGAGCATTGGTTGCAATTGCATGACGCCATGAAAATGGCGGGTACAGTCTGTTGTGGGTTTGCGAAACGTCCCGCTTACAAGCACTGGGTTTCTTCTGGTTCCTTACAACTCATTGAAGCCCGTCGGTCTACTCCGGGTGACCGTGAGTTTGACCGCAGACGAAGGATGTTACGTAATGAAATCGGGCAAAGCTTGCGTAAGGACCGAGAAGCTTGGTGGTCGGAGCGTGCCAGTGAGTTGGAAGCAGCAGCTGCATCTGGTAATTACCGGAAGCTCTTCCGACTCGTCCGAGCCACTGGCAGCAAGAAGTTTGGTGTGAGCGAAACAATCTGCGAGGATGACGGAACGCCAATCACTAACATCCATCGACGTCTTGGACGATGGGCAGAATTCTTCGAAGGGCAGTTCAACTGGCCTGCTGCTCCGGCAACATCGGTCAGACTGTCCTGCCCTCCATGGCCGGTGACGACTGATCCACCAAATGAGGCGGAAGTCCACAAGGAACTCCAACTCTTGAAACGCTACAAATCACCGGGCCCAGATGACTTACCTCCGGCTCTTTTTAAAGATAGTGGTGACTTCCATAGGTATGGAATGTGCTTTGCACCTTCGAAGTGCAAAGTACTTCTACAAGACTAGCAGGATTCTAACCCTGTACTCACTCTGGATGGTGAGCAGATAGAAGTATTCGAGAAGTTTGTGTATATAGGTAGCTGCATAAGTGCTAGTGGTGGCGTGAGTGATGAGATCAATGCACGTATAGTGAAAGCCAGAGCGGCTTATGCCAATCTGGGCCATCTTTGGCGCCTTCGTGATGTTAGTCTGGCTGTAAAAGGTCGGATCTACAACGCGACGGTGAGAGCAGTTTTGCTCTATGCTTGTGAAACCTGGCCTCTCCGAGTTGAGGATGTTAGACGACTCTGTGTTCGATCATCGTTGTCTCCGAAGGGTTGCTGACATTCAGTGGCAACACCATGTTAGTAATGCAGAGGTTCGACATCGTGTGTTCGGGCACAGAGACGATAATGAAATTGGTGTCACCATCTTGAAACACAAACTTCGGTGGCTTGGACATGTTCTACGAATGTCGTCCCAGAGAATTCCTCGTCGTGCATTATTTGCCGACTCTGGGACTGGTTGGAAAAAGCGGAGAGGTGGTCAGTATATGACATGGTGTCGTGGTATGAAAGAAAGCTGCAAAGGGCTAGCTTCGGTTGGTCCTTCACAACTCCCTGGCTGGGGTCCGAGAGATGGTGTAACACAGTGGCTGGAAACGTTATCAGATATGGCTCAGAATAGAAGCCAGTGGCGATCCTGCTGTAACCTTCTTTTACTTTCTTCGTAAAAAGTGGTTGCTTCTTCCTTAACTGAAAGATTTCTTCTGATTGTACCTTTTCGTTTCCCTCATTATTATTCACTCTCTCTTTTTTTATAATTCCGCACGTTTATTACTTTTTTTCTCTCCCCTTAAAATTATCATTGTTTTGTGTGGCGCATATATATTTGGTGCCTCCCTGTACCAATATTGATGTTCAAATAAATAAATAATAAATAAATATGTGCCTGTTATCTTTCGAAAAAGCAACAGGAATAATTGTTAGCAGTACAGCCTGTCATACAGTAAACAATTGGCTTCTACTGAATTTGAAAAGCATCAGAATATCAAGACCTCGGCTTGTGCGGATTGGAGACTTTCTGGTTGGTCAAATATGTGACCGAGTATCAGATTAAAGGGAGAGGAAATAACAAATACAGACAATGACTGACATAAGGTTAAGGATAATCAACCAAGACCGGGGTCAACAATACAAGCTTAAAGTAATGTGCGGAGAGTTTTGAATGCTGCACTTCTATCTGAAGAATGTGCTGTTAGTATTGTCCAGAACAGTGAAGGCTCTGAGATTAAAACGTTCAGTTTATAGAACAATGCTCAACCAAGATTATCCAGCTGATCAGCTGGATAGCTCGAGCTATAAGTATTTGTAGCTGCAGAATAAATATTCTCGACCATCTTGCGGAGACAGTCAACATAGACTAATCTCGTAACTAATTTATTATTTTTAAAACTATCTCCATAATATCATAACTTGCGCATATTTTTAAATTCAAAAAATTCTACAGACTAATAACTATAAAATATGGGGATGGGTAGTAAAAAAGGTAGTGAACTTTCAATCTAGATCTACTGGCAATAGTCATGGTTAAAGATCATCAATGACGATAAGTGCATCTCTGCACGTTGAACATGCAAGTTCCAGTGATAAATAAATTATAGAAAGTAACCTGCTTATAGTTCTAAATTGAAACTACTAGTAGATCGCAGGAACTGATGACCTCATGATCATAACTTACTGCCTTCGGTTGCGGCTGAGTGAAACGGTAAGAACGTAAAATCCACTCAAAGTCCGCAGCCGTCTCGTTTCAACGACCTTGAACGGGTATTATACGGCTGCCATTTCAGATTTGAATCTCAGGCAGTTTGTTGAGTGTCCATTGAATTTTATGGGTCTTCGATGTTCTCACATCTAGTAGTCTAACACTACTATAAAACTACAAAATTATACCATAGAACGTTAACTGATCTTCCTCGCCTTTGTAACTTAAACTTTGGCTCAACAAAGTGCGCGCTATTCAACGTTATCGCACCAACAACGTAGGACGAAATAAAAATCATATTCGCATTCATGTAGTCAATGAATTCATCGTGTTATTAAATAGCTCTTATTAAAATGACAGATTACGACGTGAATTTCGCTGACTGCAATTTTTTCGCCATATCAGACTGCGTTACACGAGGCAGGTGCAATACATGCTGAAATAATATGCTAAGTTGCGGAAAGCTTATTTTTAGTCGTTTTCGTTTAAACGTAGACCATCAATTGATAATGGAGAAAGTCTTAAACCTCTTAAGTTTAGTACAACAAGTGTAACGGAAAGAGGACGATGAAAATCCTCCTCAGCCTTTTTGTTGAACAGTAT
The DNA here is from genome assembly GCA_946903255.1 of Schistosoma spindalis. Taxonomy (NCBI): domain Eukaryota; kingdom Metazoa; phylum Platyhelminthes; class Trematoda; order Strigeidida; family Schistosomatidae; genus Schistosoma; species Schistosoma spindalis. The sequence continues at coordinate 62,365,047 of OX336420.1, read as the reverse complement.
TGTCATTTATCGGTTTCTTCTCCGTGTCGTGTATTCTAACCTTTGTTAAGATCTCGCTTGAGCTTTTTTTATGTGATTTTGATCAAAGACTTATCTTTTGTTATCTAGTTGTCTATTGCATGTTGCCGGACTATTGACAGTAAGGTCGTGTTTGACTAAGCTCAAGGTCATAGCATGATTCACTGTGTGACTGTTAACCTTTTGACTGTCTGCTTGGGAGGATTTCTGGAATCTTTGCAGATAGATATGTGATCCCGTTTGTTGGGAATGTATCTGTTGATTCTCAGCGCGCTAATTTGCGTTAGAGAAACTTCTGACTGTATAGCACAGGATGTACCGTTTGAGAACTGTGACGACCGAACGACCAGTATTCGGTTTGAACGCAGAACTGACGAACCAAATTGTACTCGAGTAGGCCAGACTACGCTCTTCTATATAGCCCACTAAGGGTTTAAGTTGAGCACGTCGGGGCAGTCGGTGGTCGGACATGCGCAGCACATGTCCCAGCCAATTCAACTGATTAAATTTCACTACTTCACCAATGGATTTGCCATCCTTACCTAGTACCCGTTTCATAACAACTGCATTACTTACTCGGTGGTTCCAGGATATGCGAGCGATGTTTCGAAGACACCTATGGTCAAATACTAGTAATCTACGAATATCCTCTACTCTTACCGGCCATGTTTCACTGCCATAAAGTAAGACGGAACGAACTGCTGCGCAGTAAACACGTCCTCTGGTTGATAGACGGATATCTCGTCTACGCCACAAATGACGCAAGTTGGCAAAAGCTAGTCGAGCCTTTTGTATCCGTGCTGAGATTTCGTCACACACCAGGACACAAAAGTTTGTGAGACTTCCAAGATAAGTGAAGCGGTCGACACGCTCAACTACTTCACTCCCTATCACTAGTTCGGGTGTCGATGCAACCCAATCCTGAAGTAACATTTTGCATTTCGAGGGAGAGAATCGCATGCCGAACAGGCTTGCATTGTTGCTTAGAATGGTCAGCAGACTCTGCATTCTGTCAGCGTCTTCACCAAATAGAACTATGTCATCGGCATATTCTAAGTCAACAAGTGGATCTCCCGGTAGAAGTTCAACTCCTGGAAATTTAGATGAGGAAAGTGTTATCTCTAAAAGGACGTCAACGACAAAGTTAAACAAGAATGGAGAGAGTGTACAGCCCTGACGAACACCACTTGAGGTAATCAATTCTGATGACAGTTCACCATAAGCCCTCACTCGACCAGTTGTGTTCGAGTAGAGAGCCTTTTTAAGGTTGATGTACTTCTTTGGTACTCCCTTCAGTGACAAACACTGTCATAGAACCTCACGATCAACAGAGCCAAATGCCGCCTTAAGGTCGAGAAATACTACCATTGTGGGGCGACTGAATGTGTGTCTATGTTCTAGGACCTGACGTAGTGTGAATATCTGGTCTATGCAACCACGTCCAGGTCGATAACCAGCCTGATTTCCTCTAGTCTGCTCTTCACGAACCTTATTTAGGCGTCGAAGTAATATTGAAGCTAATATTTTAGACACTATATTAGTCAAACTAATTCCTCCGTGATTGTCACAGGATCACTTTTGTCCTTTCTTATAGACTGGCACAATCAGTGATTTAGACCAGTCAGATGAGATTACGTCCAGTTCCCATATTCTGCCTAAGACCTCAGTCAATCTCACTGCTAATACTGGACCGCCATCCTTAAAAATCTCATGGGTAAACCTGTCAGGGCCTGCTGCTCTCCCACGCTTCGTAAAGAGTCGGAGGACTTACATCAACTTGTCATTCAGGTCGACTGGGAATCGTGGAAAACCGAAGTGTTACTGAAGGCCAGTTGAACTGATCCCTAAAGTATTTTGCCCATCGATCCAATCTCCTGGATTGAGAATGAATAATATGTCCATCTTTTTCTGCCATTGTTTCGCTAACAGTTGGGTTCCTAATACCGGTTTTCTTAACAAGTCTGAACAGTTGCCTGCTGTTACCTATTACCGCTGCCTTTTCCATCTCTCTTGCTTTCGCTCCCCACTACTGTTCACGATCATTGCGTAGGCTTCTAGTCAGCTTACGCTTAAACTGACTCCGCTCTTTGTTATGTTCAGAGCCAGATGGAATGAGTTTTCGAGCATCTATCAGTGCGGTAGACGCTGCTGAGATCCAATGTTTCTCCCTAATCTTATGGTTCACCGTACTTGCAGACATCGCTGCTGTTTCTACAGCTTTTCAGATGCTATTCCACGCTGCCTCGGGGTGGGCATCACTCACATTGCTGTCTAACTGTTTTTCTAGTTGTTCCTGGAATATACTCTTAGCTTGACGATCATTAAGTAGGACCCTAAGAGGCTTCCTTGTACCATCTTTCCTACGTCCAGTAAGACGTAGACAAATACGCGCTTGCACTAGAGCATGATCTGAATCTAAGCATGTGCTCCGGAATGAGCGACAGTCTTCTATCGAGCCCCTCCATCGGTGGCTGATAGCGATGTGATTTATTTGGGTCCAGCGTTGAGACGAATTAGGGGGTCGCCATGTTAAAAGATGTTTTTCCTTATGCTTAAAGTTAGTATTTAAAAGAAACAGGCGGTTATCTGAGCATAGCTGCAACAGACGGTCACCGTTATCTGTTCTTTGAGCCGCGACACCATAAGATCCACCCATATGTCCTTCTCTTTCGCATAGTTTACCTACTTGAGCATTAAAGCCACCAGCCACTATTACTACATCTGAACGCCTAGCTTTTCGTAGAAGATCGGAAAGCTTTCTGTAAAACTCATCTTTTACATCATCTGAGCTGCAGTCAGTGGGAGAGTAGGCAGAGACGACGAAGAGGCAACGACGAGTGTCCCTATCTTTTCGAGTCCTTACTGTTCCGTTTAGTCGGACAGCACACAAACGACTGTCTACTGGGATCCAGTTTAAGAGAGCTAGTTCTGCCCTAGGACTCAATGCTATACCTACGCCAGCGAGGCCACGGAAAGCGGCATCAGGGCTTCCAGATACACGAAGTGTAAATCGAGTTGGTTCGTTACTTTGACATGGTGCGGTCAAATGAATGACACTACTAGGATTCTGTGTGCGCGTTTTGGAGACGCAGCACACATCGATGGAGCGAGATTCTAAAGTCTTAGCTAAGGAAGCCTGTTGTCCTATTTGGCACAGTGTTCGGACGTTGAAAGCTCCTACGTGTAGTTTAGAGCGTGGTTTCAGGAGGCCAGGGGTAACATTCCGCGTACTCAAATCGTTCGCACTAGCGGGGCGAGGTGAAAAAGGGACATAAGAAGGGTTAGTCGTGGAGATAAGAGAGTTATAAGGAGGTGTAGGAAGGATTTGAATGTGACCAACTTGGTCTCGTGTGTTGTTACGGGTATGAGGGCTGATGTCACTTCCCGACTGTCCACACCGTGGAGGGACCTGTGGCACAACACCCAGAAATTAAGAATGCAGCATAACAGAATGAATTATAGTCCAAAAATTTACTCTTTACAAGTAACCAAATCCCGGAATCCACTATCAGCTTGGGTTGTCCAAGCGTCGTCTTCAGAGCTCAGGACAGTATCTCACCATGATTTATTATTATTTCCTTTGTTTACTCATTCAAAATAACTAGATATCTAACCGGAGGCATTGGAGATCTATTGCTACCAGACACGGAAGCCCGTTAAGCAAAAGCTTCTTCTATTCCGTCCGGAACCAATTGAATCAACATCTTTTAGCGTGGTAGAGCTCAGATAGCGTCCCATGTTTTGTTTAGGAAAATCTGATAATTTTCAATCCCTGACATGAAAAACAGTTCATTTCACTTGTTCGAGTTTAGATTGTTACTAACAACCACATTAAAGCTAACTTAACACGCACCGAAATAGTGTATAAAATATACTTTAAATTACTACTTGCTAGGATGTAGGCCACATAAAAAATACAAAAACAACGAAAATTGACGTGAGATGGCAGAAATATTGTCAAAGCCAAGAAATAAAGATATCCAGAATAAGCAATAAGACAAGTCGTGGTCAGAAACCCACAGCTCTACTTTTTCACTCGTTAAATGTTTTAAAACCTTATATGATAAGAATTTCTACCAAACTGTCAAAGTAAGTGGCCTTAGTGAAGTTCAAATCACAAAGGTGTGTATAAGCTTTAATTTTGTTTTAAAACTCAAATTGTTCGGAAAAAATAAAAATAAAGACCGGATATAAAATTCAGTGAATTGTTATGCTTAACTAGTAAGGAGTAACATCAAAAGGGGATATATTCATTATATCCTACAGCCCACTAAGAGATGGTTCGGTGATGATGAGTAAGATAGTAAAAAGTATTTTTGGGGCTTATGTATCCTCTTTTTTCTTCCAGGTAGGTCATTTAAACTGGAGAAGACACAACAGGGGAGTTTGAGGGCCGATGATGAACTACCTGTCTGTGATTTATGAGTTTTTAACCGGATAATCAACACTTGCTACTAACTAGTGGCGTCTAAACATTCAGTTGACGTTTTAAAGAAGACTGGATTACACACCTTGATAGAAAGTGAGTAAAACAGGAAATTAGCCGACTATTTTCAAACCAAAATTCAGGAACTGTTATACTACAAACGTTGGTTTAGCTAAGTCAAATTAACGGACCTTGATTTGTAATCGAGTGTAGTAGAGGTTCCAAATGCAACAGATTCACTGTAATTAGTGGTGGTATCTCAATTAAGTAATCCCCAGACGACGTGCGGTCTTATGTGTCGGATCACTTTTTTATGATGGCTGAGAACAATTAAAATCTCATTAACCTTAAGGAGCATCCCAAACTTTTTGCAGGAAAATTATTACAGTTCTCCATAAAAAATATTTCGATATTCAAGGCTTTTTAAAGCTGTTTCAGCGTTTACACGCCTAATTATCAACACATCACAGGTTATTATAGCGTTTATAGAGTAATTGCCGCTCATGTTCAGATTTTAAAGTTAGTAACATACTCAAGCGACCCTATGATGTAATAGCAAGGCCAGAATCAAGGAGGACAAAATGTTGGAGCGGTAAATAATTCCCCAAAATCAAATAGCTCTGTAAGTTTTCGACATTGGATGCTGACAACAGTTTTAGTGGACTCATCTAGCTGAAGGCGCTCGGTCAAGCATCCGCATCAGATCACGTGTGGGAACGCCGTGCTCAACATCTGCCACAATCGCTAGCCAGATTAGTGCAAACAATCCTCGATATATTGATAGCTTATCAAATATATCTTCGATCTCCTCCCTTCTGTCTTTTGATTTTACTTGGTGGGTGCGCTTCATATTAGGTGTTACTGGTTAAAGCGTTGTCAAACTCCGAATACCTGTGGCATCTTCAGTGTAAAGATTAGATTTATATTTGATTAGAACTCAAATGACCCGAAAATTTTACAATTCTAGACTCTTGCATATTCTTTGATTTACTACCTATCCTTACCATCTCTAAACCACATATAATCTGACCTGTGGTTTTTAACTTTTAACAGTAGTTATCGTCATAGCAGTATGATATACTAAATAGATTTCTAACCCATAATACAGATGCTTTAACCATCTGATTTGCTTGTAACATGGAACTAGTAGAGTTAGTGCACTGAAACAATTTCCAACCTTCCACAGTTAAACACTTCTGTGTTATAGATACTCTACTTTGACCACATGACTTACCTTCCCCTAGCTCAAATAGAATAGTATCTCATTAATAAAAAGCGTCTGGTTGGTAACCGTATCAAAAGTGTCCACGTTGAAGTCTGTATGGATCAGGAGTCATAAAAGGGAGCACTTCCGTCACTGTAATTTCGACGTTGAGCAATAATCTGACGGAGTAATGTATGATAATTAGAAGTAATTGAATTATAGTATGAACTAAGAATCCCAGGGATAACACAGTTGAATCAAGAAGTACTACACAAGCACTAACGAATGTACTGTATTTAGAATTCGAAATCAAACATTCAACAAGTACAAAGCAATCATTAGTTTATTCAAACACCACATAATGGTAATAATTATTTAGGTTTCAATAAACAGGGAGGCAAATCAGATGACTATTTAGACGAAACTCTGAGAGGTCACAAACTGGATTTCATAACTTCTGTCCATATCTTAAATAGTACACACTCATCATTATTAAAATTTGCTTTTCGTCTACCATCAGTTATACCGATATTACTTTAGACACCATTGTACATTTCTGGTCAGGTGAAAGATATTGAGTCCAGTGGAAGTAAAATTTAATATTTGCCCAAAAACCAAAATTTTAGATGTGCATACTAGTTGGCTAGTTGTTTATTCGATTCCAACTTCACAAATTATGAAGTGGTTGTAGTGAGCCTTCATTTTGGGGATTACATCAGGTATGATAATAACGTCTACTGAGTTGCGGGATGGATATTATGGGATTTAAGCATCATTCATCTATATCCTTTAATTCCTTGCTGTATACATATAAAGTAAATGTTAAACCATGGATGACTTGGTCAATAAATCTTTAAAATTTGTATGCGGCATTGGTTAGATTATTTAGAATTAGAATAAATTCAAAATAATAATAGACGAAGTTACGTCAAGCACCTTAGGAACATTATTTTTTGATCGACCGCTCACTGTGACTAGAAATAACCAGGGCAACAACATATTCATTTAAAAATTATTACTGAGAGAAGTAGATTAATCCACCATGCACCCCACTTCTAAATCGTAGTCATATGAAATTTGGTTTTCATTAGCTCTTCAGCTGATTTTAGTATTTGAGGGGAATCATCTTTAGTTTAAACTGGTCTCCATGATCCATTCCACTAAATTTTTAAATGTTTCTGTTATCTCTTCTTTACTCCACAAAATCGAAAGTGCTGATTTTTTATTCAACATCTAAGGTTTATTATGCATTATTCATCAGTCCTTCGATACGTTATTAATCATTATGCTACTGGATACTTTATTATATTTGCCGGAGCTTTCGTAAAAAATATGAGCTAATCAATTTCGTTAAAGTGGAGTTATCTCTCTGTAGCTTATTCATGTTCACTGACCATTATTGATTATATATGATCATCCTGCTTTTTAACGGGTAAGTTTTCTAATTCGATTAACATCCTTTTTATTTTAGCTTTTGGAATCAAATGAATTTATTTTATCCCTCAAAGCTTATTTTCCTCACTTTGGGGAAATCTTTTGTGTGGATGTTTTGAACAGGAACTTGTATTGCTTTTTCTCCTAAACGATGAGATTTAACCGCTTTTAATTCTAGTATTTAGAGACTTTAAATTTAAATTATTCTCACATTTTAAATCACACTAGTAAAATCCCTTATTTATCAATTATGTTGCTAATATGCATTTACCCATACGGTATTTTCATGGTATTGCCTTATGAACATTTGCGTTTTCTAATCAATATTTAAACGTTGTAATTATACGACGGGACTCTTTAGAGTTATCTAAAACCAGCTAAAAACCTATGGAACGTATAGAATATTTCTTCGTATGTTTTCTGTGTTTCACATAGCTTCAAATTACATTGTATCTTAGTGCCTTAATTCAGGTTATCTCCTTATTCAATAAGATGGAAGTTGACTAATAGTCTTATCGATATATCGACTTAATCAAACTACTTTATTTTTGTGATAGACACATAGAACTGTCGGATGACATGCTTAACAAATTATCTTTCCGTTTACTTTAGACATGTTTGGCCTCCTAATTTCAAGAATTAGGGGGAGTTCCTGTTCAACAGTTTCTTACTGTTGATTATGTTGAATGCATCGATATTTAGATGAACAACTAATTGAGTCAGCTGACAGATAGTATATAAAATACTAAGTTAAAGTAAATTATTAAATGTAGAGAAATGTAACTTTGTAAACACAGTTAAGGCAATATAAAATACAGTTTCATCATATGATAACATGTATATTATACTTTTTATCCTTAATATTAGAGAGATTAATTGTGCATGTGTTATGCTGTAAGATGTTACCTGCTCAATTCAGGTAACATAAGGGAGACAAAAATGAGGACAAACACTTCGCGCATTTCTATTTGCTTGAATTTTGTTAGTTCACATCTATCGATAAACATAGGATAAATGAAAACAATGAAAAACAGTTCGACTGCGGTCACTCTGTTAGGACTACAAATAATTGTTGTCTATTCAGTAATGTGCTATTAAGTTATTTTATCATCTCTGGAAAGCAATATTATAATTTTAAAACAGCCATTTAGTTTTTGTCACGAAATAATTTTAGTTATAGCACTATGGAAAAATAGGGTTTAGTGAAAAGGCGTTTTGTCCTAGCTTAAGACACCATCGTAATATCCACGCATAACACAATCAAAAAATTAACCTAAGACGTCTTAGCCTCATGCTGAACACCAAACTCTTAGACCACACAGCCTGGATCTGTTGGTCCAATTTTCAAACGTTAGGCGGTTCATGATATGATTCGACGATTATCGAATTTTATCATTGACGTGTCTACTTTTAAAGGTAAAAGCCCTACTGCAAGACGTGGAGGTTGTGAGCTAGACTCCTGGCGGGGTATAATGGGTCCACTGTTAAGGGACTACAACAGATGAATGTGGATGAGGTGGTTCTAATTTTCAAAATATTATTTGGTGAGTTAACAGAGGTTGTTATGAAATCAAAATCTTACGTAATACCTACTAGGAAAATTGATAACAAAAGTTATTTAGGGACAAAGAAATGACAGATACCATTGATGATCATGGTAATAACGGTTGTTGTACAGATTTTAAAAGTAGATAATCCGGTTTGCTAAAACTGATACAGATATATTAATACGTCAAGATCAATACGAAAAACTGAGTCAAATATAGTAAACTACCAGAAGTTTTATTTAATATTATTCAGTCTTATTGGATACATTCTTTAGTCATTTACTGAAGAGTTTTTACTTAATAATAATATAATTAAGACTATCTAATCAAATAAACATTTTTACTTGTGTATATCGTTCATTAGTTTATTTCATTAGGTTAGTTTTATATTTTCCCAGTAAACTATCATCTAAAGTTAAGACGGTGGTTGAAGGTAGTCAACAGGAAACCTTAGACCCGACACAGCAAGATGTACTTGTAATCTTGACTACCTCCAACCACCACCTTATCTCAACATGGTGCACGCAGTGTCGAGTCACCTAGACTAGTGTCCACATTACAACTTGATCGATAGCGTTTGATCTACACTAAGAAAGACTTGACACACATGATAGTGATCACAACCCAGTGATAAATCAATTGTGATCATCTAAAGTCCTACATCAGTGATATGTGTATAGGTACAAAATTTCAGAATAGGTATTCAATTCCTTTTTTTTGTAATATTATTTGAACTGTAATCCTAGACATAAAGTAATAGGATCATTTAATGTAATTAAAGAAAATTTTAATAAAAGAGGAAAAATCATTGTTTACTTGTTATTGTATTATAATTTACAGTAAGAAGTTAAACTAGTTTACAATTCATTATATTGCATAATATTTAATAATATAAAATGAAATATTGTCAGTGTACAATTGATAAACTTGAATACTTTTTAATTAAATCAATAATCTATAAATACATTGAAACCGAGATTAGAGAAGAAATACACTTACAACTAATAAATTCGGTACTATATATATATATATATATATATATATATATATATATATATATATATATATATATATATATATATATATATGTAATTTATATCTATTTCATGATGATAGTTCCTTTTATCTTCCGTGTCATTTCTAGAATTTAAGCATTTTAAAAACTGTGATCAAAATGAAGTTTTCTTTTATGTTTTAACTTCCTGTATCAAAAGAAACATGCATAAATATTTCATGTAATCATATTAGTAAAGTATTATAAATCTTTGTATAGACAATTTTTCAAATTACCTACATGTTAGATAAAAAGTATAAATTCAGAATAATAAAATAAGAATTTTTTATTGTAATATTATGTTGATTTTTCTATTATCTTCCTTTCCCCTCTAAACTATTCAGTCCCCTTTTTTTGGTGTTTTAGTTCATTTTGCTTTGATTCCTTTCTTATTCTTTTTCTGTATATATGTAATTATTTCAAGCGCAATTTGTGATATTTAGTATGTGTTATGACACTACCGGTTACCGAAAAAATGAAAATAAAAAGATATATATATATATATATATATATATATATATATATATATATTCATATCAGGAAAACAACAGTATTAAGTTAGACAAAATTGACAATTTTCGGTAAATCTCATGTATATTTGCTTGTTACCAACCATTATACTTTATTTAAATGTTATTTTCTGTGAATAATTAATGGTAATTATAAAGTATTTCATTCATTTTCGTTATCATTACGATTATTAGTAAGATTAATAAATGTAATATATTTTAGATTTAAGCTGAGTATTCAATGAAAACAATCAGGTCAAATTATTTGTTAGCTAAATAATTTGAAATATTCCCATAATGTAAATTTAGAACAACATATATAAGCGAACAATATTGTTTTCGATTAGATCCTCATCAGGCTTTACTCTAATATACAGTAATATTTATATGCATGTACGAAATTATTAAACCAATCAAGGTAGTTTATAAATCAATGATAACGATGAATAAAACGATTACATAATAAGTGAAAAGTACAAATAGATCGTGTGATGACAGGTGTACTAGTTTTTATACGAATAATAAAGGCTCAAATCAATGTTACGTAATCGGAAATAGGTCAATGATTAGAAAAATATAGATAGTGAGATAACATTTATAAAAATTATTATAAGATGACGTAATGAGAAGTGTTCAGATAATTGAACCGTGAAAAAATAAAAATAAAATAGTAGGAGGGGGTAAAGAAGAATTAATAAACAAAGAGAAGGTTTGAAAAGAAATAATAAATAAATTCATTTATTAAGGCCAAGGGAGAGGTAAGCGTGTTACAAATTTTTTCTGAACACAAAGACTCGGCTTGTTGGCTCGGATTCCTATAGCTTCTGCTATGTGTAAGAGACGAGATCGAACACCATAGGGAAAATTAGTGGGAATACGATAAATAACTTTAAATGACTTATTTCTGTCCACCACATGACCACTATCGATTAAGTGTGAAAGAACTGAGCTGCGTATTGTCTTTACGTAACCTTTTCCTAACCACGATGGGAGGTGTTCACTAACTCTTTGGTTCAGTTGCCTGGTTGTGCGCCCAATACAGCTTTCTCCGCAGGAGCAGCTGAATTCGTAGATACACATAGAAGTGGCGTAACCAGGTAACTTGTCCTTCAGTTGGGGAATCACCAAAGATCGGGTCGAATACGATAGACAGAGGTTGGCAGCATTAAACGTTCTCTTGACTGCCCTAGTCAGTCTATCACGCAATACATCACCAGCTACATCACTATTGAATTGCAGCTTCAAGAAAAGAGGTTTCTTATTAGCTGTTAGTGTCACTATCTTCTTGTTTGTTATACGCAAGTGTTTCTTCAAGAAACCCTGTGGATAACCCATTTCAATCAACCTATTATGAATTTACTCTAATTCCATTTCAATTGTGTCAACAGAGCATATCTTCATGGCTCTACTTGCTAAGCATTTGACTAAGTTTCTCTTATAATGAAGAGGCACAAAGCTTAAAAAATGTGTGTATTGGCTGGAAAGATTTTTTCTATACACACCTCTGTTGATAGAACCATTTACTTTTCTACTTAACAAAACGTCAAGGAAATGTAGTTTATTATCCATTTCCTCTTCACATGTAAATTTAATTGCATGATGTTTGTTATTAAATCGTTCTAGCAGTTGTTCTTTACTAATGTTCTGATCTGCAATGATGAAAGTGTCATCAACGTAACGACAGTATAAATCAAGCTAATTGATAACCTCTTTGAGAGGTCCGTTTTCTAGTTTAGCCAGAAAAAAATCCGCGAGGATGGGACCTAGAAGTGAACCCATCGCTATACCATCAATTTGTCTATAATATGTGTTATTAAAGACAAAATGGACATTCATTGTGCATTCCAAAAGTAATTCTTTAAGACTAACCTCAGGAATTCCAATATTGAATTGTTTTTCCTGTAGTTGTTGGCACACAAAATCAATGGTCTCAATTAACGGCACATTGGTAAACAGTGAAGCTACATCTAAAGACATCATACGTTTCCCATTTAAATTCATTTGTTTCACTTTAGAAATGAAATCGAAGACGTCTTTCACACTTCTGTCGACGACTAGTTTATGTGATGGATTTAGGACTCGAACTAGCCACTTTGCAGTTTTGTGATATGGAGAATTATACATATCTAAAACTGGGCGAAGAGGAAGACCAGTTTTGTGAACTTTAGGTAAACCATATAGCCGCGGTGTGTTAGATCCAGTGGGTTTGAGTGAGTCGTGTGTGTCAGGAGTAAGTATACTCGAACCCAGAGCCTTCAGTCTTGCGCGCGAATGTTTTATACTTAAATAATCCTACGTCTTCTAAGATATTTTTCAATCCTGTTGATGTTATTCAGTTTTGATTTTTTCTTTTATTTATTTTCTTTTTTTTGCGTAATCTGTCTGTATAACTTAATTATCTGATTTTCTATTCATCCGTTTCATAGACTACTTATTTTTATCATTAGTATTATTATTATATTTAGAGAAAATGAACTAATCTACCACTAGTATTTTTGGTATCGTTTTTATTATCTAATCTAAAAAACTTAGTTACTATGCACTAACATGACTAGGGATTCACTAAAAAGAAGTATTTCTTTAATTAATTTGTATTTGTTTAAATGTTTTAGTGGTAATATTTAATAAGTTGGAAAAAATGTATTTTCTATGGTAAAAGGGTTTACACAGAGCAAATATTTCAATTCTTTTTTTCTAATATATTTGTAATAATATGGTATGATATGATGAATTATTTTTATAGAATATGAAAAGGACCTTGATATCATTCATATACAACTTCTGATAGAAAATTTTATTTTACCAATATATACTCATTTATAACTTTGAATGACTCTTCAGCTAAGTGAATAACACGATGGTATTTAAAGCGTATGGTACTAGGTTCGAGTTCCTAAGTGAACATCAACTCTGGAACGCAGGTACATTTATCTGACAAGTCCTAAATCGGACTAAATGCACTTCCTGGATCCCGTTGCTAGCCATTAAACTTTGAAGTCATTTACATTTGAATAGATTAATGTAATCTATTCATTTTGTAATAATAAATAATCAAATAAATATGAATATAAAACAAAGAAACATAATTTACTAACTAATCATTATTTTATTTAACAATAAAATGCTATTAACGAGTTTGTTTGTTTGTTTTCTTTTCACTTTTATAACATTAAATTCTTTAAATAATGTTAAAAAACAATATGGGAGCATGTAATATATGTAAAGATGAAGAGAACCAACTCTTTCTATTTCTTTACATAATTTCAAATAATTTTGTCATTCAAATGGAGAAAAAAAGAACATAAATGAAAAGTGAACATTTTTACTATAGGTACAAAAATGTTCAATATATATTTATTGGATTTGCTAGTAAAAATTATCCTCTCTCACACACACAAACACATACAAACACATAAACATGAATGAAATGAAGATTAGCAGTAATTTTGGCAACACTGGAAATAAAATAAAGGACAACTTCATTTTTATGGGAAAAAAATTAAACTAAAAGCATACAAATGATGAAATGCATCTTGAATATGCTACAGATTTATGTATGTCATTAAATAAGTTTTATTCATTGTTTTCATTTCTTGTTTTGTTTTTGTTTTGTTTTCAATTTCAGTTTAAGTTTATCATTTAAGGTTTTTTAAAAAAATTTTTCAAAGTTGTCTATATTAACTTAAGAGAAAAATCGGTAACAATAAATGAAAGTAGATTTAAAGATGAATTAATGAACTAAAACAAAAAAAACTGAAACATATTTCATAAATTAAATTAAAAATGATTTTACTAGATAAGTTAACTACTTGAAAAGGAAAGAAAAAAAGAAAAGGAGAAGAATCATAAGTAAATGGTCCAAGAAAGAAAGAAAAGAGAAAAGAACTGCAAATGAAATAAAGAAAAAGAAAAGTTAATTGAACTATTTTAGGAAAAATGTTTAAAGTTAATAGAGATAATTTTTCTAAAAAAGAAAAATATATATTCAGTATAGTATAAAATGTATTGAGTAAATGATTTATTAAAACATGAAATTTTCTTTAACTACTGTTATATTTTTATATTACATAATCAATATTTTCAAGTTGACTATATGTAACACTATGAAGAAAGATTTTCCAATAGATTAAACTATCTGTTAAAAAGCCATTTGTAAAATAGAGATTTTTGGGAATCTACTTTTTTTTTACCAATTTAAGACTCATCAATAGTACATACATTAGAATTTTCAAGGATTATATGTGTTTGTGGTGAGTTTTGAATCGTTCGATGATTGAATTGAAACCCGACAGTTTATCGTAAAATTCAATCCATTTATGATACACTGTAACGATTATTTAACACTAAAATGGACAATTGTCTCATATCAGACATAGCTGAATTCTACCAGTTATGGCCTATCAACAAAATATCCAAAATCCATCAATAAACTGGTCACTGAAGAGCACGTGGATCATTAAAAAAAATCTTTTCAGTTTTCGTCATTTTGAACTCTGAGATGTTCAACTTTTGATAAGTCAATAATAATTATTAGCAAAGATGGATAGTGGCTAGCAGTGGAATCCAGGAAGCGCGTTTCATCCTATTTGGAACTCGTCAGCTGGACGTACCTGCATCTCAGAGTTGATGTTCACTCCGGGACTCGAACCCAGTATCGTCCGCTTCAAACGCCATCGCGTTATCCACTTAACTACTGAGTCCTGATAGCCACTTGCTTGTGCAATGGGGTGAAGTTTAATTCACTTGATATTGTTTTATTTGAATCTTCCCATTGATGTTTAGGACTGAAATTGTTCAGTCTCTTATTGGCATATGTGCATACTGTGCGTATGCCTCGATATTGCCAATAAGAGACTGAACAATTTCAGTCCTAAACATCAATGGGAAGATTCAAATAAAACAATATCAAGTGAATTAATAATAATTATTATTTATTGTAATGGTTTGCTAAAAGATTCAAATACTCTGAAATGTTTTTGTAATATTAAAATGCATCAATTGTTCCAGTCACAAATAATTTGTATTCTAGATAAATTCTAACTCCAAACATTTAACTGTAGTCGATTCAAATTACGCGAAATAAAATTCGATTTCTTTGATAAAGCCTTGAATATCATCTCTTGATTCTGTTTAACCTATACACCTTTAACGATTATTCTAACAGAGTACTAAATTATATAAACTATAGCATAATTCAATTAACCCATGATGTAAACCATTGAAATTACCATAATATCCACAAAACCCCTTCTGATACGAATCAACATATGCTCAATAATGACTGGCTTTAAGAGGTATTTCTTGGAGTTCTAGTGAGAAGCAGTGACTAATGGAGTTCAACCGGGTCTGTTGTGAGATAGTAACTCATTGAAAACAAAGGTGGATGTGTCGCTCAATTTCGTGGATTCGTTGAAGTTTGACATTAACACCGTTGGATGCAGGCTCAGTGGTCTAGTGGTTAAGCGTTCGCGTGCGAGACTGATAGATCCTGGGTTCGAGTCTCGTAGAACGGGATCGTGGTTGTGCACTGCTGAATGGTCCCACAATAGGACGAAACGGCCATTCAGAGCTTCAAAATTTTTCATGGTGGTCTAGCTTTACTTGATTCATGATCTCAACTGTTGAAAAATATAACGTAAATATCTTCTGTTTATATATGTTCATCGAATAAACCACACTGCCGAGTAAAGATGCTTTTATTGATAATTTAACAAATTTAGAAGACTTATAGCTAACGTGTGAGTAAATGTTATAAGTGGTTCAATAAATAGCAATACGTTTAAAGTAAGATTAACTAATAAAATAACGTACAAGGAAAAATAAGCGAGAAATAATGAGTATTCTACACTACCTTCTTCAAATTACTTCTATGCCTGATAAATTACATAATCATAAACCATTTTCATTACATCTGCTGTAAGATAATTTCTTATTTATTTATAAAAAGAAAATACATAATTTTAATTGAGTGTATATCTTATTATTAGGATTAAACCATCTGTAGAAAGTATTTTAATTGGCTGCAATAAATGAAATGATTGCATTTTTATACTGTATTCATTTTATTCATGTAATTTATATATACCCTAATAACAGAATGCATCTCCTAATAACAATTCATACCTTAAATAACAATTTGTCTGTTAAAAATAAAGTTCTGTTATGTAAGAAAACTTATAATCTCCTAATGGGCATGAAGAACCACAACATACCATTAGATGTAAAGAATAAATTTAAATTTCGTTAAACTAAAAAAACGGACAAAATCTATGACATCTTCCATATAAAACATTATGGCTCATAAACGCCAAACAGTATGATATACCATATTTCAACTTCCCTATACGGAGGAAGTTATAGTTATGAATTTTTTTAATGCATATTTAGATAATTTTGAAGTAGCAAAAAAAACAATATGAAATTATTATTTTTATCGAGATCATGAACTGATTAATATTAGACCACTAATGAAAACCTGGAAGCCTTGGATGGACGTTTTGTCATAGTATGGGACTTCTTCAAGATCCTGTACACGAATTCAGTAACCAGTGCAATTAATAAGTTCCCAAGTGAATTTAATACAAAGTGAATGATCGGCGTTCTTATTCAACCAGTTAATTATTGGAAATAAAAAACCTTTTTTTAGTAATATTCATCAATGAATCAAGTGTTAACAATTCAAAATATCAAACTGAAGTTCAAATTCATCTGTTATGGTACTTCAGGATTTCATTATAGTGACTAATCATTTGAAATAGATTCGTAAAAGTATTATATGCCTTGGATCAACTACATTATCATTTATCGTCTTTAAGGATCAATATAATTTTTTTAAATATTATATTTTAAATTATCTGACATTTATGGAATAAATGAGGGACGAAAGAACTACGAGTTGTATTCTTTGTAACAAAAATTTAAGCATCAATCAAGATTTGCCGTACATTTTATATCATCTACATCAGTTCTAATGGTAAGAACGGAAGGTAATAAGAATATTTATCTTTAAGAACGTTATACTTTTTGAGACTTCTGTTTTCCACACGATCTTACATTATTTCACATTGTTAGGACGGAAAGTGAAAAGATCAGTAATGTTATCATATAGGCAACTCGGTTAGATTATTTTAATTGACTTGCATAGAAAAAGTAACTTATTCATTACATTGATTAGTAGTTATTTTCTGGAATTCAATGATCAATCTCTTGAGTAGATTGTAAGTTTTCTTATCTTAGACGTTTCAGAGTTTTGCCAAACCAGTTGTAGATTCAGAACTCAATGAGACTTTAGATTGTTTAAAGAAATACCTCCAGCCGTTTGATTAACGGGAAAAAAGTGACTATAATTTATGAATAACCTTTAAGCGACGCAAGTGACCTTGAGAATGTTCATCTACTCACGAGGTTGCAAACCAGTGTGAGGAATTGAGATTAGGATTTTCAGTTGATGAATAGGGTTAGGAGTTAGATTTAAAGTTTTCATCAGGAACTGACATCAGCTAAAATGCTATTTAGCCAAATGGACAAATGAGTTTTGCACCAAGATTCAAGACCTGTTATCTTATATCTGACTAATTCGTCCATAAATTATAGTCTTACCAAATAAACTCATAATTTAACTTGTCTGTATTTGCAATCACTAACAATGATAATAAAATTCTCAAAGTATATATAAAGATTCGCTTAATTTCAGCATTTTGATAGGCTAACTATTTGTGAAAAAGTACTGATCATTGTTTAGTAGATGATCATTTCACTATATTACTAAATTTTCTTAACAATGTGGATAGTAACTCCACTTGAGCAGTGATGGTGTGGAAGAAAAATTAATGAACACAAATCTAAACTTTCTATTTTTTTATTTTCTATCAATTAAATCCGTAAAACACTTACTACTTATCAATCATTATCATTATTGATCGAATTAATTGTTTTATTAATTTTTTTACACTTAATGACTGTGTTGTTTTATATTTAGTGAAAAGAAACAATTATTTCACAAAACATTTTGCTTTTATTGTACATATAGTTCTATATCATCTCTTAAGTCATTTGTGTTTTACTATAGTGTTTATTTTTAATAAATGAGTAAACAAAAGCAATTTATTTGTAAATTATTAGTAACAATATAACAATAACAATAATAATAATAGTAATAATGAATTATGATTTTCATCTCGATTTCATTTTAGAAAGAAAACTTGCTGAAATACAGAAAGAAGAAAGATAAACTGAGATCATCATAGGTGAAGTAATATATATATTTGATTTGATTCTTTTTCTAGAAACCCTATCAATTTTTTTATTCATTCATTCACCAATCTTCAGTAATTGTTATGTAATATACAGAAAATGAAGAGAATAAAGACAAAAGAAAAAGTATTTAATTAAAAAGATAATTCAAAATGCTAAATAAACAATAAATTTTTTGTCAGTGTTAATAAATATATTCTAAAGAAATGGAAATAAACTGTAAACAAAATTATAGAAGAATAATATGGTTATGATGCAACCAAGATTACTTATAATGTGAGATGGGTTATACAATAATAAGGTAATAACAAAAGCCATGGAAAAAGAAAGGATGAAAACAATTAAAAAGAATATGAACATTTCTTCAATGAATGATAAATATTTGAAAATTTATTCCTATAAAAAACAGTATGATTTCTTTCTGTTTTATTGTTTTGGTAAACAGGATATTGAAAAAAAAGAGAATACAGTAGATAAGTGTAGAAATGGCATAAAAAGAAGCAACACATGTGTTTTATTATATATAATGACAAATAAAGCTGAACTCTTTACCTAAACAAAAAACAAACAAAACGTGGCCAGAATGAAAACAGAGAGATGCATTGTATAATGCATACAGAAGGAAAGCATGTTTATTTGTAGATAATTAAAATGCATATTTCTGACAATGATACAGTATTGATAATGAAAAAAAAGAGAGCTGCAATATGATATGCACTATTAATATTATTATTATCAGTAATAGTATTGGCATCAATTTTATAGCATGAAATGTACAATTTGTAGGAAAAAAAGATTTGACACCATTTATTCACAGATGAATTAAGTCTATTGAATACAGATGTTAAGCATTATAATGAAAGTGAAAATACATATGGATCCTTTGAAAATAAGTAAACCGGGGTAAATAAATGACTTATTAATGAATTAATTTTGTTATTACTCACAAAAGTTGTGAGTAAATAAATGAAGAAAAGAAATTATTCAAGGAGTTGAAATAACAAAAATATCCAATCGAGAGAGCAATTATAATCATTAGTAATATAATCCTGTAAATATTAATTTTGTAAATGTAAACAAAAAAGAAAATATAAAATATACGTTAGTATATATGCCCATAATTATTTGAATATTTTATATGTACACTTTAATGAAAATGTATAACATAATTCAGTTAATCACCACCATTAATAAAAAAAGAATTATAGGAACACTGGTGAAGGTACTGTAGAATAAGTCAATATTAGCTGTATTTAAAGTCTATTATACATTGATTAGTATTAGTTTGTTTTGATATTGTAAAATTACATATTATTTTAAAATTTAATAAAATGAGAACAGTGAATGTAGAGAATAGAGTTAAAAATAGAGAAAAATAAATAATTAATTGTAAATATTTTTTTAAAAAAATTAAAAAAAGAAAGAATAAAAGCTTAATGATTTTTATTAACATATGAATTAAAGAAAAAAAGATGTTTTCACAAGAATGAAGAAAACACATCAACTTTTATTATTTTTTTACAACTAACAACTTATACTACTAATAATGAAAATGAGATTAAAAAGGATGGAGATAAGAATAAATGAAGGAAAGATTTAAGATATTGTATTTTGATTTGTAAACTATATATATATATATATATATATATATATATATATATATATATATAATGAATAGTAACTAAGCAAACGTATTTTAATCAACCTAATTACATTTAATTATGAAAGAATAATTAATTGTGCTTTATTTGAATTGCGTAATTTAATTCAAATTAAATTTCGTTAGTGTTTTATTATAATACACGTTAAACAATGAAACTATGATAATGACTAATGTAGTAATTACTATTTTATTGACATGAAATAAATAACAATCTGGCCGAAGGGGGGGTCTTTTTGTTGAATATTCATAAATGAATAGAACTAACTCGAAAGAATGTAAATAAATAAATAAGTAAAAAGATGCTGAAAATTTTAGAAAATGGTTTATATTGTTTGTGATTACAAAATGATTAATTAGTTTCTTCAATTTTTTTCTTCATCATCATACTGTTCAATTTACTTTTGTAGTGATTTTATAAATTAATTTTAACATAGATAAATGAACACAAAAAAAACTATAAGGGAGAAAAAAATTGAAAGAAAAAGAATGTAAATGAAATTATGATGCAGCAAGATCACGTATAATAATAACAATTTCACTGAATGTAGGTCGATGTTGTGGTGTTGGAGACCAACAACGATTTAATAAATTACCCAATTCACCTGGTATATCAGCAACTAAATCTGGTTTCAGTGGTGATGAATCGGTAGTGTTAAGTTTTGATTTAGTGAAACCACTAGTATTATTTAGCAGCATAGCTGTACGCTGACCAGCAACAATAATTTCTTGATCAGACAATCTAGCTAAAGGAAGTGCTGCTAATGAAAAGACTTCACAAACTAATATACCGAATGCCCAAACATCGGATTGTGTAGAATAAGGTATAGCTGGATTAGCTAATTGTTTCAATGATTTATTTTCATGTCCATTACATAATGATACATGTCGTGCAGTTGTATTCATTGTTGTATTAGTCGTTATTTCATGAATAAGTTCTGGTGCAAACCATCTTAATGGTATGAATTGCTCTGTATTAGGTAAACGATAATATTCGTTTGCATAAACATCTCTAGCTAAACCAAGACTTGATATTTTTACTTCTAAACCTTGAGTCAATAGTACATTTCTAGCTGCCAAATCACGATGAACACAATGCATATGAGCTAAATAATCCATACCAAGAGCTAATTGCTTGCATATACTCATCTTTTGTGTACAAGTTAAAGGTGGCATTTTAAATGGTGCTGAATTCTCTTCACGCATACAACGTAAAAATTGTTTTAGATCACCCTAAAAATAACGAGGAAAAACATATAAAATGTTATGAATCACAAGAGAATATTCGGAAATTAGTTGGTTAGTTGATAGTAACCACATATAATAGAACTGCTTTAGTAACTATAAAAACGAAAGTTATACAAACTGGGATTGATTTCTACATGACCGGTAATGCAAGAAAAGAATGAAAAATGGATTTGTGAAAAACCATTTAGCAAATAGCCTGCAGGACTCAGTAGCTAAGTGGATAACGCGATGGCGTTTGAAACGAACAGTACCGGGTTCAAGCCTCATAGTGAACATCAACTCTGAGATGCAAGTACATTCAACTGATGAGTCCCAAATAGGACGAAACGTACGTCCTGGATTCCACTACTAGCCACTAGCCATCTTTGCTTGTAACATTTAGATAATTGTATATTTAAAAGAAACAACAGTTAATACGACTCTATTTTTTATATATACCAAGAACTACGGTCTTATAGTATTTGATCCAATCAGGAAAACTATACTTCATTTAGGTTGAGCAGAAAAAAACAGAAAAGTTATTTCTAAATTAAATGTACAATGCAAACTATGACGTTATTTATAATCTGTTGGCTTTTTTTCGAATGATCATCATTTGTTGTCAAGATTCTGCTAAATTAAAGCCTGATTACAATATGCATGCAACCAGATGGGCTTACTAAATTCTAACGCACGTCTAAACTATCTTTTTTATTTGGCTGTTAGTACGAATGGGAAATTATTCACTTGTCCGACGATCCATTTAATATGGTTGGTTAAAAAGACAACGTACTAATATATTTAAGACAACTAAATACTTAAATTATTTCCACGGTTAGCATAACTAGTACGGAATCTTGTTCCAGTGAATGGTTTTTGCTCTACTGACTGATTACAAAGTAGTAACTAACGTCATTTTTGTTTAGTCTTTAGTACTGATCGAACTATTGATAAAATAGTGACATAGGCACTAGTCTTGAGGATTGGAAATTCAATGCACTATGTTCTAATATTACGTGGTTGGAGCCTATTAGCAGGAAGCCCTGTACTTTGGTATTATGCTTGTTGGTAAATATCAACGGAAAGTATCTGTAAAATTGAGGGAACTAAATCTTTTCGTGCTGTTCCAACCCATCTTATCAAGTGTTACAAGACGCTACTACTGAGAAAATTAATATCCAACTGACTTCTCATAGAACCGATATTTTCACACAGATAGATCACTAAGTAGGAACAAATATCACATCTTAACAAAGTACTTGACATGTAGTAGTATGTGAAAATAACTAAGGAATTGTACGTGTACATTACTAGGGATTTCCAAACTACGACTTCTTCAGTGTATATTGGTCTTTCAAATGGTATCATTTCATAATGAAAAACATCTTCAGAGGTTACAATTTATCAATTTTCTCAATAAATCTACTTTTCGTTGAACCATTTATTTTTTAGTCCAATCAACCACGAATCGAAGTATTGCAAATTATTCAAACTTCGTTAAAATATACCCAAAGATTTAAGTGAATAAAATGATAACGAATCCATACTTACCCATTCACAATACTCTAACAAAATATAGAATGGTTCTTGTTCCATGCATACCCCTAATAAACGTGTAACATAATCATGATCAGACTGACCAAACAATTCTAATTGACGATGAAACTCATTAATATGTACTGAATCACATGAAGTCAATGATTTGACTAATACTAAGGATTGGGCTTCACCTTCTTGTATATGGCGAGCACGAGCCAAGAATACATCACCGAATTCACCTTTCCCTGTAAAACAACGAAGCAATTTCACTATATATGTCTGATATTTTTCTAATAAGCATTTGAAACAAATGAAGATATTTCAAATAATCTGAAACCGAGTTAAAACTTCATTACAATTGTGAACTTATGACTATTATTTTATCCCTGATAAATATCAGTAGTGATAAAATATTGAATCATTTTGGTCTACAATCAGTCTTTTAAGAGTTCATTGAAACTATAGAGTTGAATATATTATGTTTGAGAGTAGGATATTATGAACACAAGAAGAATAACTCTGAACCTAAGAAATCGTCTTTTGCAAACACAACTTAAGTTTTGAATTGTGTATGGCTAAAACTTCTCGAATGTAATACGTGTTCGTCAGTACACCTGTTAGCATCTTTGACTACATTATGTGAAAAGAGGAGCCTGAAACTGAGAACTTCTTGAACTAACTAATATATTACAGAATAGAAGTTGTAGTGAGTATTCGTTAGCCAATGCCATGCACATACAGTGCAACAGCGGCTTGCAGGTTTAGGCCCATATATCAGTCTTTAGGTATCATGTTCATATTTTACTTGACTTACACCGGTTCAGGAAGTCGGATAATATCAGCAATTCTCATACACAAATTCAGCCCAAAATATATGAACAGGTTTTTCATTAAAGAGTTGGATTAAATTAAAATAATTTAATAGTATGCGCAATTTACAGTTCACGAGAAAGGAGGACTGCTTTATTATGCATCTTTCCATTCAACTTCAAAATACTACTGAAAATCAAATTGATTTAAAATCATTATGAAACAGAAAACATTTCAACAATCTTCTTTATATCGTAATTAATACCGAATAAATATAATAATAAACAAACCTAGAATTCCTTCCATTTGTAGTTCACAGCGTGGATAATTCATACGATCTGTTTGACTAATAGTGTGTAATGCATTTGACTGGTCATATTGATTCAAGCTATTCACATGTGAAGACATTTGATTGGGAGGTGATCCGAAATTAGAAGCACCACTTAAAAGGGAACGAGAGTACAAGCTAGTTGAATTACCAGAAGATACTCCACTAAAATGTGATCGTGAATCAAGTGGAGTTGGTGGCGGTGCAGAAACAAGATGTGATTCAGATGTAGTTGTAGCGATTGTACTACTAGCCACACCCGTACTAGTGCCTTTATGCGCCGAAAACATAAGATTACATGACGGACTCATCATAGAGTGTCCATGTACATATGAGTGACCGTTAAGATCTCCAATATCTGTCAAAGGATTAGCAAATCCGTCTATTGGTCCAGAAGCACCGGCTGACTGTAGTAGTTTGGCCTGAGCATCGTTTTGTCCATAATATGCATTGTCACTTATAGGCCACCAGCATTTTGTATCATTTACTGAAATATTTGGCCTTTGATTTGCCCCAGGCTCTGTACACAATAAAGGATGTGGTAAAGTACCACTATCAGGATAACTTGTTCCACTTCGTGTGCCAGATGCACTAGTCAACACGGGGCGACCATAATGAGGTAGTTGGCTAAGAGATGCATTTGCAGTTGTATTTATCCCTGATGTGCAACCGCCTCCTATTAATAAACCGCATTCCATACTACCAGTTCCAGCGCCACCCCCGCCGCTTCCTTGTGATCCTCTTTTACCACCATTCGGATTACTAGGATCATTCAAAGGATTAAGTAATTGACCATTTTCATGTAACTTGCCACCTAAGTTAAAGAGACGAAAATCAGATTTTACTGACTTTTTCTAATGAACTGTAACAATCTTAAACCGGATAAATATATATGAGAGTGTATACGATTCTTTAAATAAATAATGCCGTTTTAAAAAAATATTAAATTCAAAACAAGTTTTAAAATCATATATAAATTGCTGATAAAAGTAAGAGCCTATAAACGACTGCTTCTGTTAAATGTAGTATTTAGATAGAGGAAAAAAGTGTTCCGAATCGGATGAGGGTAAGTTAATTATATCAATATTACCTATGAACACAAGGGGGTTCAGTGTCACTTCTTCATATGCTGGTGAATTCGACAAAATGAACTTTATTAATTGGAGAATAAATAATTAAGTTGATTTCTTTTATTTTCAAATCTAAATTTTATGGTCTATATCATGGACTAACCTTTGATAAACAACGTTTGAAAACTAGAAGGCATTGGATAGATATTTCGTCTTAGTATGGGACACCTTCCTGGCTTCCTGGTTTCTAATAGTTGTTTAATTGAAATCAGTTTGTGAGGAATACAATAAAATTCAACAACCTCCACAATTTCACTTCCTATAGTAAGCAAATATGTATGTCTAGAAGAGTTAAGAGTTTTAAAACCGACCTCTTCTTTTTATGATTAATCCTATAAGTACGAAACCTAATTGTTGATCTTGTTTTTATTGTCTAACCAATATTGAATCCAGTTATGTTACTACATAATGATTCACAATCGTAATTAAAATCTTAATACAATAAACATGAGACAGGATCTTTATGATGTATAAAATAAAAATCATAACACTGTGTAATTCCTTAGAGAAATCAAAACTATTTGTCTTGTTTGGCCTGTTACTTTTTTAAATATGAAAAACAAACAAACTATTAGACGGAAATGTACTTGTATACTCCTTCATGTTGGTTTACGTTTTATCAAGATAATCAAAAAATGTAGAACAATGACAAGATTCTTATGAACTGATTTGTTTGTTTAAGATTTAGTAAATTTACTAAATAAAAAAATTAAGTTGGGGGTATATATATATATATATATATATATTACTGAAAAACATGATACATTTATGATTAGGAATATTTTATATACATGAATCTGTGGTATTTATGTCTTATGTATCACTGTTACCCACCACCCTGTGAATATAATCATTAATAATGTTATATTTATTTATATTATTACATGAAGAGAAGAAGAGAGTCGAGTAATTATTGACCAAAACAACAGAAATCCATACAAACACTAATCATGTATTATAATAAATCTTCAGTTTTTATTGCCAGTTAAGACAAGTGATTCTGTTTTGATTAACGACTTTTTTCTCTCTTTATTTGTTAAATGATTTATTAATAAAAGTTGAATGAATGTTTTTTTTCTTTATGAATAAATAAGACAGTCTAAACATTTAAGAGGTAAATATATACTATGCTAAATTTGTTTTCTTTCTGTTTATATATGCACTTCCAAATTCTTATTATTTGATACACTTTTCATTACCCATAACTTGTTTGATTATTTTGATGTTTCGGTCTTCTTGAGAAAACTAAGAAATCTCATTAATCACTAAAAAAATTAGGGGGGGGAGAAATATGAATTTCTTCTTTGATTCCGTTTTCGTCAGGTCAAACCAGACATTTTTCCTATTCTTTATAAAAAAATATAAAGCTTATGAAATTGAAGTATATATATATATATATATATATATATATATATATATATCTTGTGCAATGAAAGTATGAAAACAGCTTCTTAAGATAACAACAACAAAGAAACAAACAAACAAAGCCCAAATACATTTAGAATTGATCAAAACATAAATCCTTAACTGTAATGCGATAGAAACATGAAAAACTAAAATTCGAATCTTGTTTGTGGGAGACAGAGTAGTGGTAGTAGTAATATCCAACTATGCTGACGTACATTGTAATAAATGTAAATAAGTGGGTGAGTAGATGGAATGACAGGAGTGAATCATCTTCCTTTTCATCAACAACAATAATAATAACAAAATACAAAATATCATATAAAAAAATGATTAATGAGTTAATTCTCAACTTATAGACTTACCACTCTTACGTGATCGGTTACGTCGTGTACGTACCATACGAACACTACAGAATGTTGTTAATCCAATAATTAAGCCTAAATAGGCAACAGCACATCCAACTACTATAAAAATAGTTTTCATCATGCCAGTATTTGTACCATCTTCACCAAGCTGTTGTCGAGTATATTCTTCCGGAGCTGAATAATGTTACGAATACATACGCATAAAAAACACGAACAAACAAATAAATATTAAAATGTCAGTAAGTAAACAATAGAAGTAAAGATTAATCTGAATAAAAACAGTACAGATGCATGGCTCTTAGAAATGCATATACCTATATATATAGTTACATTATTAATCTGTGCAGTTATACTTAGATTATACATGAATTCATTCTTGTAAACAAATGTTTTCTAACAAAAAAATGAATAATTTACTAGTATTTTTGAAAAAAAATATGCCTCAATAGTTGGGGAGAAATGAAAATAACACTTCATGTGCTTTAATCTTTCAGCCAATAATATGCTTCGTATTTCAATGGTTGATAAATAGGTAATACACGAAATATATTTATTACTCTATGGATGAATCACATATTCTGTGATATCTTATTGTTAATATGTAAATAATGTTTAAAATGAGTTAGATATCTAGTGCTATAGGTGATCAGTCTTTTCAATTGTACACTCAAGACTGTTGTTGCTTAAACGTTAAAATGTTAGAAAAAATTTTAAAATTTCTTTCATATATCCATATTCTTTTTTATTCGTGATGTTCCTTTTCGTTTGCAGTTTTTTTTTATTTTAAAGATAAGTAAACAATGTACTTGATTGAATCGAATAAGAGTAAACGTCCATAGTGAAGTTTAAGAATAACTTAAATAACAAGAAGTATGACAATATATCGGATTCCAAAAATGTTCAAACAAACAAATTACAGAAATTCTTCATTGATCTGTATATTATTGGTTGTCGAAAGACGTACCGAAACAGTATATAAACCTTGAAAGGCCCTTTTCTCAAATATTACAGGTTAAACTAAAGCTTATGGTGAACTTGTCACAGTTGATAACATCAAGTTATGTTTATCAAGGCTGTCTATTTTCCTCATTCTTATTTGACTTCGCTATAGAGGTTTCTTTAGAAAAGTTTGTGCTGATTATATCGTTCATAATAATGATGAAAGCTTCCCTAACAAACCATCCAGCTTAGAGAACAAAATTTCACCAATATCATCCACCTGGGCTACAAATCTTGATCAGCTAATGAAAAATGTCGCTCATAATAAAAAAGAGAAAATTCAAAGTAAACTAATGGTTTCTGCATTTATGAAAAATTAGCTTAAGATAAATACTCACTGAGTACTCTGACAAATACTCCTTGACGAGTTTTGATAGCGTGTTTATTGCCAGCAACGCATATATACTCAGCTTGATCTGATAAATGCACTTGTTTAATAATTAAACTACCATTTGAAAATGCTGTTATACGTCCTCCATTTGTTTGCATATTTCTTGAAATAGCAGCTACAACAGCATCTGCACTAGATGCACTGTTTAAATTATGATCAATCGAAACTGATGAAGAACTTGAACTAGACGGTGGTGGTTGCAAAAATTGTTGTTCTTGTAAATGATTATCAACTGATCGACTTGAATCAGATAAATCAGTAGATTGGGGAATTAGTAATTCACTATCAACTAATGGAGTATAAACACTTGGAATTTTATAACCGGGTTTTTTAACTATCCAACTAATTTGCGGATGTGGATCACCTGATGCATGACAATTAAGTATAACTTGATTACCGACGCGAATTGTTTGGTTTGCACTGATTTGTGATATTTGAGGTTTTTCTGTGTAAAATAAAAGGATGAATAGTAAAGTGTTATGAAAAAATTCTAAACTAAGAGAAAAACCTTCACTATTCAGAACTATCAATGTGTGACACATTACAAAAAACAGAGAAGCTATTGAATTAATTAAAAAAACTATGACTCCTGTTTAGCAAGCTCTAATGGACTAGTTTTCTATTTCATATTCGGAACAATATAATATTAACAAAATTCATTTTCTCTAAAGTGTCATTATAGAACAAATAAATTTCAGCATGATGTTGAACACAGTTATTTATATAGAATTCCATTACATTAAAAGAGTTAATAATTCGATCTTATCGCTACTTTTGGTAATGCTTTTTGATTGGAAATCTGGGTGGGATGGATTTAGATTCCATGGAGGACAAGTGAACCACGTTAGACTATATTAAATTGCACAAAATCAGGGCTCTATGTTGATTGTCTTTAACCAACTAATATCAAGCTTAATGATTTGGTGAAAACCTTTTATTTTATAGAGTTGGCTGACTTGAAATAAGTTTTACAACGAGTTGATCAACCACTGTAAACTGTTAGCTCTTAGTATGGAACTCATGGACAGTATAAACTTTCACAAGTGAATGATAAAGAACTTGGTACTTTGAAAAATTCAAAACTTAGTGGTCTATTTAAACGTTTCGTGCTACTTATATACTAAGAAAAATTAAAACGAACCGTCCTAGTTTAGATTTATTTGAACTGAATAATTATGCCTCCTAACTTTGTATACTCACAAGCTTTTATAAGAGATTTAAATGTTATTAGAATGCTAAGTAAAGGAAATCTTAAACGGAAATACTGCAGTTGATGATAATATTTTCCACCTTGCCTATTCATGGAAAAAACGATAAACAAGTACATTAGATCAATTGCAGCTTATATATGATGAATGAAAAAAAATAGTTGTAACAGTTCATTTTGTATGAAATTATCATGATTACAGATCAATGGTTAATAATAACAGTTATAAAAGACAATTCTGAAGAATAAAAATTCGAATGAGTGTTAAGCATATTAAAATATTGCACATTTAGTACTACCTACTCTAAAAAGTTTATGGTATCGAATAAAGCTATTTCGGTGAGACCATAATTTATAGACAACCTATGAGCGATGCTAAAGTAACCTTGAGAATGTTTATCTCCTCACTACGGCTAAATGAAGGTTACAAACCAGTTTGAGAAATTGAGATCATGACTTACAGTTGATGACTAGGGTTAAAAGTTAGATTTAAAGTTTTCATCACGAACTGACATCAGCTAAAATGCCAAAACTCTACTTAGCCAAATGGATAAATCCAAGATCTACCATCTCATATCTGATTGGTTCGTCTATAACTTATAGTCTGACCGCTATTACTATTTATTTTCTTAATTATTACTTAATTATTACAAAAATTATAGATGACATATTCTATCTGTCAAGTATTTGAATATTTGGTGGGTATATACACATTTTGATATTACTGATCAGTCAATTGAAATGTTTGTTTCCTTTCAGAGTAAACAATAATGAACTGCAAATTTATGTTATGCATAATTTTTGATAGTTTTAAGCATAAAATAAATCAATTTTATGGTAAGTGTAATTTTTTCAGTGTGTGTGTGCATATATATATATATATATATATATATACATATATATATGTATATATATATATATATATATATATATATATATATATATATATATATAAGAGAACAACGGATTTCAGTAACTACATTGATGATTCACAGTAACAGAACGAAAACTTCATTATATTATATGGTTTTCTTAACTCTATTTTCTAAAGAAACATTTTTAAAACTCAGGAAAACTATGTAGTAATTTAAAATAATCTTTGAGATATGTAAAGTTGTTAGGTAAAATAAAAGCTCTAAATATATTTATTGAAATATTATCAGAGAGGGGTTTTGTGAATCTTATCTTAGTGGTCTAGAGGTTGAGCATTCACGTGCGAGACCCATAGGTCCTGGGTTTAAATCTCGCGAGGCGGGATTGTGAATACGCACTGCTGAGGAGTCACACAATAAGACGAAACAGCCGTTCAGTGCTTCCAGATTTTCAATGGTGGTTTAGCTTCAATTGATTCATGAATCTAACTATTAAATTGATGAAATATGTTTGAATTATTCACTAGTAGTACGTTTTATGACGAAGCCAATAGCTTTTTTTTTTAAAAAAAAACAGTAAAGTATTTTTCAGAACAACAATTAGATATATCGAAAATGATTTGAGTAGACATGTTGTCATAGCATGAAAACTATTCATTCAGGTAAATTATAACTGAATTCATAGTGAATATGAAACACATATAAGTATTACCGCATGTGTACGTATTTTATTTTTCATTAACTTCAAGAGCTAAATCTCAAATTAGACGTTTATGTAGCTGTATTATAACAGAAAACAATTTCATCCTAAATGATTTTCAGTGAGTGATTGGGTTATATAATGGGCAAGTAATATAACGACATTTGTATTGTTTGTTTGTTTTTCGTTATTGTTTAGAATAAATCACAGTTGTTAGAAAAAAGAAAAAAAATAGTTAAGTGACTTCTCACGTTAGTTGAAAAACTCATTAAATTTGCACATATTTTTAAAAGACTTAAATGATACAATGAAAACTATTTTTTCACAGAAATTATGATCATTTAACCAGAAGAAGAATTCAATGAGTTAATAAATCAAGGAAACTATTAAAAAGGAAAAAAAACAACAATATGATATTTGAAACAAACAAATTCAAAGTGTTACGATGTCTAATGAGAAAACTTAAAGAAACAAAATAGTAGAGAATAACATTTCAAAGATCCTAATGAATGATGATAAAATTGATGTTACCTATGGTGCTGGTGATAATAATCATAAATGATAGACTTATCAGGAATGAGAATTTTCTTGAACAACTGTAAATTTTTTTTTTAAATATTGTTTTATTAAAATAACATTGTGTATTCACTTGATGAGTTACCAGCTTGGTTTCCTAGGTTATTTTGGTATGTTATTGTTTTTTTAAGGTTTCACCAGAAAGAAAACAACAAAAATGCAAACTACAACACACTACACAACTACCTGTCAGGTTTATTTAAACATAATTAATTGTGGCAATATTTACATAAGTCATATGTGCAAATTTATAAACAAGACAAAACATAACAACTGATGTATGAGCAAATATAAACACTGACCAATTAAACATACACAAGAATATGTATATATATACAAACACACGTAAAGGTATAAATCAAACCCCTTACCTCAGATTCAAGTTTAAAAAAATATTTTTAAATTTATAGCTTTCTGAAAATATAGGTACCATCAAAACAATGAAATAAAACAAAATCCTAACCATATTATTAACATTATTAGTACTAGTATTAATAATAATAATAATAGCTGTAACCATTATTATTATCGTTACGAGTTGGGATTTGTTTCTTTTTCTAGACTTAAAATAAACAAACAGAATCAGGTCAAAGTAGCTGATTTCTGAAGAAGTGAACATATAAAAGAATAACAAAATACCACCAGCCGTTATAAAAGTAATAATAATAATATTTCATGTTGACACATCGGTCTCAATCGGTGCGGTAATGATGAATATGTGTCTGTGTACATAAACATAGTTATAGGCATAAAAACAAACAAACTAAACAAATAAGGGAGAATTGAATCGAAGAGAATTTAAGTCGAGAGGAATAGAAGATGAGAGGCAGATGAAGCAGTAAAACAGTAAATGTTATAGTGTTGCAATTAGAATAGTAAGTAAGATAAGAACAACGGACTGTTTAATTTTATTGAAAGGAAAAATTTTAATCAGAAAATTTGAGATAATCCTTTTTATTCTACTAAATCAATGTTGCTTAATAATAATGTTTAAAAAATTATATACAAGAAAGAAGTCATCGTGAATTTGTGCATTAGATTAGTTGATTGATTAAAGTATGACTGAGTGTGAATTCAGTTTTGAAAGGAGTTAATAAAGAAAATACACGTTTAGTAATTTTTGATTTCAAATAGTACAAATAACGCTAACTTGTGGTTAATGTCGTTTGTCAGTAATTATATTGATATGGTTGAGTGTAAATGTGAGGAAGCATGAGGTATACGTCTCATGCTATCGCAAAATTATCATTAATAATCTATCTGAAACTACAAATAAATTGAGTAACCTAAAAACACTTTGATCTCTCTCTCTCAATGTCTCAGATGGAAATATTACTGGCGGTATGAGGTTGTTTGAACTGTTGAATTTTACTGAAACCATATAAGCTAGATAGCTATTGAAAAGCCGGAAGAGGATAGAGCAACACTCCTACGATTAACTTAGATTACGGTTAACTTTTGTCAAGCCCTTTTACTGACTCATTTAACAGACAATGTTATTCGAACAGTAATAATTCGGCTATCTCTTTGCATTATTATGATCACTATCATGCCTGTATAAATGTGTACGTTTGACCACATGTGACAACCTTCTCTCTCTAGCTTAAATGTTATTTGGTTGAATATCGCTCAATGAACCATTCTCTCTTCCACGTATATATGTGTTCGAATCCTTTTAATAGCCTTTGTCTTGCCTAGCTGCGCCTTGATTCGAACTGACTATAAGTTCACCTCTGTATTCGCTAGCACAAACATATTAGCCTCACTACTACAATTTGTTCGATGTGGTTCTAACTTGGTTATCTGTGCTATCCACTAATAAAATGTAGTAGCCGTATCTTATTGCGTTCCGAATTCAAACACTGTTAAGATTTATATGATAACGGTTATATCACTGTGATTGATGAACGAAGCTAAGGCACTACGAAGAGTCGTGGATGCGTATTGCACAAGAGTCCTATAGTGAAACAAGACGGCCATCCAGCGCTTCTAGGTTTTCAATGGTTTCCTAACATAAATCGATTCAAGATTTCAAAGAAATGTTACTATTGGGTTATTTCAGGGGCTTCATATACCTTTTAATGGATTACAGTAATTGCAGCTAGAAATGTAATTCGTTATATATCGATTGATTATCTTAACTCAGTAGCTTGGGAGACAAGACTAGGTTTTAAGTGTGTTTTAACTCTCAGTAGGAAAACAAACAAATCTTGTCTGGGAGAAGAGAGGGAATACATGCATTTGACTAATGAGCTCTGAAAAGAATAAAACAAGAGATGTTTAATAAACCATATCTCTTCTTTATTACATTTTATCATACGATTAGAATTATACCTAAAGACTTCCAATTCCATAAAATTCATCGTCATTTTCGGGATATATCTAACACTATTACATTGACTGTAAATAGATATTATATGGAACAAACAAAGTAATGTTCTTATAAATATATATTTAACCATAGAAAAGAATTAGGCCACTGTGAAAACATACATAATAGACAAATAAGTACTTACACAAAAGTCTATGTCCAGTTACATCCAGATGAAATGGACACATAAACACAAAAACGAACATCAACACACTCATTAATACACAATGTGTGTGCAAGATAATACAACAATATATACATACAGGCATATATATATATATACATATATATATATTTATATATATATATATAAGCTGTCTCTATTGTTATTACACTGCCTGATTTTTTGTTGTTTATTTTGTTACGAAAGTGAAAATGACGATGATTTATGAGAGTGGAAGTCTGTTAAAGATCGTAGATGTAAACGAAAGCCGAAACTAATCACACACACACAC
The DNA here is from genome assembly GCA_946903255.1 of Schistosoma spindalis. Classification (NCBI taxonomy): domain Eukaryota; kingdom Metazoa; phylum Platyhelminthes; class Trematoda; order Strigeidida; family Schistosomatidae; genus Schistosoma; species Schistosoma spindalis. The sequence goes on along the minus strand of OX336420.1, from coordinate 62,330,565 downwards.
ACACAATATATATATATATATATATATATATATGGGAGAAGTAGCATTTTGAATGACTAGGTGATGACTGAGAGCGGTTAAGGATGGTGGTAGTAATAATCTTTTTTGGTATGGTCTCTTCTATAAAAAAGTAGTAAGTACTTATAGAAAATTTCAGGTATCAAATAAGATATGTATGTATATATATGTAATTATTTATATCAACTCAACTGGTCAAAATAAGACACAAAAATACAAAAAAAAATAACCAAACGAGTAGCCAAATGTTCATAAATCAACTGTGTAAAGCGGAAACAAAAAGATTATGTTGAAAAAGTATGAAAATTCGACATTCACGGATAAGAAATAAACGAAAACTCTTCACACAGAAAATGCATATAAGTTTATTGATTTTTCACACGCATATACATACTATATCTCTTGATGTCTCTTGAAATTATCACAATGGTGTAAATGTGGAAATGCTAAGCTATCAAGAATGTGTGTGTGTGTGAGATAGCGACAGATAGGAATACAAAGAAAGAACTTTAAAAAAAGCTTAAAACAAAATAGAGAACAAGAAAATGAATGCTTACAACAGGGAATAAGAGAAGATTAACAGTGTAATATGAGACTTCGGAAATGTTACGATTACTGATAAACATTGAAGAAAAAAAGACAATTCATCAAATAATTATCTATACATATACAATACGAAAACGAATGAAAAATAGTTTGTAAAGGATTAAAAAAAGCTGGGAAACGAACAAGCAAGCTAGAATGCAATAAAGTATGTGTAAATGAATTAGTAAGCTCAAATAAGAATGAACCAGACGATCATTTATTTATCATATAAAATTATCTGGTAGTACAATCTTCGTCAGTCACTTTCTAATTACAATTTACATCATTAATCTTAAATGGAATTCAAACTTAAACCCTACCAGAATATAGAAGACCGACAAATCTTTATATATATATATATATATATATATATATATATATATATATATATATATATATATATATATATATATATGAGAGGAATATACAAAATGATAAATTGAAATAATATGATTTATGTATTGTTTGCAAAAATTGTGAATGTCAACTTGACTATAAGACAAAATGTACGATAATGCATAAAATAAAGTGACTGTAAATATTGGATTTGACTTATGAATAAAATCTTTTTTCCCCCTGCTGTGAATATAAATTATTTCTTTATAGGTAAATAATTAATATACTGAATATTAACGGGTTGATAGGATTTTAAATGAATCTCAAATATCATCTATGAGAATAGTTTGATTTATCTTAATAATAAGTTGCTACCGCACAAGATATTATCTATTCAATATGTATACTGAGGTATTAAAATTGTCAATTATGAGGATAAATAAACAAATCACCACTCATATTATACTTAATTGTCTATTATCTTTAGTCAGTTTAAATTTGATATCCTATAATCATTCAGTTTCTAATCAATCATATCGAGATAACGTGAAAACAATAAAGAGTAAAACAGTCAGTCAAATGAATTGCATGACTTTTAAGAACTTTCAAAGATATTTAGTTAGAATGAACACCAGTATATTACTGGCCAGAATATCAAAATGCACATAAGTACGACAGGTAATAATATTTAAAAGAAAAATATTTTATTGGAGTCCATAGAATGTACCGATATATAGAATTAAACAGGCACTTTTGATCAGGAGGAAAAAGTACTTAAACAAATAAGAAATCAATATTTTGGAAAAGACCATTCAACTGGAAAATTTATTGTAGATTTCTTTATCTTCATTGAATGGCGTCCAAGACAGGAAGTGTTATCTTTTTGAAACAAAATAACACTTATTGGATGAAATGTTAAGTAACGGAACTATAATGATTTGCTTACGTTTAATACATATATAGGTGTTCACAGGCATATTTACCATAAACAGAGAACAAGCATTGTAACTAGTGAACGTAGTGCGTTCAATGTTATTGAATTATTATAAACCTGAAAATGTGCAGTAGATAAATTAAACGCTCATTTATTGTCATCATCGCTCAAAATTTAACTATATAGTATGGTTACCGATCAATATTAAATAACAGCCGTGGCTGAGCTAATAAATACCCAGTCATCGCCGTGAAAATTCTGATGGAAATGAGGAGTATACATTATATTCGATTTATATGTATAAGACAGTGACCAACTAAAATTACCTCCAACAATAACACTGACAGTCATATTAATTTGAGCATCCTTATATGTTGACTTGGCTATACATACATAATCACCGGCATCATGTTTTTGAACATACTGGATAATTAAAGTACCACCTTCTACTTGATTCGGCGGGCGAATTCTTTGCAAATCACTAGAATGTGGACCAGCTTTACGAAACCATTCAACAGTTACTGTACCATAACCTCTAGCTTTACATGGTATTCGTCCTTGCATGTTAATTTCAAGAAAATGTTCACGAAATTCACGTAAAAATTGCAGTTTAGCTACAGTTAGAGTATAAAGAAAAAAAGCAGATAAAAGACTAAGTAACTATCATTCATAAAAGTGTGGTATGCTCTATGAAACAACATTAAAGTACATTTGGTTGGTTGTTTCTCGAGAACAGTTATTATCGCATTCTAAGAGTTTGTATTTTTAGATAAGTGTTGTTCTTATATATTTGGACCAGTGCATCAAGGTGATTACCATATAGTATACTGATTAATAATCAGTTTCCAAACAGTCTAGACATAGTTCATTATTATCTCTAGAAGAACAATTGAAGTGAACGAAGATAGTGGGGGTAACCAATTTGTTGTTTAACGCAAAATCACACAGTGCGTTAGTAAAACATAAAAGTCACGCATTAAAATACACATTAAACACCCACTATATGTACATCTTCTTTGCGTTGTCTTATACACACCCAATAATTCCTTTAATTCTGTTATTTTGATAGCTCTCAGATTTCCTTCATATTCTCTTCATTTCAATCTTCTGCCGTCAGGCTTTACACTTCCGATTGGTGCTACATACTACTTATATCTGTCAAAATATGTAGAGTACACTAAACAATGACTAAAACCTTTCTTCGCATTTTGATTATCATATTCATTGCCTTGAGCTAATGGTGATATTTTTATAAATACAAAGTAATAGCATTCATAAATTTTGATGTCAAAACAGATGAGAATCAATCTTTAATAGTTTTTGCAATAAACATAGTTCTTCATGCTTATAATTTAAAACTATGTTGAGAATTTACACAAAAATCATAGTTATTAGTTAGCGAACCTATGTGTCCTCGTTAACAATGTTTCTCATGTACATCATCTATAAAGTGGTGGATTCTATATGATAGAAATAATACAGAGCGTGCTTATGATTTCAGTTTAGCAAGCTTTATTATTCTCTAACGGTGAGTACAGGAAAGAGGTTTTTATAGCACCATGTATCATTGCATCACATTAGTAGAGAAGTCATGATTCTTATAGGTTCACATTACATGGTTTTTGACAGATTTGTGTGTAGTAGTCTGGATATCATAGTTCTTCACTTGTTAAATTTGTCAAACTAATTTGAAAGTAATCTATTGTCAATGAGAAAATACAATCAGACATTAAGCATATTAAGTAAATGAAGGCCGATAAGGTTAGAAAACACTTATCAGGTAAACGAAAAACATTTTTTAGAACGTATTTTGACTTTTTAAAATAAAATTGTGTGTGCTGTGTTCTAGTGATACTACTCGGTTGCTCAAACCAAAGTACATGGAGAAGGGTTTAAACCTATAATTTAGTAACTACAAGTTGATCATTCTTAACTTTGAGTTGCCGCTTCGAAATAAATTGTACCTAGCTTCTTTCAAGTAAATAGTTTTTACCAACATTAGGTTAAATTTGAGTAAACTTGTTTTAAAAAGCATTCTTATACGAAAAGCAAATTTATGCAGACATCACATTAAGACCTGAAATGTTGTAAAAATAAAATCCTACTCGTATAATGATTAAATGTTTTCGATATACTGATTTTCAAGCATTTTAAATGTACGTATTACTTACAAGAAAACTGTGTCTATCAAAATGTAATATTTCGAATAACTCAAAGAGATCTATGACTTACATCCCTTTTAAACATAAGACCTAGTTACTTCGTTCAAGATCAAATGGTTGATGAGATCTTACCCACCTTTAACAATTAAGGTTTGTTCACGACCAGACCATCTTTCCTTGTATCCATCAGTTTGAACGAAACATTGGTATTGACCTTGATCTTCGGGTTTCAATTCAGGAAATCGTAAAGTTTCACCATTATTCTCTAAAACCATAAGCTTTAAACAAATTTATTTATTAGTTGATGTTAAGGAAGAATTAGTTGTTTGATAAAAGTAAACTGGCCAGCAAATTATGCACTTAAAGCAACAACAATACTTATTGTGTAGTGAAACCGAGCGATAACTAAGTGGATAAAACAATCGACTTTCAGCCTTCACGTTGTAGGTTCAAACCTCCTTACCCCATTTACTCAATATAGTAAGATGGTATCATTCACTATCAGACAACTACATAAACAAATTATAATAATAGAAAATGTTGAATATCTGTGTTATGAGGTATATATTTACGCATTATATTGTGAAATATGACGGTAAATATAGATTGTAAAGTTACATAATTATAAACTTACACTATTGGCGTATTTTTCTAAAACACGTTGATCTTTTTCCCAATAGACAATACTTCCTGGAATTGAACGCTTTTTAATACCACAATCTAGTGTAATGGAACTGTCTTCGTCTAAAGCATGTTCTTCATGAGTTAATGGTTGGTAGAATTCAGGTGGGACTAAAATCAAGATTTTTAAAAACTTTATTAAATGTGATTAATCGAATTCATGATTAGATTTATGAATATTGAAGCAGTAGATTAGGGTATTTGTTAGAAGGTATTTGAAAGATGAAATTGCAGGAAAATTATTTTTCAAAGTGATTACTTACACTTTTAGATGAAGAACTCTTAAGTACGATCTCTTAACAACATTAAACTGACAAGTGGACTGGGATTTAATGAATGTTAAGTAGAATTACCATACAGAGTAATAGAACTAGTACAAATGTGTGTCTATGGTAGAAAGTAATACTTATTAAATGAAGAATAAAACAAAAATGCTATTCGGTTGAATTGTAAGCTAACAACCACGTCGGGTTTGAGGCATTAATTCGACGAAGACAATAGATGGAATATCATAAGTTGATTGAAGCAAGACATACAAACTACTGGATTCCGGCTCGGCAATCTAGAGATTAAGGATTTGAGTGCAAGACCGAAGGGTATGGATTCGGTCTACAGATGCGAAGTCGTAGATGCTTACTGCTGAGTTCCATACTAGGACGAAACAGTTGTTCAGTGACTTCTGGTTTTCAAAGGTTATTTAGCCAAGATCAGTTGGTGGTACAAAATATGGAATACAATTAAAAATTGTCAAGTTTACTTAGCCATAATCATATGAACAGGTGATTAACTTTTGAATAACTAACATTATCGAGCTACTATAACAGGTTTAAATATTAACAGTTTCTACTTTCTTTCTTGTTAGTCATTAAAACAAATTACAACAGAATTATGCCCTTAATGCTATTTTGTTTTCCGACACATTTAGGCGTTAAATTACTTTCTTTTTTAATGAATTGTAATTTTAATGATCAACACAATCACTGTATAGTAAAACAACCTAAACAGATGAGTGTATAAAAGCATGTCTGTTTAAAACGGTTTAAATTTTTTCATTTGTTTAACAAGTTAGAATAATCTTGAAGGAAATCTAAAATAAAATCAAACGACTATACAAGATCATAGATTGTATTAGAATGATTTTAAAAAAGTAAAACTTTTGATATAAGCATCTGACGAAAATTATGAAATTCATGTTTCATATTCATCAGTACGTATAAAGAATGATTCATTTACACACCTTGAGAAAATACTATCACCATTCTGGAAATTACATCTATATTTTCTAGTAGCACAACTACAGACTCTGATACATAATTATTATAGTTTCAAAATATTTATTCAAGATTGTGTAATGAAGACGAGTTAACCTGTAGGTATTTTTACTATTCCTGTTTTTATTGATCACAGTTTGTAAGCTAAATGGAAAAAATTTGATTCTAATAACGCGACCATGATACATAGTTTAACACCAAATCTTTATCACAACTATAAGCAAACATGGCTAAGTGGATAACGCAATAGCGTTTGAAGCAAACGGTACTGGGTTCGGGTCATAGAGTGAACAGATTTGAGATGCCGGTACATCCAGCTGACGAGTCCCAAATAGGAGGAGACGCCCGTCCTGAATTCCACTGCTAGCCACTATCCATCTTTGATTATAAAACTTGTGACTTAAGGCAATATCGAGACAATCCGCACAGAATGCACATATGCCAAGAAGAGACTGATCACTTGTAGTCCTAAATAACAATAGGAAGATACAAGTAAACAACACCAAGCGGATTTATCATAAATGATGAAATTCACGAAGTTTCATTGATATAAAGTTGTCTTGTTGATGATATATTATTTTGAGTATGTTTTTTTCCAGAGTGAAATGTTATTGTTTTCTGCTGTCATTATCAGGTATGGTAGTAAATCTGTGTTAATTAATATATAACAAATGTGTTTTGAGCTTGATGAGTTGCCATATTTCTCCATCAGTTATATACATTAAAATATGAGTGAAATGAAAGAGAACTGATAAGCAATGACGATAGATGACAAATTATTATTACAGAGATATGTAAGCTTACAATAAAGGGTATGAGAGATAAGTGAAATGAATAGAGAAATTGATATCTTTATACTTTATATTTTTATTGTTCACTGGTTCAACATAGTTTTCATTTACCTAAATTATTTCATTCCACCAACAAAATAACATTGTTGTAAACATCAAAAATCCCATTGCTTCTTCCCTAAATTCGCATTATTTAAATCTTGATGAATGTGATAATTTGTTGACTTCACTTGACTTTGTGAGAAGTATTTCCACATGTACTGTCATATTTACGTAACCCATATCACTCATTATATTACTATTCAATTTATTCATTAGAAACAAATATAAGAACAAATAATATTTACCAATATTACTGAAAGATAAGCTATACATTCATTATCAATGTATCCTTATGTAAAATAGTAAAATACTTGTCACAAAAATATAATTCCAATGGTTAATACATTCAATTTCTCTTATTTAAGACAAGAATTTTACCATATCGATTATGTCACAATACAAAGAGTGTTTACATAAAAGATGTTTAGTCATATAGTACAACTGTTGAATCGTTTAGTTATTACTATTGAATTGACTTTATTTCCAGATTTCAATTTGTTATTTGAAACTTCTTAACTAACTTGATCAACTTAACGAATAATAATGTTGTGTCAATCTAGCATGCTGAAAAGTATTGATATTTATTGGTGCTCATTTAGAAATGATAAATTTCAACTGTAAGATAAACAGTAGGGATAATCATTGATTCCCTACATCGTTATTATCGGGTCACTGAACGTCTGTTTATATGTCAAATAGGAATACATTTATCTGAGATAGAAAAATGGCTGAAATAAAAAAAGTTTACATATAACAATAAAGTTAGATGACATGTGACAGTTAATAGAATATGCTGATTTACATTTATTAGCAAAAGTGTACATATAATTTTAAAGGAAATGAACTTTTGTATGAGATTCGAATGCATGTCATTTACTCACTGTCACTATCTGAATTTTTACCAATAAATTATTAGAACCGCAACTTTGTGACCAACAATATTTAATTGTAACTAATACCTACTGATTTATATCAGGTTTTTTTGTGGATATTATAATAATTTCAATGGTTAAGATTTTGAGTTAATTGAAGCTAGACCATCATGGTAAATCCGGAAGCACTGAATGGCCGTTTCATCCTGTTGTGTAATACCTATTGAGCAAATACTGTAGTGAACGATAACAAGAGTGACAACAACCAAATGTATTTGAACATAAAATTACAGCACATCTTAGTAAAATCTAAGAACCATCCATTAATCAATCAATTTACAAAATATCAATCAATTGTCTCAAACTCAACTATTCCTGCATTTTCATATCAATCGCTTTCTGTTCCTGTTTTTTTCCTTCATGATCTACTTAATCATTTGCTATCAGACATTATATTCTTGACTCATGTTATATACTACTTATATTGATATAATTAACACACACCATAATACTAACGGGTAGAATATAAGTAACTTATTTAATTAATAATAAAAAAATTATCATAAAATACCTGGTTATAATTTGATCAATTAATTGTTACTAAACTTTATAAAAATCAATTTTATTCATTTCTAACGATTATTCTATTTTACTAATAGATGATAATATGACAACTGATATTGAATACCGAAAAAAATTGAATAATAGAATATATGAAAATAAATAATTTTATTAAAAAAAACACCCCGTTAAAGAATACATAATTCATTTAGTTAACAAGATCAAAGTATACTCAATCTATAAAATTTATATTTAAAATATACTTAAATAATTTATGAATTTTACTTTTTTTTCTCTTTTTTTCCTTGTTGAAAATATTTTTTAGATGAGAGTAAGCAAAAAGAGAAAAAATATCTAAATTTTTCAATAATAAAAAATTAAATACATCGGAATGAAAGGTTGTCAGAATTCAATTTTCATTATACAATAGATAATATTGTTATATGAATTGGAGAATATATAACTGATGAATTTATACATGTTAATGAATGAAAGGTTTATAATATTTAATCTTCATATATATTATATTTGGGCAGCATCATTGATGAACACGGTGGATATGATGCAGATGTGAAGACGCGGATCGACAAAGCAAGAGAAGCATATTTACAACTGAAGAACATTTGGAACACAAAACAACTGTAAACCAACACCAAGGTGAAAATTTTTAATATAAATGTCAAAACAGTTTTACTGTATGGGGTGAAAACTTGGAGAACTACGAAAGCCATCATCCAGAAGATACAAGTGTTCATTTACAGTTGTTCACGCAAAAAACTTCGGATCCATTGGCCAGACACTATCAACAACAACCTACTATAGGAGAGAACAAACCAGATCCCAGTGCAGGAAGAAATCAGGAAGAAGCGCTGGGAGTGGTTAAGACACATATTGAGGAAAGCACCCAACTGAGTCACAAGGCGATCCCTCACATGGAACCCTCAAGGCCAAAAAAGAAGAGGAAGACCGAAATACACATTAAGCCGAGAAATACAGACATGAGAAAAATGAACAAGAATTGGATAGAACTAGAAGGGAAGGCTCAAGGCAGGGTGGGTTGGAGAATGCTGGTCGGCGGCCTATGCTCCATTGGGAGTAACAGGCGTAAGTAAGTAAGTTCTTCATATATTATATAAACAATATTTAATTATCAAATAAAGAATAATGTAACTTTTAAATAATTTACTCACAATTAACTAAAATATCAAATACAATAGATGCACGACCAGCAGTATTCGTTAAAATCATTTCATATGATCCAGAATCTAATTCAGTAACAGAATGAATTACTAAATGACGTCCACGTAAGGCATAAATTCTAGGTCTTGGACCATTCAACTTTGATTCATCTACCATTGAAGATGACGAAATTGGAGGCCAAATAGGAATTGATTGATGCTCATCTTTTTTATGCCATCTATAAGTAATAAAAGTAGGTTAGTCATTGTTAATCGTCACTGAAATAGAAAAACAAATATGTCTATTTTTAGATATACACCCGCTTTTACAGTTACGGTTTAATTCAACCACAATATTTTGTTGTTTCTGATTTCAATGTTGTCTTGATATGAATCGATTACTGATGCTCCTGTAAAGTGATTTATTAGAAAATAATAGATCTTTATTAAAAAAAAACTTGACTAATTAACATAAAATATACAATCTGAACATTCCTACTGTTCTTTTGACGGTTTCAAAAAAACGTGTTGATTTAACTCTTTTTTAAGATTGATTGTTCTGAGTTTATGAGAAGCTTTAATTCAATAACAATGAATAACATAGATTACTAAATAAATGTTTCATTTAATCATAGACACCATAACCATATAGTCTTATCAATAATCTAATCTCTTAAATCATTATTCATCTAAATTCCTTTATGAACCTTAAAACTTAAAAATTAATTGAACACGTATAAAGCATAAGTTCTACACATGATTAATGAATAAAACTTTATGTTATCATATTTAATACAATTACAATTGTAATAATCATTATCACAAAATCGTAAATCATTTTTCATTATTTCAACAACAATAACAAAAAAAATCAGATAAACATAATGTTACATTTATGTAACGAATATCACAATGATACATAATTTGAAACATTGAAATTATGATTATATTTCTAAATGATCCTGATTATTAATTATAATCTTAAGGTAATTCATTAAGCATTGAATATTCGGTCATTATTTTTGTGTAAATGTGTTTGTATTTGCAAATGTATATGAGTGTATATATATTCATTTTGAATATCGAGTAAGTACTAGATTGGTCTTATTGTGGGCAGTTCAGAAAAGAATTATAAATTACCCGTTGAAATGTAACACAATGTGAGTGAAAGAATTAATTAATTATAAATAAAGAAGTTAATTGTTCTTTTATACATGATAGTTTAATAAATTGATAAATACACATAATTTACATAAGTATACATGTCTGAGTAATTCAACTAAACTGTAGTAGAAAAAAACAACGTAAATTGTTACAATAATACTTAATCAAGAAAATACTGTGTCAGCCATTGCTTTGTTGCTGTTGTTTCGTTGTTGTTGTTTCTTTTTTTAAAACAAACAATCTTGACAATTGAAATATTGCACTGAATTATATATTCATAATACATAATAACCATAGTCATCATAGAAAAAATGATAAAGGTGTATCGTATATATATATATATATATATATATATATATATAACAATTATTCATTTAATACAATCATGAATAGTCTGTTTTAGTCAAAATAGATAAATGTGAATAATTGAAGAATTTTGGTTACATGAATAAATGTATGAACCAGTTAGGAAATATGTTGACATTAAAGATTCGGAAACAAGAGATGGATCTTATGTTACAATTCATCATAAACATAAACAAGACAGCTGGTTATATATATATATATATAAGTTTAATTATATTACTATAAATGATTTCAGTGTATGAATTTAATCTAACTTTAAAAATAAATATTATTAAGCAATGAAGTTCTAAGGTTTTTGATATAATTGAAGTTGATTTTTCCAAGAACTAATGCTATTTAAGCAAATCACTGGAAATTATCATACATCAGATAACTGTTTTATTCAAAATTCTATATTTCTGAGTTGTGTACATTCACAATCTTAAGACCATTAGCCTATGTAGTATTCTGCATAATTTAACCGAACCATTAGGTTGAAATTCTGTAATTCACATTTTTCTAATGTTAGTCGATGTGTGGTGTAATATGATTCTTATTCAATGTCATTGGTCAGAGTATTTGTCTAACTTTCAAATTGCTCATTTCGAGGTCATGGTATCTCAACAACATCCCATAAATGTAGTTTTCAACAATATTTAAATATCAGAAGGGGTTTGCGGATGTTATAGTAATCTCAATGGTTGAGATCATGAGTCAGTTAAAGCTAGACCATCACGGAAAACGTAGAAGCACTGGACGGCCGTTTCGTCCTATTGTGGGACTCAACAGTGCGCATCCACGATCTCGCACATCGCGAGATTCGAACACAGGACCTATCAATCCCGCGCTCGAGTGATTACCCAACTCATGATCTCAACCGTTGAAATGACTATAATATCCAAAACACCCCTTCTGATATTATCAACATATGCTCACCAGTGACTGGCTTCAAGAGATATATCCTGTAGTTCTGGTGAGAAGCAGTGACCAGTGGAGTTCAACTGGGTTTAATTGTGAGATAGTAACTCCCTAAAGACAATCGTGGATGTGTCGCTCAATTCCGTCGATTAGTTGAAGTTAAACATTATCACAGTTGGATGCCGACTCAATGGTCTAGAGGTTAAGCGCTCGCGCGCGAGACTGATAGGTCCTAGTTTCGAATCTCGCGGGGGGCGAGATCGTGGTTGCGTACTGCTGGGGAGTCGCACAATGGGACGAAACGGCGGTCCAGTACTTCTACGTTTTCCATAGTGGTCTAGCTTCAACTGACTCATGATCTCAACGATTGAAATATTAAAATACTTAAGAAACGTAAAAATACAAAATGTAAAGCGGAATAATTTTTTATTCATTTATATAGGATACTCCAGTAACAATTTGTTCTTCATAAGTTTCGGGTTATAGTATTTGATATAGACGCTAGAAATAAGTGTGTTGAAGATCACATTGAGTGACTGTGATTATAGGGAACTGTTCGAATTTCTGGGTCATAACTTTTACAAATGTGCATTTATTTCTATAAAGTATTATTTCAGACTCGTTTTCATAAACTATTTATTAGCCTTTCTGTAAAATGTTCACAACCTATCAAAAATCCAATTGCTGGAAAACTTGAGAACTAACAGAACGGTTCTAATATTTTCCCCCTCTTTCCTTCGAATAAACGAATAGAGATTGCCAAAGAATCCATACAAAAAGTTTATTAAGCGACGAAAAGAGAAGTCATAGGAGTATAATTGATTAGAGATATTTAAGAATGAATGTAAGTGGTAGATTATCATTGATGGAAACGATTTCATATGTATTTTATGAATAACTGCAAGTTAAGCACTTACATAATTTTGTTGTTGTGGATTCTTTATTACAATTGAACACAAGCTAGTGAATAAAGATTCTAATAATATTACCAATATTATAGATGTTATACATTGATCTATTTTATCTATCTAAAAAATGAACTTAAAATATGATGAACACACTGAATAATTAAACTGTGACAAAAGAAATCCTGAACTATGTGTACAAATATATCTGTGCTATAAGTTTACTTTATGACGTAACCATCGTTGAGATTGTTCACGAGATTCTGGCATCTGATTTAATAATGTCACTCTACTCAGATATTTTATTTATCTTCTGAACTTGTTATTAGAACATGAAGAGCATATTTCAATCAAAATGATAAAAGAACAATCAGCTAACATTTTGTAGCACTGAATCACAATACATAAAATCTACTGAAACAATTGGTATTTGTGAATAAAATCTAACAAGTTGATCGTGTGTTTATCTATTGACATTTAAGTTGGATGATAACAATAATTGATTTGATGTATTTTCTACTGTTTTCTCTGTTATCTAGGTAAATAACACACTGCTCTAATCAAGACAATATATAGGTAACTAGGTAAATGTTCCTTTTTAAAAAAATACAAACACTTGCTTACATAATTTTTGGTGTTGGATTTGAGATCTGATCGGTAACAAATGAGTTAGATGGTGATTCATCAGAATAATAACGTAAATTTGCATCTTCATTGATTCGAACAATAAATGGTTGGTTCTTTTTTAAACGAGGCGAGAAATCCGATCGCTTTGGATAATAAAGAGCTAATAAATATAAAGTATAAAATGAATTTTAAAAAATATTTTATTACGTATTGTTTGCAAGTAGATAAAATTTGATAAGAATAACATGGTAATAGAAGATAACAGTTTTATTTTACTTTTTCCATATTTTAATTTATTCCATTAAATTGAATCAAGTTTAAATGATAATTTAATTTTAAAAATATAGATTCACTTTATTTGTCCTCACTGGTCCCTTTGTTAAAGAATACTAAAAGTGTAGTGAACGAGAGCATAAGTGAGGGTAATTGAATGTATGTGAATACAAAATTACAAAACATTTTAGTCAAATCTGAGAAACATACTTCATTTGTGAAATGTCTCAGATTTCTTTGTTCTTTCGTTCCCACGCCAATCATTCTTTGTTCTCGTTCACTTTTATTTGATCTTCTTGACATTCTGTCTTCAGACATTTCACTTTCGATTTATGATACATAATACATATATCTATCGACATCAGTAGCACGCACCGCAAAAATCAATGAGTTCAGCTTGAATGTAGGAGTTCAACATAAACTTATTTCAATGGTTGAGATCATGAGTCAATTAAAGCTAGACAACCATGGAAAACCTGGAAGCACTAGACGGCGTTGGTGGATGTGTTGCTCAATTTCGTGAATTGGTTGAAGTTAGACACTAACACAGTTGGATACGATCCGGCTCCGTGGTTCAGTGGTTAAGCACTCAAGCGCGAGACTGATAGATCCTGAGTTCGAATCTCGCGGAGGGTGAGGTCGTGGATGCGCGTTGCTGAGTCCCACAATAGGACGAAACTGCCGTCCAGTTCTTCCAGGTTTTCCATGATGGTCTAGCTTTAATTGACTCATGATCTTAACCATTGAAATTACTCTAATATCCACCGAACTCTTCTGATAAACTTATTCTCAAACTGATTAACAAATCAAAGAAACTAATCACATTTTTAATTAAAACAAATCAACCTACATACATTTAAATAAGTAACTAATCAGATAATATCGGTATTATTTGTAATTTAAAACTATGTTATTAAATCTAGTAACAATGTTCATAGTTAATTATTACGTAACATTTAAAGTATAAAATCAATTATTATAAATTATCAATATCATTGAATGAATCAAAATTAAAATTAAAAAATGTTTAACTGAAAATTAATTCACGTTCAATCAATTCTATTTATCGAGATAAGAAGATGATTTAACAAAAATGAGTTATTTTTATGAAAACAATGAGACAAATACCTAATGGAAGAAGAAACACAAATTTTATAATTTAATAAAATTAAAAATCGATTCTTCTCATTATCATTATGGTAAAATCTTACTTATTTCTTCATGTATAAAAACAAGGCAAAGATATGGAATACTACAACAAAATCGAACATTACAAGCAAAGAAAGATGGTAGGTGGCTAGCAGTGGAATCTAGGATACACGTTTCGTCCTATTTGGGACTCGTCAGCTTGATATACTTGTTTATTTTAGATCTTAGTTTTATTTTATATCTCCCACTATTCACCACTGTTGTTATTTTATTTTAAATTTTGGCGTTATGGAATTTCAGTTATATTTGGTTAAGAGATAAAGAAATAGTGTACCTATTGCCTAATGATCGTAATAAACACTCGAGTATTAATTGTAAATGTTACATGAAATGCAAAGGTGATGTAAAATAGAGTTTTTGTAATAAATAAATCTAATCAAGTATGACATAGAATATGAAAACAAATAAATTATACCAAAGAAGTCATTTTCGAATAGTAATATTTCTGTTCAATTGCATTATAAAATTAGGTATGCAAACTATATGTACTGTGGAGCCAGTTGTTTTGTCGTCATTTAGATCGGACGATGTTGCCGAAGGGCTCTCCACTTTAGTGGCCCGTTATCTGACTCCGATTTGATCGTATGAATGTTTCTTATCGCCTATCCTCGTATATAATCATTGACTTAAATCGCGTTAGTCAATAACGGAATTAAATAGGTCAAATAACGAGAATGGAACTTTGGATACATATATTTTGTATAATCGTTGATCAGTCAAACAAACGGGGAAACGATGCGAAGAAAAGAAAGCGAAGCAAAATCGACGCGCGGTCGAGATGGCTGGTAAGCCAACTCCCATTTAACCAAGCGTTAATCAATATTTATAGGCATACAAAAATAAGTTACACACATGTGATGAACAGCGGGATAAGATGTGTACGCACGCCTACGCTCTCATATAAAAACAGTCAAGATTGATAAGCGAATAATTAACAAGGTTAAAATGTGACTCAAGTAGAATAAATAGAATGGGCTGTCCGGAAGTTAAAATAAGGTATTTAGGCTTAACATAATAATAGACACTACAGTACACTTTTAATCATGAAAATGGTACGCATAAAATAATATTAAGGATTCAGAAATCTTAGAAAGCTAAGTATTGTTGCCTATGACTGCTTACATTCCCAGTAGAAGTATGAAATTACTTTTCCATATAAAATACAATTTACAAGTAATTTCATGCTGACTGTCTTTTTTCTCCTTCTTACATAAAATATGCAATATTGAACGTTGTGAATCTTAGCTTTGAAAGTTCAATAACCGATCAAATCATATATAATTGTATAAAGCAAAATATATAAAGTTTTAATATGATCAATAGTGAAGAGTATATTACAGCTTGGATCACAAAATAAGATCTATTTATAACACTTTCTAAATAGAAACTTCAATATTAACTGAGATTCTAATAAAGATATTTTTGGACATATTATTATTGAAGTTTTATGTTTTAAATATTTTCAATAAAAGTTGCATTGACATCTTGGTTACATGTTAAAGTAAAAAATGCAATTATTTTATGCATATCATTTATTATTTTTAAGAAAATGTTGAAATTCTTCAGTTAAAAAATCACGATTTACTAGTTTCTCTGGGCTGGTAGAAATTTCACCTAAATGGATTAAAATATTCCATTGCTTAGAATGTATAAATAAGAAGATAGGTAATTCTTCTACTTTGCTATCGAAAATTTTAAGATCGGAGCCAACTAACAGAAAATCATGAATCTAGGATTTTGTGTTAGTTGGAACTCTGGTAAAACTTATCCTCGATTCTTAGAAAATTGATATTCTGATAAGATTCAAACCAGAATGAAACCATATGCCACAATGGTAGACACGATACTACTAAGCTATTTGGGTATCGGCTAATTTGCTATAGAACCGAGATTGTTATAAACCTAAATTATTGTTTAGTTATAACTAGTGTCATATTGTGTATTCATAAAAGGGTATTTATATATAGTAGATAACTTGAACGTTATTAGTTTTTAATGCTGGAGAAAGTACAAGGGGTTTTGGTTAGCTACAGCATAACAATCTATTGATCCTATTTCGACTATATATAACGATTAATCTTTCGAAACTACAACACAAATGTTTTCGAAGTGAAGTTTCCACTATTTTGAGAAAATATAAAATATGTTTTTTGGTAACAACGAACTATTAGTAATATGATGTCACTAAAAGGATAGACTAGGAAACAACCTGCCAAAGTTAATACACATACATAAAACATGTGCCGTTTGAGGGTTAAAATTTATATGATAAAAGAAGCAACTATATAACTAGGAATAAACGAAAATGTTAAACTAAATATTTTTGAAATATCTTGCCTAAAAACACGCAAAAGTAGACACCACGGATGTAAACTTATAAGATATAATTAATAAAAACACTTTCACTTACAGAGCTTAATCTATTCAAACTATAAGCCAGTAAATTTATTGTTGAGATCACCGTAGTAAAAATCCAATATCAACTACTTATGTAGATGTGGTACAATTGGTATATTGTACAGTTTAATAAAAACATTTAAAATATCAGATTATAACCTAATTTTAGGTACTGAAATTTAGAATACTTGTTCTTTGTTTAAATATTGAGTTATGTTTTAAAACGGTTAACCAAATCAAATGAAGACAAGATCAATTTCCTTCACTTTGTTCTGTCGTTGAAAAATACGTAAAACTGTTTATTTTCCACAATAACTACAAATAACACCAGTAACTACTTCCGCTCAGTAATATACATGTTCACAATTTCATCTAAAACAAACGAATAAAGATTGAAATTGTCGATTGAATCTTAATGATCACTTTCATAAAAAGATGGTGAGGTATGACATTAATCAGCTGAACTGGAATCCATTTCATTGCTTTTGTATTAAAGGCTAAGTTAGTGAATGCAGTTTTTGATTCTGATTTATTTATTCATATGAAAAGTCTTCTACGTTAATAACGACAGCAATAACTACTGTCATTACTTTCAGTCGCAATCCACACAACCTTGTAGGCATAGAAATTCATTTATGAATTGCTCAATAACAACGATACTATGAATGCTATTGAGACACTAACTCCTATGAAAAGAGATATAATCTGAAAATTTTATTATAGATGAGTTAAAGGTGTACAATACAATGTAGTTGAAAATAACTTTCAATGTATACAAATAAAATAACTGAATCAAGATACGTAGATAATTATTCACGAATGATTGAGAATCGTCTGAATATTTAGGTACAATGTGATGATGCACTGCTAGTGAGATACTGCTTTATAGAAGACAAATAGTAAAATAGAGAGCATACCGTAGTATTTTTAGTACGCTCAACTGTAATTCTAAGGGTGAGTTAATGTTTTATAATTCAACGATTTCAAGCCTAAAGAAATTGTTTTAGTATAATTGTATAGTGAAATGTTAAAGACAGTGTACTCAGATCATTATAAGTTGCTTATCTAGTGTTCAATTGAACCACAAGATTAACATTTATCAGTCATTTTCTATTATCTCATAAGACGTAAAACATTCAGCACCAACTGCTAATAATACTACTACTTTAATTTTACTGACTTTAACTGACTTGTGTTATGTATCCATAGACAAGTATATTCCAGTTTACTAATTTTTCAATGTCTAAATGATTTTTAATAATTCTCTAATTGACGTCAATTCGTGAGAAAAATTATCTAGAAAATGCAAATCTACTTTCAATTTTTCATTCTACTGAACTTTCTCCATATAATTGTCGTTTTTTGTATGATAAGAATACAATTAATTGCCTTTGGCGAAAACCAATCTGACGTTCTGCTATCTAAATTGAATTAAAACTAATTTTGCAATTTTACAAAGAAGAAAATTTGAAGCCAATATTCAAAAATTATTTGTCTAACTTTTAGTTCTCGAATCAATACAGTTAACTTATATAAGTAATCGCGAATGACTTGTAACTTCCGTAAGCGATTTTCAAGTTGAGAATTGATGAAAACTAGAAAGCAGTAAATAGATAATGTCTTCAAACTTAAAACTACAATTGATGTCATTCCAATAAGCTATATGAAATCTTAAAAAACTCCAGTTGGCTTATCAATCTATTGAAAATAATTACTATCCTTCACCATCAAATCTATCTTTAAAATTAAATGTTAATCATCAGTTGATGTAAAACTAATTATTTGATAAGAAAACGTATTATTTATCCGAAATATTTGTAATTTTTAAACCCGGAGGGGAATTTCTTTTTGAACAGACTGTTCTATAAATTCATTAGTTTATTTACTTAATATTTGGTGAAGTTGTTTCACAAAGTTTTTTTGAATTTTTCTTTCATTTATAATAAAGAATACTAAAGATAAATACATAAATACGAACAGTAAACAATACACATTGATATCATTAAAAATTTCAGTCAGTCAACAACAACGTAGAACTTCGTAGGTACATGCATCAGTTCGAGTTGCCATACCACATCAGCACAGAGATGGAATTGTTGATTCAAATCCCACAGTGGTAGAGGTAGTAAAGGTATAAGCAGTTGTCGAAAAGATTAGGGTTCGAAGATGTTATTCAATGAGTATAATCGAGTGAAATAAATTTGGAAAGAGGAAAAGAGGGATATGGAAAATTCAGAAAATTAGAATTTCGGAAAACACAAAGAATGGATTCATATGCATCATTACAAACGATTATGAGCCATATAATCCAAGGTCTCTAACCATAGGTTTCGATCATCTCGCTGATCCCAACCAAGTAGTCTACACCTACCAACATGGCTCAGTCCACCTGTCAGTGACTTCATGGATTTGTGCCATGTTTTGGTCTAGCCACCCCTATCATTAAAAATAACTTGAATTTTGATATGGTAAAAAGCACAAAGAAATTCAAAGAGCTTAGTTATTTTGGTGTGAACTTTGACAAAATTTTATTGTTTGTATATTTGCATTGAAATGATAAAATCAAGAAATTTGACGATCATTTATAAAAAAGATGATTGAAATAATCATTTTTATAGAGTATATATGGATATACGCATACACGACAGTATAAGTGCATACCTGTGGTTATAGGCAATGTTACTTCACCAGATATTTGCAAGTCATTTCATTTATAAATCTAACACAGTAATTACAGAGTACCAAATAGAATCATCTAATATCATTTTCGTATTCTGTAATTATTATCACGGATTAACCTTAATTATATCACGTAAAGCCACAAAGTATTACATATGTTTCGTTCTAATATAAAACTTCTCAGCAATGTGCATCCATAAAAATACCTAGCAAGGATTGAACATAGGATATTCAAGTATAATAGCGATTGCTTAACCTTTCAACCACTAAGTTGGGATTTCGTGGTTTAGTTAAATGATTTCAACCAGTTTATTTTCCAACTGCTTTGACCGATTTTTGCTTTTATTTTTAAACTTATAAATATTGAATTGAGTTTTTTCTTGTTACTTTTGTACTGTCATCATTGGTGAAATATTATTTCAGTTATTTGCCGATATCTGTTTGATCCGCGAAACTAAACATTAAGTCCAGGTATTATGTGCTGAATGTAATGACATTGTGAGATTTTCAATACTAGTAACAGTTGACAAATATATATATATATATATATATATATATATATATATATATATATATATATCCCATTCTTGTATGAACAAATTATTCTGTGATGGTTGTGTTAACTGAGAGAGCTTTACTTGACAGGGATTAATAGTTTTCAATAATGTCTTCATATGTAAATATAATTTATTTAAATAATTTAATATGTTTTTCAACATTTGGAAACCATTGCATGAACGGTCTTTTTAGCAATGAATATTAAATTTTAATGGAAATTAATGTTCAATTTTGGAGTGAATCTACTGTCGACTGTAATAAATGAATATGTAACTGAATTTATCATAAGTCATTTACTGTGTACAGATCTATGTGTCAGGGTTTTAGCCGAACTATGTATGTGTAATACTATCCAGATCCTTAAATTTAATTAACCTAACCAAAGTTCTGTCATCCAACCTATTGATTTAAAAACGAATACCTGAACCGTTAGACTACTGCTATGACGAACTTATTTCATTTTAACTAGTCCCATAATCTCATGGTCACAATCAATGCAATCGCCACAAAATCTGAATGAAAAAAAAAGTAGCATTAGGTTGAATTATGAATAGTATATGTCCGAACAGCTCAGCCATAACGTCAGTATAGTAAAATAAACCCAAAACAATGATTTTATTAATTAGATAACACTACAGTTGAATAATGAGTACATGATAGTCAATCGATTACTTTAAAGACATATTTGTTTACAATGACTTAATGTATCCAATTTTAGTTGTTTTAGTAATTAAAACCGTGTATGTTTCCTAACTAAATAACATTTACTACTAAATGTATTGGGCCATCAATGTATGTAAACTTAGATAGCTAACGAAACATGTAGCCGACTCAACAAATACCGTTTTAATATTCGTTTAGTCATATTAGTTTGATAGGTTTTTTCGTTGATGCGATTTCAATAAGATTATGAATAATCACCAAGATAAGCAATAAGCATAATGACATTTCTCAATGTCATTAAGAACTTATAATCTCTGAAAAAATAATCTGAAGGTAGTTAAGGACTGACTGAACCTAATACTAAGCGGAGTTTTTGAATAACCGCCTTATGTAGGAAAAACAATGAATTCAGTAACATAATCTTAATTTGTTTTCCATCTTACTCAACGGTGAAATTGTAGCGTAGAGATGAGCTACTCAGAGTACAAAACACGACTTCTAGGTTAAAATATCATATATGATGAGCAATAAAAGTACCTCCATACATTCAGGACGTTTAAGATGTCAGCGGCAAATTAATTTTACAACCGTAAGTAAAATCGGTATTGTCAAACGTATCGAATGCCTAATTTTGTCCTTTTAGATTGTATACAACAGGCAAATAGACATTTTCACTAAATTCCGAACCCAAACACTTAATCGTGAAACAAAGCTTAACCTGATAGCACCACGTTTTATGGACGAATTAATCGCATATTTTCTAAGCGAAATTCACTCATCAATATGGCTATAAAGAATTTTAGCCTTATAAGTGATGTCAGTTCGTAATGAAAATTTTAATTCTAAACCCTTAATCATATCTCTAAATACCTAGCTTTAACTAGGAACAGTACGGGAATTCCTGAAAATCTGTTTCGATCCTTTTAAGGGTTTAAGAAGATGGACAAGTTATATTGATTAGGACGAGTTCACACGTCGGTTACTTCTCGATTTACAGACACCGTAAATTGTATAAGACATAGTTAAGTTTGCTAATAATGTAAAATCCGTTTACACCCTGCACTCATTTTTTCCCAATAAATCATCCATTTATAAAAGCTGTTTTTTGACTGACTAGAAACTAGCCGGAAATTTTTCAAGGTTGTTTTAAGCTCATTCTTATACCAGACTATCGCCCATACAACTCAGTTTAGATCGTGGATATATATGAAGACCTAAAAAACGACTTTATTACTATCGAATTCTCAACAGTGAATATGTTAAACTTTTGAAATCATCTTATGACTAATGCCTAGAACATTCAGCCTTTAATAAAGAGTTACATAAGCTTATTAATGCATAATGATATGTATGCGTGTTATATAATAAGGTCTAGTGAAAACGTAAGTCCCTCATATAATTTGACTCCAATGTATTTTCTTTCAGTTTAAGGTTGACTAATAATTAATTCCAATAAAAACTGCACCAAATTAAACAATATTATTATTAAAGACAGTATCATGTGAGTAATTAAAGTAAAATACACTGAATTCCACTGAGTGATATGTAATAAATATGCAATATTCAACACAAGCCACATGATTTTGATTCAACAAATAACTAAACAATGTCTACTTAGGTGGTCATGTTAAAATTTTATGTAATGTTTATGGTAACTTTGTATGATAAATTTAATAAAAACAGCTTTTTTACTCTATTCAACTAAGTAAAGGTTCGTGCGTTTGACCACTAAAACTATCTGATTGTCCATGTCAGAATTTCTTTTGGTTTATCTATATACCAATTCTTTATTATTATTTTTTTGGCAATCAACCTGGTAATATATTTCCTCTATACTGAAACATGGTGTGGAGAATTAAACTGCCCCAAATATAAACTAGGCTCTGAATTGCTTATAACTGAACAACGTGGTAGGTGAGGTGTATTTTGAACTCACAACTACGTTGCTAAAATTCTGATAATTTATTCCTCAAACTACAACTGGACTATTATCATAATATAATCTAGAAAGAAATTTAAAACTAGCAAGTGTTGTTTTAATCTACTTTCAAACATAAGATCAATACTCACTAGACATCTTACAATCTACAAGTTTAACTTCAACGAACTCACAATAGGTCAAGATTCTTATAAACTGTAACTAGTATGCAACGGTAAACTTAGTTTTAAATTGGTTCCACGTTCCTCTTTAATAGATCTTGCAATTAAATCCAATGTATAATATTATTATAATTAGTGTATACTAATGAACAGTTTGAAATGAAAACAAATCATCCATCAAATTGATTTCAGTTTCCAATAATTTTTTATTTGATATTTGTTAGTATTCAAAACTACTTTTCAATATTTTAGTAACCCGAAAATTCAATGTAAATAATTTGTTTATTTAATAGGAATATATGTATATATTAGTAAAATTTTCAGGTCATGCTCGTATGTTTGTTTTTAACTCTATTTATACAAATTATCGATTTTGATTAGCATCCACATATCAAATAAAGATTAGATGGGTAAAGAATATTGATTTGGGTTGAATAGATCACATTAACGTTTTGGAGAATTCCCAAGACATTGAAATAACTTTCTTTGTATGTCTTTTACTTCTGTCCAGTGCATATTATAGACGAAATATGGTCATAAAAATATTAATTTTGAATTTATTATACGTTAATCTGATTTACTGTAATATACCTATTTATTCCTATCAATACGTCAGTCCTATCAGTTTCTATTGTTGAGAACAGCCTCAAAAGTCCATACAAGTCAGGCTCTTTGTTGTTTCATGATCTGTTGCTTTTCCTAACATCAAATGTTCTACCATAACAACCTTTACAGACTATTTTCCAAAATTCAGACCAGTTGAACAGTGATTCGGGAGTCAAAGAGCACAAAAAAACCTACATGTTTTCTTTTTATATTAACATGACGGTGCTTGACCTAGACAATCTTTGTACTATACACTGCTTTCGCTGAAATATTTAATTCATTTCAAAAGAAAACGTTTTATCTCTATCAATATTTGGTGAAGTACATGGGAGATTTTTCCAAGTTTCCGTTTCCTTGTTTATTAAACAAGCAATAAACATCAAAAAACCATTATGTTTGGAATTAAATGAATAAAATTAACAATATTATCAAACATAATAATAATTTCTTTTTTTTCTTCTAAAACTCACCAGCTAGTTCAACTTGAAAAAGAAAAATATATCGATCTGGTGAATTAGGCCAACTGATCTCACATGTGTAAAAGCTCACATGATGTATATCGAAATTACTGATAACTAATTTTGTATCTTGATCTGCAAATTGAATATCTCTTAAAGTTGATCTGAAATTCAAAGTGAAGAATTAAATTTTTCTTTAAAAAAATAAAGTTTCATTTTTTTAATGCGTAAAATGAACTTAATTTTAAAA
Source organism: Schistosoma spindalis (assembly GCA_946903255.1). Lineage (NCBI taxonomy): Eukaryota > Metazoa > Platyhelminthes > Trematoda > Strigeidida > Schistosomatidae > Schistosoma > Schistosoma spindalis. The sequence continues at coordinate 62,305,922 of OX336420.1, read as the reverse complement.
TTTAAATATGTTATATATTTTAATTCATGTGGTCGAAATGCATAAAGCGTTTGCGAACAAGACCGAAGGTCCTGGGTTTGAGTCCCGCATGCAGGATCGTAGATGCGCACTGCTCAGGAGTACCATACTGGGACAAAACGACCATTCGCTGCTTACAGGTATTCAGTGGTGGCCTAACTTAGGTCGATTCATGAATTCAACTATTAAAATTACTACAATCTTCACAAATCTCCATTCAGATATTAATCCATTTTGTTGAAATGCATAAGTATTGCTTGTTTTTTTCCTACAAACTTTAAAGAGGATTTTTGTCAAATTCCAGATGCACAATTTTATATATATGTAAATTTCAAAAATAATTATGCTTGCTTATTAGGTTTATTTTAGTGTTATTTATACTGTAATAACTAGATCTATCGCTTATAATCTATTAGAAACAATACAGGATCTAGAATAGATGTGCATTAGTTCAAACTAGCACACTATACACTTTAGCACGATGAGAGAAAACTCTTAAGATGAAAGGTAAAGGAATGAAAATAAAGATTTTAATAAAAATGGTAACTAAACATAGGAATTTTTTTAGCTTTACATATGACCTGACTTTAGTTGGATCACGAGTAAAAATCAGAAACTACTGATTAGCCGCCTAATTCTAATACTGAAAAATTCCTTACTAGGATAAGGCGACTATACTGTCGTTATTAATTTTCAATAGCTGTTTTACTAAAGTCACTGAATGATGTAGAACTACAACATTCAGAAGCCTCCAAAATGCCCTAAAACAAACAAGATAAAGTGATTACGATTTCGGATCAAAAGTATATATAATAAACAGTAGTAGAAGTTAAAATATGTAAGGGATAAAACAGACAGATACATTTACATTAGCTCGCATTATTTCAAGTAGGTAAACCTAGACTGAGCTTTTCGTAACTTTCTAATTACAAATAATGTGTAGTTCTATGTAAACTAATCTAAAAAGTTGAAGATAATCATTGGACTTCTATAGTATTAAGTGTAATTCACGGGTGAGTATATAAATCTATGGTTGACTAAAGTAAGTTTGTCAGAAATCTCTTACAATCGGGGCAATGAAAATGCTTAAACGTTCCATTAAACGTTGAGTTTGGCAATATAGAGAATAGTTTGCAACGGTATTTTTAATTTATATACATCAGTTCAAAACTCGTCACAACCGAATAGAACTCGAAAGTACAAAGAAAAATATTCTATTAGCCACTCACTAATGATTAGAATTACCGAATATTGTAACAGTAAAAGAAATTCAATTAGAACTGGTTGGTAAATATAATCTCGTAATCAGTAATAATAATCTTATATATTATTTAAAGGGAAACACAGAATCTATAAAGACATTTCCTCCATATCCTTACATTCTTTAGATAAAAAAACTATCCGGTGCGTGAATAAATCACCAAATTTTAAGGTGGAAAATAGAAGAACAATGTTTACTTTGGTGTTTGTTAAAATAAATAACGTCAGTATCCATGTTATATAAGAAAATTGTTTGTTAAATCTTACCCAGAAATGTGAAATCGTATAAAATCATTTTAATTTTACTCATTATTATATGCCATAAGCATATACAAAAGTTCAACTAAACTTGAATGGGAATGATGGATGGGTGATGTTTTTAGGCTTTATAAAAATAACGCTACAACTGACTGATCACTGAGCAGCGATCGATGTTATGTTTGTCTAGTAATTTTAGTACCGATCGAATTTCATCTATGAAGATTACAGGTACACTTTGTAATGACTGCCAAGTAGCATGAAACCTAGATCCGGAATTTCCTGTTCGCTACTTTCAACCATCTAACATTTAAACACTAAAATCATAAATTCACTATTCAGCTTTAAACAATGAACCTGAATCTTTCCATCGCAAATAAATCTACTTGAACCAGTATACTTACAATTGTCGTTTGTTATCTAACTGTCAAACTTATTTTATTACTTAGACATTATGGTAGAAAAATAAGAAAAGCTAAAATCCATATCAGCATCTTACACAGGTTGTTGTTGCTCTCCTAAACGTGGCATTAATCCCCATACTGTAATCGGAGCTATTGAATCTGCTGACTTTTGTACACCTGGTTGAGGACATTCCAATTCAACTGAACGGCCACGCATAACAAATTTTGAAAACTCGTGATTTACCAAATCCGTAATTAATTTTGGGGGATCGTCATCTAATAAAAAGATAAAGAATAATAGATCAAATCATATATGTATGTGGAAATTTCATTCAACTACAATTGACAAATAGCTTATTGATCGAATCTGACTTTGGGTATTTACGTTAAACAGACAAGCAAATAACACACATTGAATAAACAAGTCAAATTAAAATATCTATGACAAAACTATTTAAATAACTCATTAATGTTGACAAGTGAATCACGCGCGCGCAAGCGAACGAGCAAACAAATGAAGCACATATATAATTAACTGAATAGCATTATCTCTCAATAATAATAATACAGTAGTTTTGTTTAGTTGATGGTAAATGGTTTATACATAAATACTGCATCCCAATGAATTTTAATTTGAAATAAGCGGAAACACTTTTCCTGATATATTTTGCTGTATGTTTCAAAATAAAGAAAACAGCATTCTGCTCGAATAAATGAAAAAAAATAAAGGACTGCAATGTTGAACAGTTGACGTTTGTTTGTTTTTGAACTATATATATTTGATTAGTTCTAACCTTATTTAAGTGTTATTTATAGAAATAAATAAATAATGTTCGTGACAAATGTGAACAATCAAAAAAGAGATAGTATGCCCCAAATATTCTCTTTTTGCATAAATTTTAGCAAGCCAAATTTATTTTATTTGCGCGTGCATATATATATATATATATATATATATATATATATATATATATAAGTAGAGTGTACTAACTCTTCAATAGTATAGTACTATATTAATCAATAATGCTAGTTGTTTGCTTGTTTGTTTATTTTTAAAGTAAATTACAAAATACACCACGAGTAGAGAATGAATACAAAACGGAAAAGGAAACATTTACCAACTTTTCTTTCCTTTTGTTTTTTTTTTCATCATCAATGAGTTATTGATGATAATATAGAAAATAATTCATTGAGTGAATATTTTTTTGTTCTGCCTTAATAGTTTGTTCTATGTTTGCATCCAATTTTTAATGATAGGAAAATTAACAACTGAGGTGAGAAACAAGTGCATTTGAATAAAAAATTTTATCTAGTATACTCTTGGCATATAAGTATGGTCACTGTAAAAAATTTTCAATGTAACAGTAGTCAATGTAGCTACCAGAAAAAAAAGCATAGTGGTTGCTTCTTGTTTGAACCTGTTCAGTTTATCGTTTACATTTTGATGATCTTCACAAATCCGAAAGTTAATTTTTGTTAGGTGATATATTATACAGATGCCTAACACTTACGTTTTAAGAATAATAAAAAAATGGATTACATGAATTTTCGACTGATCGATTGAGCCTACTTATCTTTTTTTAAGTAAATTTTACAAGGGAGCATGAATCGGGATGTATAGTTTGACAATACAAGGTTTGTCTTAGAAAAACTGAAGCTAACAGAGAACAACTTATTAATGATTTTCAATTATTTTGACATTCTGAAGATTATTTTTAAACTTTCTTTGTTAACATTATCAATTTAATGACAAAATATAATTAGAATTCACTAAACTACAGATGTTATGAGTAAAACTTTGTGTAGTTACAGTAGCGTTAATTACGAGATAATACATGAAAAACATATATTGACATTTTTGCGGCAGTACGAGTACTCATTAATAATCATGTTTATATAGCTTCATTAAACTTTTAAAAAATCTTTGGTGGTAAAAGTTTTAAGGATACCGGAAATCTTCAGAGATTAAAGGGATTCCAAATCAAGTTCTGTAATTCAATTCATGATTTCCACTGATAATTATATTCATCTATCGACTACTTTTAGCAAGAACTGTTTAAAAAATCACTAACAATATAATAAAGCCAGAGAAAATGAAGAAAGATTTTAAAATTATATTCTTCGATAAACAGCTTATTAGTCATCAGTAATGTGATAATTTTAATATTATTCATAACATAGTGTAATATAGTATTTTACAAGTTCTAGATTATTACAAGCAAACAATTCTGAACTCTTTGTTATTTATTTTTCGTTATTTATCCTTAAAGCAACATCAAAGATCAAGTAAAGCATTTCTATGTTTAATATCTTTTAACACCATTATATTACACATACTTTCTATATGATGAAGATGATGAACTTAATTGATGATCATTGAAATGAAACGAAATTCACAAAGTATATACATTTGATAATGTTTTTCTTTTATGTGAAGAGTTCAAAAGATACAGGTTACATCATATATTATAGACAATCATCTTTAAATTTTCAAGAATAACACTTAAGTAAGTTAACATATTAACTGAAACAACCGATTATGTAATGATTCTTTGTTAACAAAAAAAAAAAATAATTCAACATATTGATTTCTTACTAATATTAATCTTATTAATAACAACAATAGTAAGCATAACAATTCAATTCAAATATTCAACTTTCATTATTCATTTTTAGAAATTTTTCTTTGATAAAACCAACTTTCTTTTTTCTTCTTAGAAAATTTTGTTTCATTGTTTTAAAGAAAAGAGTAGGGATTTGACATTTTTTGAAAAAAAAGTATTTAGTTGTCCGGAATGATGTTATAGAAAGTTAAATAAAACAAAATTCAATTTATTATTATTATAGTATAAATAACTACTGCAATGATGCACGAAGGTAGTCAAACATTATATATTTAAAATGAACAAATAAGAGATTCAAACAAGATAAATAAGTTACTGGATAATCAATGGATTCACCATAGATTCTAAAGTATAAGTCTAAATAAAATACAAATACATAATTCAAATAAGTAGGGTAAAATCCATTTTTATTTTAAATTGATATGACTTAGAAAATCATTGAAAATCAAATGTTGTTGAGTTAGATGTTTTACAGTTCTACTGAGGTACATAGACATATGAAATCAGATAAATCAATAGTGCAAAAGTAACCGGCCAGTTTACATTGAATACTTATAAAGAGCGATACTTCAAGAACTGACTGAATTAAAAAAACAAAAACGTTGAGTTCTGTGATTTGAAAGCATTAGATTCACGGTGATGTGGAAAAGTCTCAAGGAGGAGCGCTTAGTTCTGAGGTGTTTCATGTTGATATAAAAGTTTTCGGGTGGGTTTTTCTTCTCAATAGTTCACTAGTTTACGATAAAAATCACTTTCGTACAATTTTGGAAATGTATACATAGATCAATAAAATCAAAATACTACAATCACAATGTGTATGTAGAACAAAGAAAAGACAAATTTTGATTAATACGTCAGCATAAGATGGAATTCACTGAGTCATATACAATTACATTCTAATATGTCAACAATTTAACAAACTTGGCAATAAATGGTTAATTCTACTATGAATTCATCTTATCACATAATTCAATAGGGAAATCGTAATTTCTCACCAAATACTTCAGATGAAAAGAGATGTCAATGTATTCAATTCGTCAATAGTGTTATACAATATTAACAAGAATAATAAGATTGGAAATCTTAACTCTATAGTTAAATTATTGTCTATCAAAACTTTTAATAACATATAGACAATATAAATATTTCAGTCTACCTTAATTCAAAATATATTATACTTAGCTACCACTATTAACAAGAGACAGATTATAATTTGTATGCTCGCTCGAAACGTATTGTAAATAAAACAATGATAATTGGACATGGAATAGGGAACTGAGATTTACAAGATGAAAGAGGGGAAACAAAAGCTGATAACTGATTCACATTTTATTTAAACTTCGATAATTACTTTAATTAAATACACCTTATTTACACATAAATTTCACTAATATTTAGTGATTAGTCAATGTATATCATACATAACTGAAAATAATGGAAATATAAACAGGAATTTTACAATGAATTAATATGAATATATATAAACTGAATGAATATTATACCGATTTAAAATGGGATCTTGTGCTTTATTCTGTCCTAACAGAAATCAATTTTAGTTTCTAGTCTAAATAAAAATAATCATAAGATAATGTTCTATTTATTATCATATTATAAGAAGCCTAATAGAATTTCATAAGTGAAATCCAATTTGTTTCATAAAACAATATGGATAAATATTCAAGTTTAAAGATTAATTCAATGAATAATGGTTTATTTGTTTGTTTGTTTTTCTTTGAGCAAACTTTTCATAAATAAAAAGTAATTAAGTTCATAGATGTTGTTGTTTACTGATATCTGAAAGTGTTGAAAATTACAAAGTCTATAAAATTCTAATAATAAGATAAAGTATACATTTATAAATGTGACATTGATTATAGTTTTAATAAATGCGGTTAAAACAATAATTATAGTAATTTTAATAGTTGAGATCATGAGTCAGGTGGAGCTAGACCTCCATGGAAATCCTGGAAGAACTGAGCTGCCGTTTCGTTCTAGCATGGGACTCCTCAGCAGTGCTCACCCATGATCCCTCCTCACGAGATTCGAACCCAGAACCTCTTGGTCTCACGCGCAAACGCCTATCCTCTAGACCATTAAGCTGGCATCCAATAGTGTTAATGTCTAACTTCAACTAATCCACAAAATTGAGGGACACATCCACCATTGTCATCAGTGAGTTACTATCTTAAACTCCACTGGTCACTGCTTCTCACTAGAGCTCCAGGAAATACCTCTTGAAGCCAGTCACTAGTGAGCGTATGCTGATTAGTATCAGAAGGAGGGTTTGTGGATATTATGGTAGTTTTAATAGTTCAGATCATGAGTCAATAATAATAGACAATGAAACTGAAAATAATATTATATTTACAAGCTATAATTTGATTTTTATAACAATTTCATTCTCCTTTTTTTGTAGGATAATTTAGAAGATCTACATATCAAAGATATACAAATGTTGGTTTAACTAAACTACACAATTTCTTAATCTTATGAACTACTGATTTCACATTCTTGTTTAAAAATCAGAATAGTTTCAATATTTTAATTTATTTTTAGTTTAGACTGTTACTATCTCACAAAAGTTTGGATAGTAACTCTCTCAATTAAAATCGAACTTTAAAAAAATATCAAATTCTGGTTTGATTTAATAGTCATAGAATTGAAGAAAAAACAGGTAATGAAAACAATTAATCACCCATTCATTAGTCATGAAAGACAATTAAATACTAAATCTCCAGATAACTTAAACATTTTTGGATAATACAATACATACATATATTGTTGGCATTGTGTTGAAGAAAAAAATAGAAATATGTATTTTACATAGCAACTATCTAAGAGCTAAACATGTTTTGAGTATTTATTATACTATATACATTTGAGTAGTTAACGGATGCGTAAGTCGATCTTGGAAATTTTTGAATTTAATACGAACTTTTATTTTGAGTTACCAATGATTTAAGAGAGAGAAACTAATAATTATTGTGTAACTCTGTTACTAGGTACTTATATTTTTATGTGCTGAATGTTATTAAACTATCTTGTAATGTATTAGACAGAAAGATTTGATATGATATATTCTGTCGAGTAAAGAGGAGAAAAGTTCAGTATCAATTCAGTTTCCAAAGTTCTTATCTCATTTGTACAACATAATCTCTTGGTTATATAATCCAATATAATATTAATTTTTTGCAACTATTTTATTTTCTTCCAGTCGTACTATTTAAATCAAGTTGTTACTTGAAAATCTTTTCCGACAAAAATTGTTCTAATATCCTACTAGACATTTCTGTCAATAGACTTTGAACTAGTGCAATTCAATCATTAATGTTGCATACTTAGATTAGTTAAGCTACACTGGTGGATAGAATGGGATTTCTAAGATGACGTTGAGGCATCAACTGAAAACCAAAAGCAATAAAAAGACAAAAAGAGGAGTTAATTAACATCAGAAAAATGTCAAAAGCGTCAAACTTGGTCTATGGAAATAATGGTTTTTATTAGTTGATGGGAATCAAATGAAAAATTAATGTTGTCAAATAAATTAAAGAATGATATGCATGGAAATTTGTCATCTGTTGATTACCCAGTCATATCATATATATGTAATAGACACCCTAAAAACGATTCAACTTGTATTATCCCATTGGGATTTATCATTATATTGTGACACTGATGAGTAATTCTTATATCGTTGCTAAGCTGAGTCATTTGATCAACTGAGTCCTCCATTTTTTTTACTCATGTAATGTTGTGGACACTCTGACAATTAATGCTTTTGTAGAAAAATGTCATTTTTCTAAGGAAAGATCATATGGAACTGTAACTGCATTCATGTAGTACAGAATAACATCGTTAACAAGACAACTCAATGAAATACAAGTGAATAGTGATACAGAATTGAAAAAAATGGCATATGTATTTTCATCAGTTATAATTTCTGCTGCTGATCACTGGTTATGGCTATTCTAGACTATGTTGTATTAGATTAACACTAAATCTACACAGAAAATGAACTTGATCAAAAGTGGGTTTTGAGACTTTTGAAGTCAAACGACTAAAAGGATAGATTAAACTTGAAATCTAAGGAAAACCATCAAATATAGAGCTTACTTATTTAAAATAAAAAGCGACAATTCATGATAGTCCAAATGAACTAACAAAAGGGGTTAACTGATTAAATAAACCAAGTTTCACTCAAAACAATAAGAACACGGTTTCTTTTCCAACACACACAGCATATAATAACTACGTTTATCACTGAATCTAAGTCGTATGTAAATTGGAACATGTAGAAAATATTTAATTTGACGTACTGTAGACCAAAAGAGTTTTGAAACTAATTCGTTTTGCACCAGTCAGTTACTGTAGTTTAGTCAATACCACAGTAGTCTAGTTGACATAATTCAGTGATATTTGTTAAATGTTCTTGAAATGTGACAATAATGGGTTTAGTGATTTTATAATGAACTTAATAAAAATAATCGTGAAAATTCTGAGTTTTAACTTTAAGCTTTACCATTTATTATTTGCATATCTTAGTTTCATATTAAATATATTTTTTTTAAAGCACGAATAAATATGTTGTGAGGTGATGATGGAAATTTAATTCATTTCGTTTTCATTAATCTCTTTAGAAATGAACTATCCTTTTACATAAACAAAGTCACTGGTTTTTAACTAGGCAATATCTAAACGTAAATGTTTAAGGTTCAAACTCCTGTAGATTTAATAGAAGAACAATGTTGTGGAGCTCTAAACTAAGTTAAAAGAACTGTTCAGTGGTCTATTAAATCCGTGATAACATCCTATCTCAGAAAACGAATTTGGAGACTATCTGAAGTGAATTTATTTCATTTCGAACAGTATTTGTTAGTGTTAATTGTACAAAACTAATAAATACGTTAATGATAAGCCATATTTTACATAAATTACTTTCTATTTGAGCTAATGAAAAAAAAGCTGAATGTGTACAGAATAAAAGCCAGTATAAATCATCTCATTTACATTTAGAACAGATGATGATATAATTTACATTTACTTATAGTCATTCAAATAAACTTTTACAAACTCAAGTTTGAATAGACTAAATTTTATCTGTAAAATTTCGAACATAATCATGTGAATGTAGTACATAAAGTTGAATTACTGATTTTTATATTCATATGGAAACTACGTGTTTTATGACTTCTAAGCAATAAGTAAGGTAAATGATATAGCAATTTATTGATTTCTAATTAGTACAGTTTTAGAAATTGTCATTAAAAAAAGTTGAGAGCGAAAATAATAAGAATAATAGATAACTGAATTATGTTCATCTGGACAAGAATGAATGATGAACGAATGACTAAATTTCAACGATGTCAATGTACTAGAAAAAAGAAAGATTGTTCCTATGTTATTTAGACCAAAGAAAATATATTATACATGGCGCCTTTCCAAAAATACAATTATTTTAAACAAATCGAAACAAGTACTATTTCAATAAAGATTTAATTACAACTTTTCAGTAGGACTATTTAGTTTAGTAATTTATCACATCGATTAGAAAAAAAGTACAATATCTGACATTATGACTACATTGTAGTACATCTATCTACTTCTTATCGACTGAAACAACAACAGAAGTGAAAGTGGATTAAGTGGAATTTGACAATATTGAAAGGGGCCGATTTAAAAGAGAGGAAAGAATGGTTTTGGTAGAAGAACTCAGTTTCAACTGGTAGGTTTATCCATATTGTTAGTTAGGTTGAAATAAATGTTTTCTAATCAGTGTCATAGAAGTAAACGAAAAATTGATTGTTCATTTTCTAACACATTAGATAGTATTATTGGTGTGTTCATGTTCTTAATGGAATAATTCAATAAGCGGATATAGAAATATCGATAGGTAGATTGTAAGTAAACTCCCATTGTATGATCAGATGTGACTATAGGCATGGTCACTATACTAAATAGTAATGTGAATTTACTGTTACTGTTATTATATTCTCTCATCCTTTTCTTTTTTACATTTCTAAGTGTAATCGCCTCACAAGAAAAAAATTCTGCAGTCATCTGGGACACTTCTGTCGCATATAGAAAGAGTGTGTATGCTGTGCAGACGTTTCGTACGTATTATTTCAAAAATGTCAATAAAGGTCCACAAAAATAAAGCGATCAGCATAGATAGAAAACGGTTTATTGTATCTGTTGTCTATTTATTGTCTACTGTCGAGTAGTTAAATACAAAGTAGGAATGATATTTCAGTTGATGAGCTTATAAACTTTCATTAACTAAGGTGATTATAAAATGTGATACTGATGTCTGCTTAGATTTACTGAACTATTTTAGCAACTTACATTCAATTGAGTTTGCTCTCGTCTAATTCGGTCAAGCCCTTTTGTTAACTTATTAAACGGAAAAAGTCATCTGTACTATAACAACTTATTGTACCTTTATTACTGATATGCTTGTATGAATAAGTATGCTTGAACATTGTTGACTGCCCACGCATATATTCATCCCGCTAGCCTTATTATTAGCCGCTTAATCGATTCGATATCCATTCATTTTTCGATATATATATATATATATATATATATATATATATATATATATATATATATATATTGAAAAATAGTGTAGTGGCTGTGCTTCGTTAACCGATCACCCTCGTAACCGTTATCATATAATCCTCAACGGTGTTTGAAATCAGAAGGCAAAGAGTTATCTGCTAATAAAACTGTAGTCGCTGTTTCTCTTTGCCTTCTGATTTCAAACACCGTTGAGGATTATATGATAACGGTTACGAGGGTGATCGGTTAACGAAGCACAGCCACTACACTATCTTGACAACCACAAAAGTATACTGGACAAAGCTTGATGCTATTAAATTAAGACGTAGCACCAATGTACACAAAATTATTAAGAGTTGAAAGTACAAACTTATTGTTTATGATGCCATTCAGAAGAACAATGAAAACTCCACGACTAAACCATTCAGCTCAAAGAACAAAATTGTATCATGTTTTTAGAGTTAACATTTCATTTACTTAAAATGTCGATCTCATTCAATTTTTTAATCAAACTAATTTTTTTTCTTTAAGGAATATCAGAATTAGTGATTTGGTTTAAAAGTCTTTTATAGTAAAAATTTACTTTTGTTAGGAGTAAATTGTATGGTATAAATCAATATTTTAAGAAACAATACGTCAATATATATATATATATATATATATATATATATATATATATATTTAACTATACCCGTATGTCAATTATGCACATACAAAATTGCATAAAAAAAATAAAAGTAACACAAAAATGACTAATTACTCTTTGTGATATGGAGAATGGTAATTGATAGATTTTGTTACTAAATGAAGATGATAAATAAATTGAATTTTTTTCATATTTTGAATAGTTAAATTGAGATATCTCTTTGAATAAAATTACATTAGTTTAACTGAAGCTCGACAAAATTTTATCATTATTACCACTATTATTATTACTATTATGGATTTTATTGAGAAACTTTTTATAACTATGAAGATAAGCATGAAAATCGGTTGTAACAGTGTTAGAAATGGAGCATTCAACAACGCTTTCTCTCTCTCTCTGTATTATCAGTTAAATGCATAATCTCTGTCATTGTCTATTCACATGTTTCATACACCATAGAATTTGATTATTTGTAGCTTTCAATTTGAGTGATAGAAAGTAAAACGATACAATATAATCTTTATTGCAAATTTTACTCATCACTAATTTGATTATGCAATAGAAGACTATAATACAACATAATACTTTTACAACTATGATATTTTTGATATAAAATAGAATAAAATACTTCTAATTCATTGAATATTATTTCATGAACCGTCTAATACAAGATATATAATCCATTTTATTTAAGACTTGTCAAGTGAATTTACTTGTAACATAAAGTTGATGTTATCACTGACATTTTGTCATAATATCTAATGTTTCAAACTCAAGAGCGTTATTCACCAGGTAAGCTTGACTGAAGATAGAATACGTTTTATGTATTGCACAGCTGATAACTAAACAAAATGTAAACCATTTGTAGTGGATATGAGCAACACATCGAGGGATCTTTTTAAGGTGTTTATGTATTAAGAGATACCAATGAAATTTGATATCAGTATAGGGGTTGTGAAGATTATTAAGTTTTTGAATGGGATCATAAACCGATTGATGTTAGACCGCCATTGGAAACCTGGAAACACTGGACAGCCGTTTCGTCCTATTGTGGGACTCCTCAGCAGTGCGCAGTGGTCCAGTAGGTTGAGCGTTCGCGTGCGAGACTGAAGGCCCTGGGTTCGAATCTCATGAGCAGGATCGTGTATGCGTACTGCTGAGGAGTCCCACAATAACACGGAACGGCCGACTAGTGCTTCCAGGTTTTCAACGGTGGCCTAACATCAATCGGTTCATGATCTCAATCAAGAAATTTAATATTTTGAATATTGACAGCAACAAAATGCATAAACTTTTTAAAACAAGATATTATCCAATTTTCAAATTTTTCCATCTCTATCACTTCTTAGCAAATTTATTCAACTCCCTGTTATTGGATGATGGTTTGTGAAAATCGAATGAGCTATGTTTTAAGAATCCTACTATACATTTCAAATAAATAAAACCAAATTATAAGTAACTTATACATAGAAATAATCTGAATAGTAAAGGAATGATAAAAAAATTGCTACTTACTTGTCATTTGAATTAAAAATGGTGGCCTGCTGTCTAATTTACCAGCTGCATGTATAACACGACAATGATAACTTCCTGTGTGTTCAATACCAAAAACTGCTATACGTAAATTTCCATTACTTCGAAATTCTGTATTTGGTAAACGCCTAACAGAATAAATTTAAAGTAGGAATGAAATAAACCGATCATAGTGAAAGCATATATGTAATTAAAGTTTCATGCTGAATTTCATCTTTCAATTAGATCAACACGTATTCAGATCGAAATTATTAGTAAGTATTAAAAAATATATACTAAATTTCCTTAATAAGACAAATGAGTCGGTTGCATAGTTTGAGAGTACGTTTCATGTTACATTATGACAGTTAAATACTGAAAGTTTCCATAATAAATTACAAAGGCTGCTTTTGTTTTCCTCCCCTATTGAAAAGAAGTCAATAGTAGTCAACTGTGTATAAATATATAGTCCATTTATTCTCTGTTAGTAAATTGATATTAAGAAGTTTTATGAAATCCTTACATAAATATTTCTGTCAATAATAACTAACACTGACAATATTGAGTTCAGTTAACCGTCAGTTGTAATGGACAGATTGATGAAGCGACAAACTAAGACAGACCAACATGTCACTAGATTCTTTTAATTCCAATTATATTATCTTCGTAACATTATATAGGCTAAACACATAATCGAGTTCATTATTCAACAAAATTTTCGTTTCATCAAAACTGAGGAGAAAACTTAGAGAGAAACTAGCATAATGTAATGAAAATTAATTGTATATTGTCCATCCCCATTATAGTTTAATATACCGTATCCGATAATGAAATATGACTAAATTATTAGTTTCGATTTGTTAAATTAATCATAATCTATCTGAAGTTTGTGCTGATGATGTCGTTCAGAAGAACGATGAAAGCTCCACGACCAAACCATCCAGCTCAGAGAACAAAACTCCATCATAATCATAATCTTGGTTTTGTAACAGCTTTATTCAGAATTCCGATACAAGATCACAAGAACTTACTAATACTCATCAATCTAGCTAATTTTATTCCCTCATCGGGAGCTAACTGAAACTATGCTTACTACCATACCGAAATCAGTTAGAATCTTGTTCAACTTGTTTCCCTACATTATTAACATCGTAGGTTTTTATGCATTTAAGTCTGTGAATAGAGTTTAATAGCCATTTGTCATATGAACCTGTTATTTGCTGTCCGCAACACAATAATTATTTGTCTGTTTTCCACTTGAATAATTACAGAGAAGACAAGTTGATGAGATGTTTACACTCTCACTGATAAGCTACAGTAAATATGTCCGAATCATCATATGTATAAGTTTACCATAGAAAGGATAGACAGCTGTAGATAAGCAAAAGAAGAGGAAGAAAGATGGAGACAGGTAGAGAGAAAATGAATTGATGGGTAGTAGTTAGTTAGTAAATATTTAGATGATCAAGTAAGAATAAAGAAATAAGGTAGATGCATGTATGCAGATACGCATATACGCCTATATGTATATATGCAAAGATTACAATAAACAGATATCTTTTATTAATTTGGGAGTCGCCTGCCTGTTTTGTCATTGTTAAAACAAACACCAAATAATAATAATAATAGATGATTATGCGATAAATTCACGTAAAACCGACTTTACATCAAATGAAAACAAATAAAGTAGAAAGTTTCCTTGACATTATTTAAATTATATTGTTATGATAATAAGAAATAATAATAAATATAAGAATTAAAATATTAGAAGAGAAAATTTGTGGATAAATAACTGTAATAATATTATGGGTAGTGAATATATGATAGTATACTATAGAAAAGACTATGAATAAAATAAGGTTGAATAAAGAATAGAACATGAAAAAAACCAAACAATTAAAGATAAACAAAGTACAATTAATAATAAAGAGAATAATCGATATCTAGAAACTGTTTTTATTTATGGTTTTTATATCAGTTTCTTATTACACTATAATGAGATTATTAATAAATTAACAGATAAATGATAATACTATTGATTAGATAGGTTGATGAGATTGTTAAATACAACGTATATATATATATATATATATATATATATATATATATATATATATATATTTATATATAAGGTTTATTAAACTAATAATCTAAAACAATTCCGTTGGAGTTACTTCATAAAAATCATAAAGTTTAATATAGGATAAAAGTATAGGCATTCTAAATTCTATTCATTTCATATCCCGAACAAAACAGAGTGAAACAACTATGTTTAGATGACTAAATGATATGTGATTTGATTAACATATCTCTTTCAACTGTAACCTAAGCATTTTTCGGTTCAGTTAGTCAGCTACAAGATAGGATCAGGCACATATATGCATCGGTCGAAGTTGCCATACATCATTAGCACAACAAGATGATCACCAAACCCATAGAAGCAGTTACTTCAATAGTAGTATATAAAAAAGCATTTCATATAACGAGATGATACAAGGAGAAAGAATTAGTTCGTAGAAAGGTGTAAAGTAATTTTAATCTCACGGTTTAAGGGAAGACAGAGTATATACACCTACGCCATTGTGATCTATTCTGAGCCATGTCACACAGTGTCTCCAACCATTGGTTACGATAGTCACGCGGATCCAAACCAAGTAGTCTGCATCTACCGACATGGCTCAGACTAGAAGTTAGTGACTTCAAGCCCTGATACCATGTTTTGGTTTGGCCGCCCTTAACTTTCTTCCAACCATCCCCAACACTAGTCAGGATTGCGCGTCGTGGTAATCCGTGTTCAGGCATATGTAACACGTGACCTAACCATCTCAGTCGATGATGATTCACAACCTCACCATCGTTCCCTAATACCCTGCGTCTAACCTCACTATTACTTACCCGGTGATCCCAGCAGATGCGAGCAATATTTCTAAGGCACCTGTGGTCAAATACTAGTAGCTTACGAGTATCTTCTACTCATGATGGCCACATTTCGCAGCCATATAGTAGAACGGAACGAACTGCCGCGCAGTATACTCGTCCTTTTATTAATAGACGGATATCTCGCGTTCATCATAGGTGACGCAAGTTGGCAAAAGCCAAACGAA
Organism: Schistosoma spindalis; assembly: GCA_946903255.1. Classification (NCBI taxonomy): domain Eukaryota; kingdom Metazoa; phylum Platyhelminthes; class Trematoda; order Strigeidida; family Schistosomatidae; genus Schistosoma; species Schistosoma spindalis. The sequence continues at coordinate 62,289,538 of OX336420.1, read as the reverse complement.
TTATTACATCCTTTCTAAGCCTTCTCAACATGCTTACAAACTGACTAATAAGTTAAAATTACCAATATAACAGGACGATTTTTCTAACAGTTTATTAATCAACTATTGACTATCATCATAAACATGATAAGCTTAAAATACTTGTTGTCAAACAGGGTTAACTGAAGAAAAGAATCTAAAAAAATTCTTTTATGATTAATTTTTGCCTGATTCATATATCAATATTACTGTTACTGATAAATATTTCCATATAAAATGGATTAAATGTCTCTAACCAGATTGGAGTGTATGATTCTCTTCCTTAATCACTTGTGACTATTGGTAGTTGGTTTCTCTTGGTTCAGTTCTGTAATGTACTGACGGCAAATACATACAACACAAATAGTGAATACAATAAAACGAATTTCATAAATATTTTTATTTAAATATCACTAATTTCATTTTTAACATCAATTTTATCAATCTTCCGATCAGTTTGTACTATAACTTTCAATGTATTCTTGTCATTGCTTTTTCAGTCTTCGAATGTAATAGCTTAAAATTATAAATTACAACTGTGATATAAAAATATGTATATGTAGCAAGTTAAGATACAAGTTCATTCTCTTGTATCAAACATCATTCAAAGCATTTATACTATTTCATAATTCTATCAATTACTTTATAATAATTCATTAACAGAAGTCATCTACTTTACGTTATTTATTCTTATTTTCATGTTATCTACTTGACTGTTAAACTATACTAATGAGTCAGAGATACTCCTCCCATCTATTATAGATTCATGAACTGAATGAAATACATTGGTAATTCAATTAGCCAAGAAAGTTAAACCATAGCTTTTAATACAAACCTATATTATACAAGCCAGCAGCCTCAGCAGCAGTGGGTCTCAACATACACAAAGGGAAGAGCAAAGTTCTCTGATACAGCACAGCATGCAGCAATCGAATCACACTTGATCGAGAAGATTTGGAAGATGTAAAATCCTTTACATATCTGGGTAGCGTCATTGATGAACACGGTGGATATGATGTAGATGTGAAGACGCGGATCGACAAAGCAAGAGAAGCATATTTACAACTGAAGAACATTTGGAACACAAAACAACTGTAAACCAACACCAAGGTGAAAATTTTTAATACAAATGTCAAAACAGTTTTACTGTATGGGGTGAAAACTTGGAGAACTACGAAAGCCATCATCCAGAAGATACAAGTGTTCATTTACAGTTGTTCACGCAAAATACTTCGGATCCATTGGTCAGACACTATCAACAACAACCTACTATAGGAGAGAACAAACCAGATCCCTGTGGAGGAAGAAATCAGGAAGAAGCGCTGGAAGTGGTTAAGACACATATTGAGGAAAGCACCCAACTGTGTCACAAGGCGATCCCTCACATGGAACCCTCAAGACCAAAGGGAAAGAGGACGACTTGGGTTCGAATGTCCATGAATTAGAAGAGCTATATATAAACGTCATCTCAATGTATGCTACTTTGTATTGCTGATATCATATTATGAAGGACAAAATTAATAGTATCGAAATACTATGATTTTTACATACAATAACAGTAAGTCACAAAAATATCCCTGTTGATATTAGAATTACAATGAACAACCCTATTCTGTACATACACCTTGAAATTAGATCAAATAAATACATATAAATGCAAATTCAGATGAGTGAATACACCATATAGAAGAGAATTTTTTAAGAATATAAGTTATCATAAATGTAGGGTATAATCCAATAAGACACAGTGCAATGTAGGAAACAGAATGACATTATTTGGATATGCTAATTGAAACATTTCAGTTGTTTAAACTTAATGTTAGAACAAGTTAATTTTAATTCTTCATTATATTTTCTTCTTCAAATGATCCAATTCCAAGACTAAGTTTGATTCAATGAGTAAATATATGCACACAAACAAGATAAACAAAATGTCAAATCAAATAACTTTTCTAAAATTTACTTATATAATATTGTCTTACCACTGTACAATTAAAAATGAGGGGAATAGCTTTCATGATTTCTTTTTTAAAACAGCATTAAATTATAATTAGATTTTTTAGTTTGTCACGTTCAACTATTTGACATAAATAATCCCAGGAAAACTTAGCCAGTACCATTATATTAATATAATCATAACGTGATTAGAGAATAATTTCCAGATATATAAAATAAACTTAAAAGACGTAATATTTATAACCACTTTAAGTTAAATATTTACTTTTAATGGTTGAATTCATGAGTCGATATATGCTAGACCATTTAGCAAATTAATTAAGTAAACTAAGTAAATCCGCCTAGGGATCCCATGAAAATTTCATGATGAAGTCCCAGAAATTAAAGGAAGACTAAGAACATTTTATCTAATCTTTTACCGATTTTAGTATGCTTCGGAAAATTGCCAGTGGTTAAAGTTTGCCGTCAAACCAGTAAATACTCTTATTTTCTATGCATTATGGAACCTTGAGGTAAAAATACTCTTATTTCACTTTGTTTCTCTACTATTCAAGATTCAAGTGTAAGAGTATATCAGGAATTTAGAAGCCGTCTACAAGCATTTGAATACCATCACATGCCTAAATATTCCAGTAATGATATGGTATCCAATACTTTATGGAATTCATCTCATCACAGCGAAAGGGAAAGAAGATACTGATTGTGAGATGGGTTTATTTTTTGATTGATAACATTAAATAAAACCAATAATTTCATACACCTAGTTCCCTTTATCATTTTGAGAAGAGCAAGAACAAAGATTTTAGCAAAATAGCATGAATTCATTTTATTTCGTAGGTTCTCGTCAACTGCTTACGATCTGTGATATTTAAAAATCATAATTACATAATGGGTTTAAATTACATGCGAGTCTGGTTGGAAGTTGTATTGAAGACTTATTCGTAAAGTATAGCATGGGTGTTAATGAAATATCACAGGTTGTAAACAGCTGACGAAAACCTACGAAATAAAGTGAATTCATGCTATTCCGCTAGAATCTTTGTTCTTGCTCTCTTCAAAATCAATAATGTATGAAGTTTTTTTCTATACAAAATGAGCCATAAGATTTATGAGGCAGTTCGCTTCATTTTATACTGCGAACCTAATAGTAAATGATGTGACTTATTGACAGTACCCCAAGTCTCAGAAAAAAACCATTACAATGTTCTAAATTTCCATTAACTTCAAACACGATTCAACAAACATTATGAATAGGGACAAACTTGGCTCAGAGGTTACATTTTAAACTTAATTAAACGAAACTTGTCGAAACTACAAAGTAGACAAAGTTATTAGATATTATTGATTAGATAGTGAAAATTTAATACATTCACAAGTTAGTCATAAACTGAATACATTATTGGGAAAATATATCATAGGTAAAGTGAATAATACACTTCCGAATTCATATAGAAACAAGTTACCGAAAGTTCCATCTCCAATTCTAAATACTCAGGAATATTTCACTAACAAGAAGTACATAATATAAATTATATCAAACAATCTCCATGATGAATTCATTGATTCCTAGAAAAAGAAAATTGGCATCCTTATTCTAACTTAGATTTTGAATCTATCCAATAGTTATTCAATTAAAGACTTTATAGATAAACATGTTATTATGAGATAGTAGATGACAGTGTGAATACTTTTGAAGAAAATATGAAATCATTAGTTTTTTTCACGAATAGTTTCTAATACTGCTTAGCTATAACAATAATAGCAATAATAATAGGTATCATTACCAAGATTCGACTTGATAATTTTGAATAAATTGAGCAATTGGTAGATTGTTATAAATAAATAATATATGTATGTAATATCCCAATGAGTAGAAAAATTAGATTTTCTGACGTTTCGTGACTTGGTGTAGGTCACATCTTCAGAGAATAATAATAATTATAATATTAAATTGTTTAGTACATAATCAGAAAACCATGAACTGTTGTTTAGTACGTTATGATAAAGGTTTTCATAATGTTAAAACAATACTGAAACTATAATTAATAAAGTATAGTTCTGTAAAATACTCATAAAGCTCTATTTTTAAAAAATTGTGGAATTCATTATATTGTGAAAATGAAAATATAGTATTATATATGTATATAAACACATAACTTACGCATTTCCATTGTGAAACCATTTAATATTTGCTGGACTTAATGGTGGATTCGCTTTAACATTGCATGTTAATTCAACTTCTTCACCTAAACGAATATCTTCATAACGTAGTGGTTTAATCAAGGATACATGAACATCTGGATCCATCCCTTGAAAAGAAAATATTCAAGTGATAATAATAATGTTCCAGTTCGTAAATTTTATCAAATGATCTGAATGAGAAGCTAAAACAGCAATATGTATAGAACACATATCATTATTGTTCAGAGGAATTCAATGAGTATTTTAGTATATTGCTGGAATATGTGGTTTACCAGTTCCTGCCATCTATATATTTCAGCAGATCAATGTATCAATTAATTGCATAAACTGTTCAGGTGCGTTTGTGAAACTTTCACGACCTTTCGCTGTACAAGTTAGTAATGAGCACAATCAAAGATATTGCGATTGCTGACAATATACATCTTAAAAATGTACATTATTCCGATGTTGATTCATGAACTGTTAACATCTAATTGGCGATCACTCAATATATATATATATATATATATATATATATATATATATATATATATATATATATAACGTGACTACGATTTGCTTATTATTACAACAAAATGCAGAGAATTAATGCATTCATAATGTTCTACGCTTCATTGTTTCTGTTGTTACGATGGCTAGTAAACAGAACCATATGAAGATTGAATAGATATACTTCAGTGAATAATTTTGTATGTTATTTGTGCGTTAAATCATCAGTTGTTTTAGTGCATTGTCATCCATAAATGATAATTTTTTTACTCAGATATGTACCCAATGTGTCCTAGATATGGACCTAATAAGGCTTGTTACATATTGTATGTTGTGACCTTGTAATTCAAGCATGTAGTTGTGTGAGTATAAAACGGTTACGTATGCCCAGTCATAGTTAAACTGGTGATTTAATGACGAGAATTGCTACCTCAAATGATCTAGTCACATGCTGATACTTATTTTCGATTTCGTATACTGTAGACCGAGAAATATACTTTATTTGCTAAGGCAGCTGACACCCATTATTTGAAAAAAAGGGTTACAATGACCAGAACGTTAGTTTCATATTTATCCTGGATATTTAAAAGATAGGGTATCTTAATTTTAGTAAAAAGAACGATAAGACAAGCTTATGAATTCAAAAATATAGCAATAACAGATAACTAACTGCACCAAACTTTAAGTGTGAAAGTTATAGTCTTTTGAACAAACAAAAATGCATTCAGTTATATGGGTAGTTAAAATTAGTATTCTTTATTCATATTCATCTATCCAAACCATTGAGTGATGAAATGCACATAAACCTTAAATTAGTCTTCTGACAATGAACAGAATAGTTCCAAAACAGTACTATCACCAGTGTAAATTCACTAGACGATTAATCAAAATCATTAAAGGTAATAATCAATTTTACAAGATACCTGATAATGTTACCAATTTACCAAACACATGTTTATCTACTCGACTTTGAGCTACACTAGTCATGTGACAGCTAGTAATATGAACCATTTTTATCAAACCAAAGTAGATATTGTGGTGTTTGAAATTCTAATCTAATGATTGAAAGCCGGACGCTTCCATCACTAAAATATACCTGATAAATCCTAATAATAATTCGTGACAAGTAAGATACTAAGATTTTCCACTATAAGGTAGACAACCGTTTGATAAAATTCAGCCAAGAATAAAAATTACTACCATAAGACTAATTTTCCGCCTTCATCATGATGAAACTTACAGTAAATGTTTACTTTTGCTTCTCTACTAGCTGTCGTGAAAGTTGAAGAACGGTTCAACGCTTGGCATTGGTAGGTACCAGGATCTAATTCACGATCAGCATGTAAAATTTGTAAATTACTATCCACTTCAAGGTAACGTCGACCACTCTCTTTTTCCAATTGTAAACGTGTACCATTATGTAACCATGAGTAATAAATATCTTTTGATGGAGTTACAGCACATCTCAAACGTAATGGTTGTCCTTCTTCAACATCTTGGTCATTTGGACTGACAGTAAAGTAAAAACTATCACTGGATGCACCTAAAAATTGTAAAATATGAAGAAAAAAATGAGTATGCTTACTTATCTCTCCCAGTTTTGATCAAAATTGGATAATATAAATGAACAGTTAAGCACAATAAAATTAGATTAAGATAAATTGGAGTTGACTTGATGCAGTGTGAGTAAGCTTTAAGTTGTAACAGTTAGGTACAAGAACTCTTTACTGTTATGTCTATAGGTAATCATCAGACAGCACTAGATATAGGTTTCTTACAGGTTGACGATCGTTAGAAAGACATATCTTGAACCCTGTATGAATAGATGCTACCTGTAAGTTTTGGATCTGGATAAATCAGTGGTATGTTATCACTAAGCTGTTTAGGTTGTGCCCAGCCTGCATTAAGACTTTATTATGGATCACTGAGTATTAATAAATGTTATATTAATCTTTAGCGGATCACTTATCCATACAAATTCACTAATTCTACTTTATTACTATATAGTATATCAAGTTCGTAAGATAGGTACCGAATTACCATGATGAAAATCAACTTTTCTAGTTTGATAATTTCAATGTATCGATAAAAGAGGATTAAGTCTTTATCGGTCATTCAACTACATGTTAATTATTTTTTTGTTTGTTCATTATTTATAAACTGTAAAGAAGATCAAATTAATTGAATAAAATCCCATTTTGTAGTTAATTTACTTACATATATTTATCCTACTTAACATCAGCCAGTAATCAATGACATGATATAAACACATTCATACAATTTACACGTACAAAACTCTTTCTTTTTTTCTAAAAACCAAATTATTCGCATTATATCTAATGATATAATAAGAAACACAGAAAATGTTTGAATTTCAGTTCACTGTGTAACATTTTTCAATGTGTGATAAAGCAAAAACATTGAGATTCTACTATTTTGTATTTTAAAACAGGTAAATATGACATATTCTATATTGTGACTAACTGTATCGTCATTTCAGATTAAATCAATAATGTATATGTATACATGCAGGTATATGAACTGCCAAATCAACATAGCACGATCGATAGATAGACGAACAAACAAGTTAACAATGTAGACATATATTTATATATTCCAGCTAAAAAGGAATAAGTCATGTTTTCTTCAGTTATTCTTTAAAAAAAACAATAATAACAACAACATAACAACAGAAGTCAATATTTGTATGCAAATGAATGTCACACACTTTCGTGTATTTAGACATTTAATATAATAATAATAATAATAATAATAATAATAAACCGTAAAGGTGGAAAAAGTTAAAACTGACCCATCATGTGACAAAAACATGTAAAAGTTTCTCAATTAACCAATCACTTATACAAAACAGACGTATTCATGTGTACAGGAAGTTAGATAATATATTACTGCATAAATTCAATATTTTCAGATAAATTACAAGTTAGTTTGTTGGTTTTTAATGTTCAATTTTGAGTGATTATTAATTTAAGAAATCAATACATCATAATGCATTCATTGAAGGAAGAAAAACTAACTACATACCAGCGTGATATCTGACTTTATTATGGAAATTAACAAAATATATATAAAGTAGTTATTGATGCCTGCATTCTTCATAGTATCATATTATGTATATGAGGTATATTTTAGTTAATTCTAAATAGAAGAAGCATAATCCTTAAACTATTTTCATCATAAATTAGTTAAGTGAAATGTTTTTGAACTATTGAACTCAATATAAAAGAAACTACAGGACTGATAAGTCCTATGTTCAAATCTCGCGGGGGAGGCGGCATCGAGAATGCGCACTGCCGAGGTGTCCCATACTAGGACGAAACAGACGTCCAGTGCTTCCGGGTTTTCCATGATGATCTAGCTTGAATTGACTCATGATTTCAACTTTTGAAATTCGAGTTACTCGTGATTGATATAATCTTGAAATCTTCGCATTTTCATAAGCAAAAATAAATTAAAATACGAAGTTTGGTTTTCCTGATATTACTGAGAGTATTTTACCTGGAAACCTAATGTTCCGAAAGATAAACACAATACTCTACAGACCATTAAGCTGAAAATGTAAACCATAGATGTCAATTAAGTGGCCTAAAATGTAAGGTGATTGTTTTAAGGCTTGAAAATTATTCATTTGGTTCTTATTGGGTTCTTAGGAGTATACTTTTCAGGATCGCAACTGTCAGTATGTTCTGGTTTTCTCTAACTGTTTAGCTATGGTTGGTCTGCGATATTAATCACACAATTCGTTAGTGTATCACATATCTTTCGCCTATTGGTTATGTAAAAAATATGATTCAGATTGAAAATCACTGAAACGACAATTTTGTTAATACTCGGAGTAATTTTACTTACTTTCAGTCAACTCAAGTATTTAATTGAAATTCAATTAATAACTATGCAAGCTGGTACGGAGGAGTTAACAATCTTGAGATTAAACAAATTTTAGAAATACCATGTAGATGAAAACTGTGCTCTATTCTGATATCCAAAGACTCTACTAATATGTAAATTTACTACAAAAGTATATTTGTTAAGAAAATATTAAAGGTGATTCATTGTAAAACACTCTTATCACAACAAACTTATTTGTTTTAACTGTAAAATTGTATTTATAGTTAGCTAACACATTTACTATGATGTTGGATAATGAGACAGATATTAAGTCGTTGATAGTCTGTTCATAACTTTAATTGTTAATAAGACGTTTTTTCAAAATCACGGTAGGTGATGAGAAGAACTACAGTGAAAATAATCTATGTATATGCGGAATATGAAAGTTAATTGTCTACTTGATGTAATACCAACTTATTATTTAGTGAGAAAATAAAAAAGGGATAGAACCATGGATATGTTGAGTTTGAACACATATTTCGAGCTTTAGATCATGAATTCATAAGGTTATAACCATCACACATCTTTCATATCAGTACTGCGTTTAAGCCGATTCATTCGATTTCGTGAATAATTTTAAAAGATTATTCTGATGGTGTCATATGACTAGAATTGATGAAGTGTTCAAGAGTTCAATTTTTAATTGATTTGAATTTTTGTATTCGATAACCAGGAGGAGTACTACTCGAGGATGAGATTAGAAAAACTACGCGTTATAAACCCTATATAATCAGCTCTACAATGGCAAGTTAACTGACTGATCGATATTGAGATGGCCTAATAGATTATTTTATACTTAAAATATATTTACCAATAAGTTACTGGCTAAAAAAGACAATTCGAAGCTCCATAGAATGAAATATATTTATGAGATCCCGAAAATTAATTTCTCAGTTTGTTTATTGTATTATTTCTCTTAAATCCAGTGGTTATAAACAAAGTCTCTCTTAATGCTTTGAAGTTCTTAAACATTTGAGTTCACCATAAATGGAACTAGAAGTTATCTCAAATATCCATCACACACTAGATAACATTATCAAATTTAGTAGGAAAACCCTGAGTCGATATTCTTCAAACTATCGGAACTACTCAAGTTATCCATAGTCTTTATGAAGTTTTAAATTTCTTAATTAATTAAACGAGTTGTTGATCTTTAAAATTATAATTTCGACATCTTTCAGTCATGTGAATACTCCTAATCAAACATTTTAAAACAAATATTGAATGTAGAAATACTTTATTTGGACCGATTGAACAGGATATATGTCCAAAGGATTATAAACTCTTAAATACATAGAATATACATGTTTGTGAAAGCACATACGGCTCCAGATGTGTTTAAGAATATCAGCGCTTAAAATACAATGTAAGTTAAATAGGAGTCAATAGATAACCTGAAAAAAACTACTTTTACATCAGCCTTTGTGTCTTTTGTCAAAACAAATTGTAAGTATACAACTAAAATCAACCTTTGTTTATCTAACAACCTAACTATAAAGAAAAATGTTAACAAGTGTTATAATAAAGTCTTTATTTATTTATTTAAACACATAAACATCGGTACAACAAGTCACTAAACAGATATGCACCACATAAATCATTCGGTTTAAGTAAAAGCTGGGATACTGCCCGAGTGCTCAAACTGATAGAAATAGGTTAACGTGTACAAATCTACATCTAGACAACATTTTTCTAACTTTTTAAAACTTGATATCAGTTCATTAGAAAAAAGGAAATGTAACTACATTACCTTAAATGCTGTTTTGTTAAAACATGCTTTAGACATCATAGTATATATGACCCTATTAGTTATTCCATCGATTAACCATAGGAATATATCAATAATCTATTTCTGTTTATTGAATAGAATATCTTTCAAACTTTCTAATTAATTTATATAACAAAATTTCTGAATCAATTCCTTTATGAATTCACTATCATTTTTCATTCATGAATAAAACCTAATTGTATATAAAAACATTGAACAAACTCAATAAAACTTAACTGTTATTAATTATATTATCAGATTTGAAATTTAAGAAATTAATGATTAAATTATAGATAGGTAGCTTATTGCAAACGAAATATTACACTAATGAATGTTTTTTACAGTGTTTAAGTTACTTATGTTGACTACTAACTTTTACGCATATAAACAAGTTTAATTTATTAATAGAAGCTAGTTTCAGTATTATTAATATTAATTGTTTTATGCGTAATATCATTATCCATAATAACTGGATTACTTGAAACATGATCAATATCATATAAACATTGGGATTGATTATACAGTTATCTAATACTTCTTTGCCATAAGTATATAATTTCAAAAAAGGTAATTGAATTTTGATCAATTGAATAGTTGCTTTTAGAAAAAAAGAACTGGTGGTAAATGATATACCTTTCATTTAAACAATATAATTTAATTGATTTCACAGTATAACATACATGTAAACATTATTTTAGATGTTTGTATGATTGATGGACAAAAATTTGAATCAAATGATATTAGAATACAAATGAAATAAAGCTTATTTTTCTATATACGTATTGATAAGATTAAGGTGAGATTCAATTATATTTGGGATAGTTGTTAAGATTGAAATTCAGTATCAATTCTTTATCCTAATTGGGACTAGCCAGATGCATGCATCTGAATCGAAGTGTTAGTGATCACATTGACACTTATACTCAGTAACCAATGATCTAAATATCAAAGTGTTAACCAACTTGTTTAATTAAAATGGTTTTTAATTATTATTTGTAGATATTCGTGCTTTCACACTTGTTTTTTGTTTGGTATTTCAAGACTGCTTATCTCAATCCATGTGTTGTTGGATATGATCAATTCAATCTTAAATGTCAATAACAAGAAGATTTAAAGCGTTACAATGAATAGTAAAGTTGGAAGTATGTCCAACTGTCAATATCACACTTTCAAGCATATGTATTGTGTGAATTCCAATAAACGTACGATAAAATTCAGATGGATACACTGAAACGTAAGACGTATAAAATCTGATATCAAGAACTACCAATTTTTAATCATACTCATTTGTTTTAACAATAGAAATTTCAGACTTATGAACAAATTAATTGTTTTAGTTGATATCTCAGTTGAGAAAATATTTCTGGTTACATTTATTTTATGAATATAGTTTTATGAGTGAGAATTAACAACAACAATTAATCGTTTTCCATATGGTGCTAAAGTTAACAAAATAACAGTTGAGTAGTTGATGATTAAAGATCATTTGGAGCAACGCTATTTATATTCGAAACATTTTGATCAGTAAATCAGTTATATACACCAAAGAATGACGAAACTGTCAATGGCTAGAAAAAAACATTTGGTTTTATATAGTTCGGTACAAAGAAGACAAATCTTAACAGATTAACTTCTTCCCAAATCAATGTTCCAATGTTTGGCTTGTCTGGGTTTTTTTAAGACTTTACATGAATATGCAGATATCGATCACTAATCAACCGACAGGCCGGTTGTAACATTTGGTTATTTATTTATTAAGTTGCCTATTGTCTCGTTATTTCTAAATCATTGTTATTTTGCTTTTCAAAATCCCATAAATCAAAAATCGCTCGTGAATACTTATGCATTTTTAGTGTACTGTGTGTGGCCGACACTGTGGTACACACATCTATCGATATACTTAAGAAATATAACTTACATATATAGAATATACCCCCAGAATATAACTTGTCTGGCGACATGAGTAAATAAGAACTAGAAGAGAGAAAAACTCACAAACAAATCTATTATTTTCCATTCCTTACAAGTCATTAGATACGAATAGGAAGACAATAGTGGATAAGCTTATATATGTGTACTACAATTTATCTCAAATTTTATAGATTGACCTACCCCATGTAAACACGCATCTAATCATGCATAGGCACAAACTCATGCAAACTGATTTACCAGTTATTGTACAATGACACTAATCAAAATTTTATGTTGGTTCTCTGTTTTTATAATTATAATAAATATCTGGCTTGGTTATGTCTAGTTGCATATACGCTTATAGGTGTATTTAGCCTAAAGGCTAATAATCAGTCTAGTATAGTATATATCTATCTTCTAACATAAACTCTAAAAAGCTTAGTGCACTGACGAAAAGGCATAAAACTTTATTACTGAAAAATAAACATGATTGAAATAATGAAATTATGTAAGATAGTATTCAAGTTATTAATAAATTTCGATAAATTTCGTGATTATTGTTTTAATACACACACTTATGACAACCGGATGTCATTATTGATGATGTTGACCTTTGATATTACTTATTATTAATAAATGACATAAACAAATGAACGAATTTAGGACATTTTTATTTTTAGAAGGGATTTTGTGAAGATTTTATTAATTTTACGGTTGAATTTATAAGTCAATTGATGCTAGACCACCATGGGAAACCTGGAAGAACTGGACGGTCGTTTCGTCCTAGTATGAGACTTCCCAGTAGTGCGCATCCACGATCCCACCCCGTGAGATTCGAACCCAGGACCTATCACTCTCGTTCACGAACGCTTAACCTGTAGACCAGTGAGATAGTAACTAACTGAAGACACTCGTGGACGGTGGCTCAGTTTCCTGGATTAATTGAAATTAGACATTTTTATTTATTATTTCTTTTAATATCATTAATCAATTATCGACTATTCACACTTGTAGATCAAAATGTTTGACAAATTATTAGGATAAATGTTTAGTTATTAAGTTATTTTCCAATCTCAAACTTGTAATCATACAGTTTGACTTCTTTTCACAGCAAATATTTGTTGTGATGTGGAAAAAGTTTACCTTTTTCGCTATTCCGTATCTATTCCATTGATGTATAATATAAATAAAGAATAACTACAGTAAATAAATTGTCTTGAATGAATCTTAACATAGTAATTTATCGATTTAACTGGGAAAACATTTCAGTTATATAATAAATTACAATATAATTAAATTCATTTGAAATTTGTAGAAATAGATAGAAATAAAATGTAGATGCCACTATCTATTTTTGCTTATAAAGCTTGTGACCTAAGGCAATATCGAGGCAGTATGCACAGGATGCACATATGCTAACATGAGACGGATCAATTTCATTCCTAAATAACAATGGTAAGTTACAAGTAAACATCACCAAGTGAATTCAAAATGTAAATGCTTTTGAGTGGATTCTCTTACATTTCAATTAGTACTATTTTTAAATTTTTTTTCTGATCTCTAGTAAATAAATAACACGATCAAATATGGCTTATTCAGTATAAGATTGTAAAAAAATAACCTATTTCCATTCAATGTTTATCATCAATTAATATTATAGATCAATGGTATTACGTGTCATGTGAATGCAAGCACCTAATACATGTTCTAAATTTAACAATAAGATAAAGTAGTTGGACAAATATTCTAATAACAAAGACTTATAGGATTTCATATGAAAATGTTCTTTTTTACTCATCTATTCAACTGTACCGAAGTCAGTTAATATTTCTGAATAAAGTTAAGAGATTTATAACATGTCAAGTTAGTTTAGAATTTTTGTAAATTCAATTATGATGAATGATGACAATTCTATCTAATAGAGTCTAATAGAGAATAAGAGTAAATATGTAAGTGTGATATCCTAAAAAAGGTTCTCAAATAATTAATCGATCAAATAGTTACCTTCTGGTCGACTTCATTAAATTAGAAAACGAGTTCGAAGAAAATTATTAATTATTTTTTAAATATTCATTTGTATTCAGTACATATACTAAGTATCATCTCTTATATGCTATATAAAACAGTACAAAATTAGAAATAAGTAAGAACAAGTGAACAGATGTGTAGATTATAGCGTAGTATGAAACATGATGGGGGTCAAAGAGTATGGGAAGGAAAGAGTGCAACTAAGTAAATACACTAAAAAGCACATGATAGAATACAAATGTAATATTAATAGTTATTGTTTATTAACTAAACTAACAATTCCATCACACATAAAAGAAAAAAAGTGATCTTTCTCATTTGAATTACTTATACAACTGAAGTGTAAAAGATTGTGCACATTGGGATATATGTTGACTAAGACAAATGAACAGATATGAATAGGCACACATATACACACTAAAACAAAAAAGTAACGATAAAGCCTTGCGCAACAGATGTTGGTTCAAGTGTTTTAATTAATAAACAGAAGCAGAGACGATATTTTTTCTTAAGAAGAAAAGTAACAAAGAAACGAGAACAACAGTAGGACAGTAAAATGTGCGTTACGTACTTCGTTTTTAATTAATAAGAGAATAAAGTGTTGAATATACAGCAAGAATAGATACAATAAGCCCAAACCTAACATGGATATATATATATATATATATATATATATATATATATATATATATTTCTTATGCGTCTTATGCACAAGTAGACAGTGCTATTCTTTTAGTCTGATGGTTACCGACATTATCAACAAGGTTAACAATACTGTTTTTATTGCGAATAAGAAAATGTCAACTTCACGCAATCCCATACTTCGATACAATTGCACACACACACATATACATACTTGAAGATATAGACACATGTAATGGATGAATTTAATGTATGTATTACGAACAAGTAGAATATATCTGTTTATCTTATTTTACAACAGAAACCAAACAAATATAACGAGTAAATGTTTTACTTTAACATTTGGGGGTTAAATTTAGGACAAAAAGTGGTTTTGTATTTATTTATAAACAATTTCTTACTTTTCGAAAAAAACCCAGATTACCTCATCATACCTTGTCGCTCCACCTGTCCTATGCACAGACACAAATGAAGCAGCAACAATAATGTCGAGTAATGCTTGAATAACATGTCCGACAAAGTTTATAAGTGTAGAAAAATTCGTGAAATCAATGTAAAGACAAAGAGAACAACGAAATACAAGTAAGATGACCAATAATGTCTCACATACACGCGTTCATATATAAGCACATATACTTAGGGGATTCTACTCCTTAACTGTTACCAATAATCCCCTAATTTCGCCAGATTACTTCTAGTTATAGTAAGTAGTTCTTTGTAGATTTTGTTTTAGATAAACCTTATTACATTACCTTTCCTCTATATTTTTGGCTAACAACTTGACCTTGGATAAAACCCTCATCTTCTGACTTGTTAATGTTGTATTACAGTTTGTATTCTCTTTGTTTAACTCTCAATCTAGTTTTTCTTTGATTGTATAATACTTCATCATTGCTATTGTTGTTTACATGGAAGGACATGGAATAAATGAATAAAAGATTGAAAACAATGCTGTCATTTGTTTAAAAGAGTGAAAAATTATCAAATGTAGGTGTGTATGAAATAATAATAATAATAATAATAATAATAATAATAATAATAATAATAATAGCCATTATTGTTAACATAATTATTATCTTCATGTGATACAGATAAGCCATTTTCTTTTGTGTAGGGAGCAGTAATGTTTTTTTTTCAATAAAAAAAATTTCAAAAAAACAACACTGAATAAAATAGAATGCACATGTTTACATAACCAAACACAATTGTTACTATTAATCATAGTCATGTTATCGGTGAAATTATCCCACAGGGAAATATATTACAATTGTATGTATAAGCACATACATGCACACACATCTAATATCTTTGGAAAAGTTGTTTATAATAATTATAAATAATATATTAAAAGCATATAATCAAATATAAATATAAATTGTGAAATTAATTCTATTATCTATTTTATTTAGTTTAAACATGAAATCAAATGGAATTTGTAATTAGAATGACTTTGAAATAATTACAAAGTTAATTGTTATCGATAAAGAATAAATAGATTGTAAATAGGTTGGTTGGCTGGTTGGTTGAATGTATTTAGAATTAAATAAATGAAGTCATTAGGGCGAAGAAAGGATTAGAAGTTGAAGGAATCGTTTCTGCACTCAAAGTTCGGGTTTGAGTTCGTAGATTGCCAATGCCTAAGTAGTGTATAAAATATTGATTCGACATCCTTTCGATCCTGATTCGATCTAACCTTTAATCCTTCCTTGGCCGTAATTTCCTTTATTGATTATGTGTACATCATAATTCTCCAATCGTGTTGCTATATGGTCAAATATTTCAAATGAATTAGTTTTGCTTAGTATAATAACATAATTGTTAACGGTTGAAAAAAACTCTCTTCACTGTTTGAATCCCAATTCAGCACTAAGAAGTGAAACGTGATTATTAAGTAGATAAATCTATTTCATATTATGAACTTAGTTAACAATTATCCATCGTATTCATGAACAAACTGAGAGAATATTAACTATGACATATAACATGTACAAAATTATCAATATCGGTTTCCAGGTATATGTAAGCAAATCATTTACACAGACAGTATCAATTACTAAAATGTATAAAATTGAAGCTTATTCAATAAATGAAAAAGATTCTGACTCTTGTTGTGCATGGATCTATTAGGATACGTTCACTTAACTCATATTAAACTATATATATTAATACAATGGTTCTTTATACATAAAATAGCCTTCAGTTTTTAAACCATACCTAGTGCAGTTCAAACTAAGTTCATACAAAAATGACTAATTATTTTATCAGCTTGTTTAATTGATAAAAGTAAATGTATTCAGAAATAAGTTGTGTATGAAGAAAGTGCCCGGTTATTTATTGTACACTGTATCATATAGTTCATCTATCTATGTAACTATAATCACACTATTGAGGGATAATTACTGAACACATACAATACAAATTGCCTATTTTCTACTATTTGAAAACTACGTAAATAGACTAAAATATAAAAAAAATAAAAACAGTACATAAGAATACAAATATCCTACTTAGATGATTATATGTAAAATTTTATTCGATTTATTGTTATGCTTATACCAATTACACTGTTTATATATTTGCTATCCAATGAGTGATCACTTTAAAGTAGTATCATACGTTGAATTAAAAATAACGTTCTAATATATACTGAAGATGACAACTTGTACAAACTTTTTCAAATGAATTAATCTTGAGATTTATTATTTAGTACATACGAATGTGCAAATGAATTAGGCTTTCGTGATTTGGTTGGAGTTAGATATTAACACTGTTGGACGCCGACTCAGTAGTCTAGAGACTGATAAGTCCTGGGCTCGAATCCCACAGGGCAGGATCGTGGATGCACACTGATGAGGGTCCCATAGTAGGACGAAATGGCCCTCCAGTGATTCCAGGTTTTCCATGGTGGTCTAGCTTCAAATGACTCATTTGAGGTGTACTTATATCAACTAATAATTTGAATGAATATAAGATATCGATATGGAATCGATTAGCGTCAAAATGAAAAACAAGAATTTCAATCGAAACATGTTTTAAATTGTATTGACTGCTACGTACATTTTCAGATAAAATTTTTGGAGATTGCAATACAAGCAGATCCTGGTCAAAAAATTCATTAAAAACCAGTAGGTGATTTCATTCGAGTATGAGACTGCTGAGTAATGCATATGCACGAACTCATCGTGGATTGAACCGTGGCCCTTCAGGTCTCGTAGCGAGCGCTCAAGTTTAGTTGTTTGCTTATTTTAGTGATTTTATTAAACAAATACACACCATCTTTATTTTCTACAAATATTACCAATTCTTCTTTGACAGTTTATTAATGATGAAATAAGTATCAGAAAAACTAGGCACCCATGCTTGGCATAGTTATCACTGTATGTACTTGAGAATCAAGTTAAAAGTAGAAATCGTAGACGCATAAGAAATTCATACACTAAATCCTCTTGGTCGATGGTAAAGTGTTTCTAAAATATAACTTAAATAATCGACTACTTAAGCGTAAATTTCTCGTGTAATATAGTTAATCTGACAGACATAATAGCCATCAGAGTATTAGCATCCACATCCTGGCATTCAAATACCTTATTTTCTATATTTTTTCAAAATATACATTTTTGAATGGAAGGTATCACGTACAAGGCATGGTTAACCTTTCCGTTTTCCTGTTATAAAAAGGGACGGAGATAGGAAAGGCTTGAATTTCGCACCAGATGCTAGGTCTTGAAAACTGGAGCCAATGGATCTCAGCTATATACTCGTTTCTGTTGTTTGAAATTCTATCTGCAGATATGAGAACCGAATAACTTATACCTTATATATATGTATATATGTACTGTGTGGTATTATGTATAGTACTAATTGAATATTCAGATTCTCCCAAATGCCATCACAATTATCACCATGATCACTGTAACTCAGTGACTCTACACATAAACTAAGAGATTTAGTGAAGCAGTGCCAATAGCACTGTAATAAATATAATCTGTAATTTGATATCTGTGGTATGGAAACGAGATGGATAAACCAATTAGCTACAGCTTCACAAGAAATATAGCATCAGAAACGGTATCGAATTGTTTTATTTTTAAATTAGTAAATATACTACTAGACAACTGTGAGTAACATTTACTCGAAGATAAGTATTTACTTACCAGATTTATTGATTAGATGAAAGAACTTAATCAAGAATGCGATCAAATAATACACAAACAATTTACAGTTCTTATTCGAAATTAACATGATCGATTTTACCATACACTTTAATATTTCTATCCGTGTTTATATGCTATGCATTAGCTTGGCTCAGCATTAAATGTTTGATTCACACAAGTTAATTCCAATATATTGTATGACATTAGAATTGTTTTGAAATAAATCCAAAATAAATTTGTAATCCAGTTACTCTCCTATAGAATGAAAATTCTCATACTTTAATTAGTGCATTTAATAATGAAGGCATAAAGTATTCCAAAGTGTAATATTATACTCGACAGCCCATAATATGGTTACCATTGTCTGCTTACAATGTTTGACCACGTTTTAATAAGTAAATTTAACTACAGTAAGCTTAGACCAGTAACCTGTGTATCTTATACTCTCAGCTAATTGGTTAACACAAAACGCGAATCCTATTGGTCAATTTAGATGCATTGAAAATTTGTCTAATGAACATTATTGGTTCAATTCACATCCTATAGCGTTCCCAAAATTTTGAACCATAGATTGATAACTCGAGTTTACTTAAATTGCATAGCACAGTATTGATATAAACTAGAGTCTAACAACTAAACAGACAAACACATAAGTGGAAAAGATAATTTATGAATAATATGTAAGAGGTTACATCTAAATTTCAACCAATAGTTTGACAGTAGTTGAGCTCCGAGTCAATGTAAGACAGTAAGAAAAAAAACATTTGTAAAAGCTGATGAACTAAAAACTATTCATAAAATGGAAACTATGAAAATAAAAGTAGGTACTCTAGGTTTTGAAAGCCATAAGCAAAAGAAAATCTGGAGAGTTATCTGAATACACTTCGTTTCATGGCTATTCATCAACTGAAAACAAACTACATTTTTACAAAGATTAATGCAATTGAAAATATTAACTGTCATCTTTTGTTGATAAATTTATTAATAACATTTGGAAGAACAACACAAAAGATGCCAATATACATTATATCAAAAATCTATTCATATCATTATTCGTAATGTTAGAGAGATCAGTGTAACTCTGCTGATATCAAAATAAATGAATTCATAGCAAGACGATATGATTCGGATGAAAATAATGCATTTTGAGTCAGTGAATATATATATATGACTGGATTTTTGAAGATCCTTTTTTTTTAAAAAAAAGATTTCATTACAAATTTTTTAGAACCATTTCGACATACCGCATGCTTATTGATGCTGCAATATATAATTAAATGTTTTTGTAAACACCAATGCAATTCGTTTCTCTCAAAGAGGTGGTTTGGGCTAAACAGTAATAAGTAGTATATACCGACTCTATCGAAAGTAATCTAAGACTACCTATTTCAGCAAAGACATGAATTAAGAAACCTTACAACATTTACTTTTATGAAATAGCTACTCATCATTGATGTGTAAACCTATGGCTCCAGGCATATGCAAAGAATGGATTGTGAAAGCATAAAACAGCTTCGATTTAATTACATAGGTAACTTTGTAAGTTCAATTTGAGTCAGTATGGTGATTGATATCGACTAAATTTTTCAGGATACATCTCTAGTTTTTTGGTCAATCAGGAATACGATTGTACGCCCAATATAACTGACTTCTCAGGAGCCATTGAACTGGTAAACACATTTCGAGGAGTAGAGATTTGGGAGTTTATTTTTATTTCGTGAATTCATTATCGGGAGATTAAAGAAAGACGAACATAATCTTGTTGCACTTAATGTTCATTCAGTGGCTCTCATTATATTTTGTATTATTTTAGGACTGAAATTCGAGATTATTGGTAGATTTCAGTCAAAGATAAAATATTTTCATACGATACGCAGGTATTTATTTCTATACTACAGATTCGTTCAAGTTATTCAATGAACCGAATTTAATGTAACTTATCAAAGAAATATGAAGTGGCTTGTGGGATAAAAATTCGACACACATATATTGAATTCATTCTAGAATGTGCTTACGTTCAACACAGTTATTTATATCTATCAGTAGTTGAATGTCGTATAATCACCATACGTTATTATTATTATTATTATTATTATTATTAGCTTTATTTTGTATTACGTATGTGAAACATTATAGAATTCTGGACACAGAGAATTTCAACAAGTTTTTTCGTAAAACAAAAAGACCAAATTAAGTGAACAAAGTGGCTGAAATTAAATGAAATGTTTTTTTTTAATAAGAACCTTTACACGTTTACATTAGCAATATACATGAGAATAAATGTTATTGGTCAGCTTAGCTTTTACAAACCTTTTCGACAAATAGTATATTTCCTAGATAAGGTATTTT
This sequence comes from Schistosoma spindalis, assembly GCA_946903255.1. NCBI lineage: Eukaryota > Metazoa > Platyhelminthes > Trematoda > Strigeidida > Schistosomatidae > Schistosoma > Schistosoma spindalis. The sequence continues at coordinate 62,268,112 of OX336420.1, read as the reverse complement.
AAAATTTTTCTATTTTTGGTTGTGTTCATAGCTTATAATGTATCAACATCTCGCTCTACAAGGAGAAAGATGTGAATAAGGTGGACAATTACTATCTGATAGAATAACTCCTGCTAGAAGTTTGCAAACTTTTACATGTCTATCGACAACCACATTTACAATAACTTTAAATAATTCATCACACATCCCGCTAACTATCTTGAGAACTATTCTCAACGCAGCAAAATATTTTCTTAAAAGCCCGGTAAGGAATAATGCAGAACAGTAAGGAACAATAAGTAATAATCAAGAATATACAAACCGTAAAATTAAATGTCGAATAATACCGAAAACATCTGGGCTTATTACATAATAAGCCAGACGGGACACTTTTTCCGTTATCAATAAAACATGAGAAGACAGTCATTTGTCACATAAAAATTAAACCAATGAGTATCATTCAAGATTAAAAGCAGAAACTATTTATTCACATGAAATTTAATTTTTAGAAGATGTTTAACTTATTCAAATGCCATGGAACGTAATAACAATTGCGAAATTGTGAAAATCACTTTATTTTAAATTAGTGTACAAAATGTATCTGGATTTAGTGTATTACTGGTAAAGTGAGGTAAACAATGCCTTCTACAATTTTCTACATACAACTACTAATTAATTATTCAGATTATGTTTTACATCAATCCATACACAGTTTTCTGGACCAGCAATTTGTCCAATAGGTAAAATTAGATAATAAAAAAATTACTTGGGTATTCATTTATTACGAGGTGTATATCGGTCCTAATTCTCAGTTTGGTTTAATAACCTCGTACTATCTAGTAAAAAAGTTACACTACTAACAAGTTATACAGTAGCTGATGAAAACGTAGAAAATTTATTTTCAACAAACAGTATAATGCTTAGAAGGTGAATGGATATGATATTATACGAGAATAAGAATGTGGACATTCTTATATAACCGATATTTATACTTTAATGCTTTCTAGAATTTTTTTAATTTCTAGTGAAGATTGAAATTTTAGTAAACAAATTGCCGTGAAAATCTATGTAATATATTCTATTGTCGGTCGTTTGAACAAATATACATTTCGTCTAATTTCAGGGGATACTCATAATCGATTAGTCACACCAGTGAATGGATGGAATAAACTTCGGTGCATTCTTCAGCAACGAATGTATATTAATGTAATCGAAGTGGTTGAAAGACATTGAAAATTATAAAGTAACTACGAAATGAATATGTGTGTCATTAGATAAAACGACCGTTCTAAAATATTAACAGGTTAAAACGTCAATTTCAGGAGATATACCCCAATAATCGACGTTGTGAAGTAGTGTTTATTAGGTGGCTAGTATTTGAGTAAGCTAATATTTGTCACCACTAACTACATTTTAGATAGTAGTCCTATTTGCGCTTTCAAGTGGAAAGTATCTGGAGAAAGACTTCTTAGACGGTGAAAAAATCTAACGATTTCTAGTATATAAATAAAACATTATATTTGTAATATCCCAATGAGTAGAAAAATCAGATTTTCTTATGTGTCGTGACTCAGTGTAAGCCACTTCTTCAGAGAGTAAATAACCAAATCAAAATCAATCGAAGTTTAAATGGTGCGAAGAACAACGGAAACGTATTATGAGTAGTCAGTCCAAAAACAGGTCTGAACAAGTCAATTTTATGTCATTTCGGTCAAGATGATTTATAAGCGACATATATGTAAATTTGTGTGTGTATGTGTGTAAGGTCAGGGATACAAAAATATGACCTTTATGTTTAATTCGTACGAATGATATTAATGTGAAATGTGAATTTTTTCAGACATGGTAGCTTAGATGGATAGTCCAAGTCGGATGTATAGTGAAGTCTTCTTTTTTATTGTGAGCAGTAGGATTAATCATCATATAGAAAGCTTCAGCTTCAGGATAAAATGAATACCTCTTTAGTCGAATTATTTGCCAATATTTTTATTTTATGAACTAATTTGCTTTTAAAAATGAGCACAAACATAAGTGATTGTGCAAAAGGTAAAGTGAAAATGAATGAAATTCATACTTATGCCGTAGTCTAGATATTTTGTTGTTGAAAATATAACTAACAAAGGGTCTATTCCCCTTCAGAAAACTAAAGGTTCATTAATTTATCTAATCGATGTAATTTAATAAACAGAGCTATCATAAATGTTGGGCATGGTTTCGTCTCGTGATACCACTTTGCACTATATTTACTTAGTATTAAATCTCTAGACAATTCATCTGTCAGTCATTTATTTGCTTACATAATACCTCGGCTACTTATTATATATTAAAAGCAGGAAGATTTGAACAATGAACAATTATTGGATAATAGAATCCAAATTTTCAGTGGAAATCCACATGCACGAAGTCTTAGAAATTTTCAGAAATAAAAACTTTGGGGTACCTATATTTGATGACGAATTTCGTTATATGCATGTATATCTTCAAGTTATGGAATTCCATGGAATGTCGGTTTTGAATACCTATGGAAATTTGCAATTTGCAAATACCGCATTAACAATAATCTCGGAACCCTGGTTAGCACCATAATAAAAAAGTCAAGTATATTAAACCTAAAAGGAGTCAGTTTAAATTCTAATAATAAAATGGGTAAATAGCCTAATAAAAATATCATTACAAGCAACACATTGAAGGACGATACGTCTCGAGCGTTCTCACTGTTGATTTATGAAGTTTTTTAAGAGTCTTGTTCGTTAATTATTTTTTTAATGCTGATACTTTAGTGTAGATCCTATAAGCTTTTCATTCAGATTTGGTAGTGCCTAATAGTACACATAAATATGAAACCCAAATGACATATAATGTCGGTTGAACGTGTGGCCTTGATAATTTACTAGTCCTGTATAATATATTTTGATGTTCGAAGAGAAAAGTGGTGTACCATCATAGAGCTTCAATTTGAACAGTACTCTTAACAACACTGTCAAAGTATTTTGTTTATCGTTTCAAACTACTTTAACAATTATAAGTAGTACAAAGATTTCAGATCTAAAATGGATATAAATGGGAAGATTCAGACAAACAATACAACAATGAATTGTGATGTATATAGATGTCTGTTATATCGTTGGACTACATTTAGGTTTCAAAGTAGTTTGAAGATAAGTATGCATTTCACACAGCTATTCCGACAGTAGTACGGAAAATTCTAACAACTGAACTAAACAAAACTTCGTGTATTATGAAAGTATTTATGAGAAAATTAGATATGTGTCGTTGAATCACTTTCCTGTAACGATTTTGTCCTGAAAGGAATTTACTATAAAATGGGTATCTAAAACGGTCAATAAATTCATTCACGCAAATAAATCAAATCACTTGTCATTGTCGGGTATTCTAGTTTCATGTATTGTTATTCTGAATTTCATCAGGTTTCATTCCCACGGTTGATCAGTTAAAATTATAAAAGTGTCTTACATCCGAAAACATATTTCCATATGGAATATTGGTTTGAAGTTACCTTTCTGTCCCTTTTCAATTATGAATATAGTTGAGTAAAATGTGGAAGTAATTATGTGAGTATGTGTTTCTAGTGCAGCTTTTCTCTAATACTTTTATCTTCGAACTAGTTTCTTTTAATCATATTTTTGGGATAATTTTCGCATGCAGTTTTATGCATGAATTGTCATATAAAACAATATGTAAAAATAATGTATCTAATAGTCGAATGTAACACTTTATGTATCACTTTACTCATCCTTTTATTCAATTACACGGATAGAGAGAATGCTTGCATTCTTTGTTTTTATTGCTCATTATTGATACGAGTAAAACCCATAGAATCAGCGACAGTTTGATAATGTATTGAGATAATTATAAACACCCGTTTAAAATGAATGAATATTTTAACAAACAACTTAAATTATTTGCATAAATGACAATTTAACAAGGTACCATTTAGCCATAGAGTTTATAATGTAACACATTATTGTAACGAAAGCATTGTAGTTAGTTTTATAAAGTCGTTGTTTTGTTCAATTATTTTTTTATACTTCTCCAGCTGATAGTGTTTAAGTCAACTCAATTTTTTCACATAGCAATTTTACTGAGCAATAATTGTCATGAATGACATGTTTTAATTCGATGCCCTGACATTCTGATGATGAATCATACCTTTTGCAGTTGACCTATTCAAAAGGTGCAGACAGATGCCCAATTATGTATTGCGAACTACTGTTGTATTTGAACAGTAAAATAAATTAAGGAACCATTGTAAACTATGTAATATCAGTTTAGTGACCTACACTCAATTTATTGGCATAAGCTTTTCATTTTCATGTAAATCGTCTGTACATAATAATCAAATAAATGATATGGATATGTCAGTTTACTTGTCAGTAGTATTTTTAAAGAATAGAAAAGTAATTTGTATGCTTAGATATTTTTTCATGATTTGAGTGTCCCATAATCATGATAGATTAAACATAGCAATAGGATTTACAATAATCACCATTAGTTCTTTACATAAAAATATCCTCATAAAATTAGAACATATCAAAGATGTCTGATCTAACATGTGATTCATATCAATTGAATAATGTGTTCCTATTAAGGTTTCTACACATTAAAACAAAACTATCATTTGTAATATCCCAATGAGTAGAAAATTAGATTTTCTGACGTTTCGTGACTTAGCGTAAGTCACTTCTTCTAAGAATAAATAACCAAATTAAAATTATTCCAAGTTTAAATAGTACAACGGAACAACGGAACCTGGATTAATTTTAATTTGGCTGTTGTGTTGTTTCTTATTCTGACTATCGGGGGAATGAGCGTGGGAAAACTCCTGGACTAGTAGTCGTTAAGTACAGATTTAGGTTGTTTTCTCACTATCATCGTGTTGCTAGTTGACAAAATGCCGTTATTACTAGGTAGATGTAAGTGAACTACTTGGACTGGACCAACGCAACTGGGCTTCTGTATTATAGTCCAGTAACACTGACTACAAATAACTCAAGAAAGCTGTTTGGTTTACTTGAAATCAGAGCATCAACAAGTACATATAAGCAGTTACAGAGATTTCAGAAACATTCACCAAATTCAGAAAACGAAGAGCATCACTATAGTTAACAGATCGCTGTAATTTCGTGTACAATTTATATAACTCATAAAGCATTTATGTTTTGAGTCTTTAGAATGTTTGTTATCAATAACTTTCAAATAAAAATTAGACATTAGTTCTAACAGTTTCTGTCTAATGTTATTATGTTCAATAAACCGATTATAAGTTCCAATCATAATGCCAAAAGATTAATTTATATTCTAAACTACATTTCGAAGTAACAGTTTTGGTCTGTTTTTTTTTATGCCCCTTGTGATTTGTAATGTTTCTTATCAATTATTGTACTTGAAATAACATCGTTCCTGTGTTTATGGCTGATTGAGAAATAATAAAACAGTCGATTAATCCAAGATTATCAATTATTTATAATAAATCATGTGTATTGAATTAATCAAATGGAATGATTAGCTTCCTATTAGGATATATATGAATACATTGAAAGTTTAAGGTCAATTAATTATTTTTGAATATAAACAAAAACAATAACAGAAAAGTATTTTAACTTTGATAAAGATTTACGTGATGAGTTTTGCCTGTAGCTTGTTTTGTATTCCTTTCGTTACATATATCTGTAACAAGTATGAAAATCAAGTGTAGTCAACAATTAATTTCAAGATTAAATTTACTTAGTAGTAGTATTTATATTGTTTGACCCGATTTCTTTCAATTTTTTCTCTCTTCTGTTTTGTTTACCTGCTTACTATTTTGTTCGCTTTGCCTACTTCTCTCTTTCTGTATCTCTCTCTCTCTCTCAATCTTTCAAAATAGAGATTACAAGTACTGATAAGTGTAAAAATCAGAGTTCTAGTGAAATTCTACTTTATTCGATTGAATCAAGTTATGCAGATGTAAAAATAAAGTTATGTAGATGAATTATTGTATAATAGAATTTGATGATATGTAACTGTCAAAATTATATACAGAAGGCTGTTTAAAAGGTAGGAAATAGAAAATATATACTTAACAAATCAAATATTAATGCTCACGTACATAGTTACATACAAACACATATATATGTAAGTAAGACACAAAGTTATACAAATGAGTTTATCCTATTTCTTATGTAAATATCATCATCATTATCATCGTCTTACATCATATAAAAGAAGTATAGATTAATAGACAACATTATGCCCCGAAAGTATACCCAATGAATCTACATAACATAGGCACAAACACAGATGTGTGTGTATTTTTGAAATAACAGTAAAAATGACAGTTACATTGACCTTGTATAAACCTTGTGATTATAATATGACTGTTTCGGAAAACCAGGAACATCTATGTATGTTTTTTTATATTCTATATGACTTGGACACTGAATACAAATACTTGATGATTAACTTGAAAAGCAACGGAAGAAAACACTATTCAAACTATGAAACATTTAAAACGTACATAATAAAAACTAATTATTACGAATTTCGTTATTACTTATTCTTAAGGAATGTTTGGAGGAGTCATATACGAGAACTACTGTAAAGTCTCATAGTAGGGCGAAACAAACGTTTAGTGATCCCTAGATCCCAATGAAGTTAATCTGTGATAAAAGTCATTTGTAAATTGAACCAAACCTCATCAATATTATGTGCTATCAGTAATATGAAATGATGACAGATAACTTGTTTACTGTAATTACTACAGAATGAAAAAAAGTGAATAGAATTATTCTCTTTGTTAATGATCATTCTCTACAGTGTTCAAAGTCTAAAACTATATACTGGCATAATGGTATTAAATATTCGGTTTAGATAGATTTGTTCAACGCAAGAACTTTCGTCTAAAATTGAAAGATAGATCTCACAATATTAATCAGGGAATCATATTTGTAAGAAGATCTCAGCGAGCCAAATTTGAAATAATTTCAAACAAAGCAAATTAATAACACTAGTTTTTAACCTGACAACAAGTATATCTAAGTAATGAGTATATGAAGGGGTTTCTGGATATTATAGTAATTTTAATAGTTGAGATTGTGAGTCAATTAAAGCTAGACCACCATGGAAAACCTGGAAGCACTAGACGGCCATTTCGTTCTATTGTGGGACTCTCCAGTATTGCGCATTCATTATCCCACCTCGCGAGACTCAAAACCCAAGGCCTATTGGTCTCGCGCGCGAACGCTTAACCTCTAAACCACTGAGCCGGCATGTATCGCTCAATTTCGTGGATTAGTTGAAGTTAGACATTGACACCAATGGATGCCAGCTCAGTTGTCTAGAGATTAAGCACTCGCGAGCAAAACCGATAGGTCCTAGGTTTGAATATCTCAAGGAGGGTTCGTGTATGCGCACTGCTGATGAGTCCCACACTAGAATGAAACGACCGTCTAGTGCTTCCAGGTTTTCCATGGTTGTCTGGCTTCAGTTGACCCATAATTTCAACTATTAAAATCAATAAGTATATCAAGCATTGGACTTAATTTGTTTTATGACCTTTGACTGGGTACTGGTTTCGTAAGACAAAATTGAATGTTTTGGCGAATATAGTAAATTATTGTAAATCGTATTTCATACAATTCTATCCTCATGTTCTATAATAATGATTATTATTGTTAGTAAATAGCTTTTATCACCTTAAGATAATTAAATTATTTACATCAGTAATGTTTATTATCCATCGTTCGTCATAGTGACATTAAGCTAAATCATGAGTACATATTTAATGCATATATTTAAATCACCAACTGTGAATCAGCGAAGATTAAATAAAACGTATAGCCCTGAGCTATATCTATAAAGATATGTATCACGTTTATGTTTTGTATAAATAGAGCTATGTAAATTGCTTATAATTCACATTAAATTTTATTATAGTAACGATAAAATGACCTGACCATAAAAAGTACAATATGTCTAGACAAAATCTCAGTGTAAAAAGAAAAAAAGCAAGCAACTCCACATAAGATTATGGTCACATTTAATGCACATATTGTCCCTTGAGGATATAACAATCAAAGTATAATGTTTAAATGAATACGAGGTATGAATAATAGGAACTTTACTCAATTGACATGACTTCAACACAACCCAGTCATTCAATTTCAAATCCTTCATTTCTACTAATTAGATTCCAGAAAAGTTTCTAATATAAATACCAACACTATCATCGTTATTATTATTATTAATATTATTATCATCGTTAATACGAGAACACAGAATATGAGAACCATACATTGAATACTTCATTTGTAAATTTACATCAGTGTACTTTACATTCTGTATGCATCTTTCTATTCAAAATTTCTTTATATTTCCCTTTCTATTCTCTTCAACTTGATCTTTTTATCCTTCTGCTGCCAGGGTTTCCATTTCCGATTGGTGTTACATACTACTTATGTTAACAGACATAAATAGCATACACCACGCTACTACCACACACATCGATCTTTTTTTATCAGTCTGATCTGGGTAATTAATTGAAGTATGGTATTCATAATTCATAATCAGTAATAACACGATTTTTGTAATCACCTATCCTAACATATACTTTTAAGTGTTAACTTTGTGAAACGTTTAAACTGGTCAGTTGATGCTACACTAACCAATGTTTAGATATCCATTTGTTGGATGAGAAATTATTCAATATGAAAATATCATTTGCCATTTACATATATGCGAATGTAAGTATATATAATTGCTTTAAATGTATTAAGATAAAATCGACTATCTTTACTAGCATTCATTAATTTTTAATGATATGAAAATTAAGCCAGTTTAAAACTAAATAAAATAATGTGCTGTAAATTTTATTTTATTACTTGTCTAATTGTATAAAGTTTATAAATAACACGGGATCGAATCCGTCAGAGAGCACCAGTTCCCTTAAAATTACAGGCACACCTTGCTGACGAATGCCAAGTAGCACGAAACCCGTGTCCAGGGTTTCCTGTTGACTTACTCCAACCACCTTCTTAAAAGAAATCCATTTAGTACATTCTATTATGGTATTGTGGAGTTGGATCCAGTTACTGTTGCTTTTTTAATTCTATGTTATCCAGAATAAGAAAGGAACGTGAATTGTGTAAATTTCAATCGTCAAAACAACTTAGATGATATTCTTAGGTTGTTTGACTGGAAATGATATATTGGCAGAAAATTTGATTGAAAATATAAAACCATATACTCATAACATTCTTAACATATTTCTAACTGGTTTATCGGCTTTATTTGCTGCATCAGTTAATTAGAAATGTAAAATGGACCATAAGTTACTGCTGACACAATGATGTTTGTAATGCATATAATTTAATCGACAATACTGACTGTAATCTAAGAAATTATTTGCAAGTACCTGATTTATGAACGGTAAAAATAATCATATTATATTTAGAAACGGTTAGGTAGTTCAGTTTCTTTGTATGGTATTGTCAAATAATAAAAACCATCGTTGTTATTTTGAGAAATACAATTTTTTGGAGATGTTTAATCAGTTGCTTAGTCATAAGTTAATAACGATTTTGTACAAGTTGGTATTTGTTCAGATTGCTATACCTTATGTTAGCACAATCAGAAAATTTCAGATCATCAAAAAGAGATAAGAAGAATAGCTAATATATATATATATATATATATATATATATATATATATATATATATATATTGGTCGCAAGGTGAACACAATAAAACTGATAAGAATTGAAGGGTATTAACTAATGGTTTAAAAGAATACGAAGAGTGGCTACAACCTTACTACTGTGACAAATTTCAACGATCACTATTATGACATGCATTCCAATCAGGAAGTCTTCATCTGTCAACACACCTCAGATAAACAGCTAATGTATCCAGCCATCGCCCAACTTACCCCTATTCCGGTCACTATAACATATGAAGGTAGGGAGTGGCTCGAGAAGTGTAATACATATCAATGATGATTTATACTCTTACCAATCAGTCCCATGTTCTCAATCAATGCCATAAATCTAACCTCAGCGCTATTTGCTTCGTGGTTTCGTCATGTGAAAGGGTGTTTCAAAGTTACTTATAACTAATTTCCCTCAACTTTTATGCTTTGATGTTCCATAAAAATGTGTATCATAGAAGCATAGTAATACAGAAAAAATTGGTATACTCTGTATTTACCTATAGACAAGCGGACAGACATACCGCCTTCCGTACTGATGATACATGTTTAAGAAAGGTGAGCACGACTTTTGTATTGATTTCAAGATTGTATCAGCCACTGACATACGAGGGTTGGTAAAACTCAAAAAGAGAAAAGCAGCCAACACAGTAGGCAAATTTACTCTCCACGGTTAAATTAGCCAATGGCACAACCCAGTCCAGAAACAATATTCTGCTTCTAAATGGTGGGAAGTACTATTCAGATATTTTATCATTCTCGCTTACGATGTTTAACAGTTAAGTAACTTTTTTTTATCTACTATCATAGTTTTATTTTAATAAACTAATTAAATTAATCGCAGTTACTCAAATTTCATTTATTCAGTCAATACGTTAATAAGTATTGCCTTACATCTTCAGAAAATCTATTTTCATTGTGATGTTTTTTTCTTTTATAGTGCATAAGGGTGTCTGATATAGTATAAAGATCGCTAACTCTAGTTTTTTCCAAAACAGACATTCTATAATTCATGGTTAGTACCTATAACTGTGTTTATTTTTAACTTTTGATAGATGGATTTTGGGTCAGGATTCACAACTCTTCTTCAGAAGTACTGAAAACTACTAAAACTTTGCGGACATATTCGCATAAAAATCACTATTTGTTGTTTTATTGAAAACAGTGATAAGTAGCTTATTCAGGTTAGCTTAGACTCGGAGGTAAATCCACGAACTAAGTAATTACAAATTTACACCGTCTAATTTTCAGTTTTTGAATAATAGTTCGATGTTTTCTAGGACAAACACATCATAAGATCGTATGTATGTTATTAAAGTTAAATAGATGACTTCTCTAAAGAACGTTCTGCTCCTTGTATGTTGGTCTAACGACTATCAAAGAACCCATTCTAGACGAGCTTCTTAATGTTCTTGTGATTTTATAAGATTTTATACACAGCTTTGACCGAGACACAAGGGAACCAGGAGTTCAACGATAATACTGCTTAATGGTAACACGGAATTGCTAATCCATTATAACCGAAAAATATAAATCATTCACTTTAAACTTTCTGTCCAGAAAATATCGTGTTTAATACATGTAGACTTCTTAGATTTAATCCATCATAAGGTTGAGAGAAGATACTGTTAAGGAATCTCAATACTAATATATAAGACACAAGTTTTTTCATTTATTGAGACTTGACATTGAACAGTATCTCATGTACTTAGATTTGAGTCAATATAAATAATCATCAGCTCCCATGAAAACACTTTTACAAAATTAAATGTAAATATTTGTATTTATCAAATAGATGAAATAAAACATAATTTGACATGAATTTAATGATTAATAAATATTCTATTAAATTTAAAAGTCTTATTAATTACTATAGAGATTAGTTTTACAATGTGTATTCCATATTGAATATTATAGATTTAAGTGATTCATCATGATAAATTATTTGTATATATTTCAAAATAGAATTTACTTATTATGAACATAATTTATTATTATTACTACTATTATAATAATAGTATTACTACTACTACTACTACCATTATTACTATTGTTACTATTATTATTATTATTATTTGTAAGTTATTTATTTAAATGACGTTGATAAATTTATTTATAAAACATTTTAGCTGAATACCTTCCATTGTACAGTTGCATATAACAATATTATTTACATGGACTGAATGACAAGAACATTAATTAATAAATTGAATGATACTGATTGTGTTTGTTAAATAGTATATGAATACATTAATGTAATTTATTATTATGATATAAAGTTTGTGAAGATTGTGTTGTATTGAATGAATTGACATAATCTCTTCACAATTTATTATTTTAAAAATAGCCTATTTCAAGATTATCTAATATAATGAGGAATGGAACGAATTCAATAATGAAATTGTTAAAAGTCAAAAAGTACTGGAGAGCTATTTGTCCTAATATGAGGTTTCTCAACAATGATCACCCAATATCTCGTCTGGTATTGTATTAAATGAAGTTGGAAATGGGAAAAACTGGGTTCATTAAAGAGATAAGTAGATAATGAACTAAAAATATAGTCTGAATTTTCGTAGTCTGATCGTTAGGTGACCAATAACTTTTGATTGTAGCTGCTTATATATATTCCATTTTTAACTGTGTTGGGATAATTTTAGTTGGATAAACGTGAAGAGGATTACTTCTAACATAAATGAATAAGATATGAAAGAATTGTTTAGACTTACGTGGACTACATACATTCAGTGACATTACTGATCATCTCTGATAAAAAATAATAATGTGGCTTTCAGTAATGTCAAGTGACCGATATACTACGTAGCCAATTAACTCATTCAGCTACGACATAAACCTAATTATTTGGATACAAAGATTTTCATATATTCTCTGCCGTTTGGTTTTTTTAAATAATGCTTACTTGTGATAAAATCTACTTTTTAAATCATCTATTTTACGACTAAATATAAAAGCTAACTATAAATAAGACTGTATAGCATTAGAGAATGGTATCATTTATATTTATTTACTCTGGAGTATAATAGGCTACATGAGATGTAGATTCAAATGAAATCACCTGTTTATGATAATTTAGAACAATAAAAGACGTATTCATTAGTGACTTCATTTAATACAACTCTGATCTGTCAGTTTACGTTCTTAGTGATTTTACTTAAAACAAAAGTTAAAAAAAATAATTGCTTTGAGAAATGTCAGTTGTAATAAAAGATCCACTTTGGAAAATTAGTTTTCTCTTCAACTGCACAGAAATGACTAAATATGAATGAGAAACATAAATAATAGAAGAGGTTTTTGTGGATAATATAGTAATTTTCATAGTTGATAGCATGATTCAATTAAAACTAGACCACCATGGACAACCTGTAAGCACTGGAAGGCCATTTTGTTCTATTGTGGGACTCCTCACCAATGCTTTCAAGTTTTCCATAGTGTTCTGGCTTTAATTGACTCGTGATCTTAACTATTGAAAAACATAAGTCAAATATAGAAGTAAACTAAAAGTTGGATTAAAAATTTTATACTTTTATCTGTTGATCGAAATTGAATATTGTCTGAGTTTCATTGTGAGTTTACTATTCAAATTCATTTCTGTGGTTATTTCATTGTGTCATGATGAACATGAAATTATTTTCCTGATCATATTTCAAACTAATCAACAAATAATTTTCAAAATAGACAAATAAGTTGTTTGGCTGTTAAATTACAAATTTTATATTTGAGCTAAAATATGTCTCCCCGATAATATATATATATATATATATATATATATATATATATATATATATATATGATTTATAAGTTTCCAAAATTATTGAACAACTAACATATAGCCAACTGTCAATTATTCAGCATATATATATATATATATATATATATATATATATATATATATATATATATATGAATGCAACCAGCAAATTTATTGATTTGATACCATCTGTAAGATTAGTATGCTAGTAATTTAATCATGTCAAAATGGCGGCAACGGAAACGGTGAATTTGACAAGTGCGTCAGAATTGTTATCGGCGGTGTCGCGCTTGTTCCCGTCATGCAATACAAGCTAATGACAGATGGAAAATGGACACGCATGATCGCTTACATTCAAATATATATATATATATATATATATATATATATATATATATATATATATATATATTTATATTCTTAAAAACTATCATCTCCCACCTAACCATCCTGGTCATTGGATGGAAAGAATAGATGAAGTATTCAAATAAAGATATTGTTGTGCATTTGTCAACAACTGATTAAGTTATATATATATATATATATATATATATATATATATATATATGTATATATATATATATATGTATATATATATATATATATACATGTGTGTGTATATGTAAATGTATTTTTATGTATATAGTTTGTGTCTATTTGCTGAAATCGTAAATAGTCTATTATTCGTATTAATTAGTTCTTAGTTGTATGATCAATACCTTTCATTTATCTCTTTCTCTTTTATATTTATAATTTTAGAAAGATAATAAAGAGAAAATGCATCAGTTCCAATAATAAAAATATAAATTCTTATTTCTACTTTCCTTATCATTCACTTTTTCAATATAACCATAACAGATATTGAAAATAACTTCTATATAAATGATTATTACAGTCGGCCGAAAAATACTAAGTTGACAATATTTCTTTCCTTTTTTTTATCAATGCCTACTTTTAACTTTTGTAATAATAATAATAATACTAGGAGTAGTAATGATATTAGTAGTAATAATAGTAATCATTATTATTATTACTATTATTATTATTGCTGAATATTTTCATTTAACAAATTTAATAGTGCACTGAGTATAAAATTTATTTCCAAAAGTTTTTTTGTTTTTGATTTACAATCTTATTTCTTAAATGAGTTAATCCAAGACTGATTAGTAAATGTATAAGTATGAGTATAGGAAATGAGTACATGTGTATACATAAATCAATTGATCATATCAAAACTGTTAATTTTATGAAATGGTTTCTATTAGAATAGAAAACAAAAAAACACAAATTAACAGAGTTATTATTTTTTTTTAAAAAAATTGAAATAAAAAAAGGAACTTGAAACTAACTTATTCACTTGATCACCTTTAAATATCAATGAGAGAAAATTATGTTATTCAACAAAACTGTCTTGTTTTTTTGAAATCAATTGTTAAAATATGAGTGCGCTTGTTTACATTAGACAAATTCTATTGGTGTTAATGATAATGTTAATAATCCATAGATAATATCTTTTTAAATAATCATAAAATTAAATAATTCTACTTTTATCTATAATGTATGTTTGTATACAATGTAAGAGGATATAACGTTTGTTCAATATATCATCAAGTAATAAATAGTTAAAACAAATGAATGAATTCATTTATTCTCTTCTTTCTTTTTCAGATAACTAATTATAGATAATAATGATAATCAAACTATAATTTCTGTTTTTATTTTGTATATATTAAATTATTATTGAACTTCAATAGGTTCGTTTGTTTTTCACTAGTTAGTTAAAGGTGATATATATATATATATATATATATATATATATATATATATATCGTTTTAATTTGATATTTATATCCAATATATAAAGTCCAAAGGATGGACATACATAGTTATACTACAGGTTTAATAAAAAGTGAAATAGCTGTTTAAAAGTTTCAGAAGATGAAAGTCTATTGAATATCAGTATAGAAGAAAATCATTTAGAAAAATGATAATTTAACTGGAAATCCACTAACTATATATTAGTGGTCAAGAATAGTCTATATATCATAAACTCGCTATCACTTATGTTATTTTATTAGTATGACGGTATTAATGTATATAAGAATAGTGTATTTAACGATAGAATATGATTTGTAGTATAATAACAAAAATGTACTATGAAGTCATTTATGTTCATTCCTCTTCATCAAATCACTTTATCTACTTATCAAGTTGACAATCGTGAACATAAGTGATGATGAATTCATGAAAAAACTTTATATAATCTCAAATCAATTAAGAACTTAATTTACTACAAAGTTTATTTCGATTATCTTTATTGGTTTAATTTTTTCCAAGTGATTTTTGATCAATAATATGTTCCAGTAGTAGTTTTCTAGATGTTATTAGCAAGCATTTCTTGTTCAACGAATGGTTTTATGATATTCCTGATTTTCTAGTTAAATTTTGATGGACTTTACCTATCCATAATCTATTTGTTTCACTTAATTCTTAAAGCTCATAAGTATATATTTGTTTTATTATTCATAGTCATCACTAATGTTTTAAAGAGTATAACGTAGTATAACATTATAAATTAACTAGCGAATAGAAATTGTCAGTATAAATTTAGTAAGATTTTATGAGAATACAAAGACATGGTTTAAATACACATGGTGAAGTAAGTACCTTTCAGCCAATCGGTTCCTAGTTCGTGCTCTGGCACACGTAAGTCGACTTTGGTCCACCGATTTATATCTATAACACCCATAAAAGTGATATCACCAGAAAGATAAGCGTATTGATCAGTGTGTGATTTATAAATCCAATAAAGTTATTTTCTTTGAAAGGTACAGTGATCAAATGAAAATTGAAAAGCAAAACTTGCTATCGTGAAAATTGGATGTTATATTAAGTTTTCGTTTCACAACCAAATGGTCATTATATCATTCAGAAGATAAAATATTGTTTCAAAAAAGTAATATACCATTAAAACTTATTTCATTAAATTGAAACTAATAATTCATGAAAAGATGCATACACTTTGTTATCATTTCAGAGTTTTCTCATTGCAAATGGTCATTGAGTCGTGAATTACTGAAAACTGATATGCAACAGAAAGATGCTTCATTACAATTTGAAGTTTTCTATTAGTGTACATTTACATTACACAAGATCAATCATAGAATATTTGAATCTAGTGAGAACTACAATTTCATTCAGACTAATTCAATAATAGACAATATCGATCTCAGACAATTTGTGATATCTTTCTATCTACATCAGATATTGCTTGTGATTTACTATATCACAAATCCTCGATTCCACAAACAGAGACTATTTATTAGACATCAGAAAAACCATCATCATAGTTATCACTTAAAACATGTTTATTATACAACTCTGAATTTGTGAAGACCACGTACTATTGAAACTTGATTGTCATTACGATATTACAAAGAATTTAGGAGAATTGGACTCGGAGAAGAATTCAAACCTTCAAACAATTTAATTATAAGGTGTTTATTCATAAATCATTACAATTTTCCTTGATCAAATCAATATATAAATCCCTAACATGTGTAACTGTTTATTTTATTGTAATCTATTGATATCACCGTCATCATTATATCGAATTGATAAATTATTTGATAATAATTACATCTGATTGATTATTGGATTTTCAGGCATGTTCATTTTTTGAAGAAAAAAATAGCCCCCATTATTATTGAGTATTGATTTTTTTTCAAAATTATTTAATGATAAAGTTCAAATAAAACAGTGTAAAGTTTAATTTGTTTTTTTTTTATTTTTTTAAAAATTGATTAACTTCTATAAAGTCAAATGATTTCATTGTAATATTTATGTAAATAATAGAAAACAAATTCAATCAGGATCATCATATTGAAAATCTTTTAGAAAAAAATTTTTTTGTTTTACATAAAATAAATTCTTACAAATTTTATTAAAGAAATTATTAATTGATTTATTATCTTATTAATAATTATTTATTGATTATCAACGAATGTATATAAATTCTAAACTATTGGATCACTGATTGAACGGGATTTTTTTGGAAGAGTAAAAGAGAGTGACAGAGATCAACAAAATACACTGATTGCTTTTTTTAAATTTAGTTCTCAATCACTGATGACAACTTGTAATTTTTGAAAATTGAAATTAGAAAAAGAATCTTCAGTAAAAAAAGAATCAAAAATTTTAATAGTATGATTCGAAGATATTTTAGTGGAACAGGAAACCAAGTAGGTATTGTGAAATCTTTAGTATAGTTATGATTTGATAATCATACTGTAGTTTTAATACATTTACTACAGTTATAGGTATGAAATCACTGGAAAGGAAACAAGTATTAGTTTTTCAAAGCTGTAATAGATTAGTTGTTATTACACCGTATCATATTCTTGCTAACTCTTACTTGATTGCACCATTATGTTGATTTATGGACGCATTTTTAGATGTCTTTAGCTAATAAATTGCAACTTACTTTACTTTCAGTTATCGTTAACACGACTGGTAGAATTTAGATTTGAACACCAGAAGATCATAACTCATTGATCTAGTGGCTAAGAATTCGCGCATTTGATCACCACCTATTCAATCGTGTATGCTTACTGCCAAGGAATCACACACTGGGCAGAAATGGACGTCCAGTGTCTCCTGGGTTTTAAGTAGTTATCTAACTTTGATCAGTTTATGAATTCAGTAAAACTTAAGATTCGTTGTTTTATGAAGTAAATAGTTAGAATCAGCTTGATGTACTTTGGTTACTATTCTAATCAATATTTCAAAGCCTTCTTTAACATATAATAATTATTGACAACATTTAACTTATTTATTATAAATACACTTTTAAAAGCCTTTCCGAGTTATATTGATTTGTGTTTACATTGACTTCAAACTTGCCTTACTTCTGTAAACATTTGGGAGCTCACGTATCAATCTAATGGAGTACAAGCCCGACTTAAATCAATCTGGTTTACCAGTCTAGACGTTAAGCGTCCTCATGACGGGCCAAATGTCCTGGATTAGATCCATGGGGGTTGGATGGTGTGTGTCCACCGTTGAAGAGTTTCCACTACCTCTATGCTGGAAATCAGTTCATGTTATAATTTCTCTTTCTAGTTTAATAGATAAAACTATGTATGGAATGTTTTTATTTTTGTGATCTGTCAAATACATATCTAACTTAACTTTTATTTGTTTGAAATTCCCCAGATGTTTATTTCATCAATATTGGACTGTTTCGAATGAATTATACATACCAATGGATTAGTGTATCAATCTAACAAGCCTACACGTGTTCAACGATGAATAATAATTTCGACGAGGCCTATAATTCAACTGTTTAATTTGCAATATCCTTATCTAATTATATCACAATAATTATAAATGCATCATAGCAATAACCCACATACCATATAACAAGGAATAGCTGAGCTTCATGTAGAATTTCATACTGTACATTTATATATATATATATATATATATATATATATATATATATATATATATATATATATATATGCCTAACTTTGTTATGACCTGAGATTATTTCCATTCACAACAGGTGTTTAACGAAAGTTCAAAGTACAAAAAAGACAAAAAAGGTCATTGTTGAAAGAAACAAACAAATTCGTTTAAACACATTAGTACTGTTGGGAATAGTAATAATAATAATAATAATAATAATAATAATAATAGTGATAAGAATAATAATCATGTAAGTTTCATTGTTGCCTACTGTTTGATGTATATTTTTAAATTTGTAGAAAAATTTTTATTTCACCATCTGTTTATCAGATTACTCGTCCGTTAAACAAGAAGAAACGCAGCAAGACATAGCAAAAGAGAGTGAAAGAGAGCGGACAACAAGAGTGGCTATTTGTAAACAAACAAGGTCTTTAACTTTTCATTCAAACTTATATAAATTCGTAGTGAAAGCTAATTTCAAATCTTAAAAATTTCATCATAGAAACGCTAAGGTGCATTATTCACCAAATAAGACTTATGGAAAATATGGGTTGAATTTTTTAATACATTCTTTTGAACACTGTTTTGTAGTTTCCTTTTCTATCACTGTACTGGGTTTGAGTCCCGGAGTGAACAAATCTGGAATGCAGGTGCGTGCAGTTGACGAGTCCCAAGAAGGACGAAAAGCGACTCCTGAATTCTACTGCTAGCGACCATCCGTCTTTTCTTTGAATGAATGTACATTGTAAAGGCAGATTATATATCTACTGTCATAAAGTATACCGGGGTTTTATTGAACTTAATCTAGCTCAAGGATCTCAAGTGATACAGTGTGACCTTTGAATATCGTACGAAACCAGCACGTGGTGGTTAGCGAATGAATATTCTGTTTAAACATTAACTGCTAGTCAGTCACAAATAACGCGGAATCTGACAGATTTTCATCAGTTATCGTTGTCACAACATATCAACACAGAAAGTGAGAGAGGAAAAATGATGAAAATGAATAGTATAGTATCCCATGTAGTAACAGTGTCAGTGATAGTAGAAAAGGCAAGTCATGGTCAGCACGATGTGAGAACAGTAGATTTTCAGATCAGAAAGTTTAAAGTAATTTTAAAACTCATGATTTAAAGGAAGACGTAGAGTGAATGGCCTTGAATGATTGTGATGGATCCTGTCATTGAATGACTTTATAAGGTCTATTTATATCTCTACTTGAATAATATTTTTCGGTGAAGTAATACCTTAATTTCTAAAATATGACCCTAACTTTTCGTAAAAACAAAGACTAAATCATTTTTTGACATTTTCTTATGTATATAAAATAGCTTCTACACTAGAAACAAATTTCGGTCATAGTGAGAACGGTATCAAAAGTCCTTTATTATTTGTAGTTAGCGATCTATCGAGAATCATTTACATGTGAGCAAAAAATTCTGGTCATTTCACATTCTGTACATCAATATATTCATACTTAATTTAAAGGATATAATTAAGTATAAAATTATGTTGGTAATGTATGAAGATTACTTTCTCTAAAGACTGATCTGAGATTCTTCAGTGAGGTAATCCAGCCGGATAAAACGTTAAGATTATTTACATCAGAATCATTGAGACTGTTTCAAGTGTAATTTTTAAATCTACTATAGAATAAAGAATATTTCAAATATTTATAATTTTCATATTTTTTATGGTAATTTTCTGGATAAAACAACTGTAAACAATTACATATTTATGAATGAGCTGAATTTTTGTTCCGTTGTCTATTCATCGAAACACATAGACAAAAAAATGCAGTTGACAGGTTTGAACTTTTGTTCTTTTTAACTATTTTGACAAACTTGTTGAAAGTGCTCGTGATACACATAAATCATGATTCACTTTTAGAATTTAAAAGATATTCTATCAATTGCAATGTTAGAAATTTCTGTATGTAAGTGTATATGTGAACTGAAAGCATCATATACAATTTTAAACTATCTGTAGTGTGAACATGTAAAATAAATTCTAAATTTACTGGAACAGTTTATAAACAACACAGTGAAAAATTTACTTGATATAAATGTTGAAAATCATTCATGAATATTCTTCTGCTTAGTTTCTTATAATTCGGAAGAATAGGTAGGTGCTTTTAGTTTCATCGTGTTCTCTGAGCTAGATGGTTCAATTGAAGAGTTTTTAACCCCTTTGAACAACACGTTCAGGGTCTACTTTATGTAAAAATGAGTTTTACAGTTATTCTACATGTTATGAAGTCCTTGCTTATGGTTAGGTGACTTTTCGAACTTAGTTGTATTCATTTGACCTTGTATTCACACCGACTATTTTTGTAGACTAATATTCGAATTTACAACCAATTAACTTTGTCCGTGAAGGTCGATAAATTTGTAAATTTGTTGATCTCAACGTGATCTGAATTCTGTGTTTCTGGAAATTCCTGGTCCAGAATTTCAACATTTTTCCGATCATGGTTACCTGAATGAAATTATTTCAGTGATAGCATATTATCTCACCTAACTGCTAGTTTCTGTTTCTTTTTTGCATGGGTGAAAAGAGCACCAACTTTGTTCAATATAATATTGCTCACACTTGATGTAATTTATTTTGTAGATGATGTTGGATTTATTATTTTATTGTTATATCTTTTGACCTGAATATAACAGAATGAATGATTATATCAGTTCATGAGCTATGTTAATTCCATAGGGCCACAGAAACATTAAATTAGTTTCTGAGACATTTCTTCCATGTGATAAAATGATCTGTTAGTTGGTTTTTGTGACTGATTTTTCGATAGCTTATTTTGATTCACAGGACATTTTTTAAGTTGTTTGAGTAGCCATGCATTTATCCAGAGTATATTATCAAATTCAGTTTAGAAATTTTTTTTATCATCAATCGATATGGCAAAAATTAATACAAATAATCTAGAGATAAGATTAAGATCGAAATAATATAAACCTTTTTAAAAAAATATCTTATTTGGAGTTTGCCTTCCTGTTATTTCCCCTATATATATATGTATATCTATATATAATCAATCACATCTAATCATTAATATCAGAGGATAAATATTTGTATAACACAGATCTACTTATTGATTACTATTAGATAAATATTATATATTTGTGTACACAGCAAAAGAGATATAATCTACTAGTTATTTACCCGAGATAAGGCAAAACATATAAGTAGACAATAAACATTAAGAAAATAACTCTGTTTTTATAAGAAATATTCATTTGTCTTATGTGCAATACATTTTTTTCTTAGTAAACTATATTTCACTTTGTTTTATTAATTTCAGTTGACTTACATAGTAAAAAGTAATAATTGTTTACTAATCAATCAATGTTATTGATTTGTGAGGTTTTTGATTAATAAAGATAAAGGAAATTCTATATAAAATATTTCAAGTAATCTTGGTAACTATCTATTGGTGTATGATCTATTCTGTTCTTAGATGAACTTGGTATAATCAAACAAAAATCATCAAATTACAAATTGATTGAAGATGAAAATCCTGGTCACTAATATATCTGAATGTGATGTTGGAAGAAACAATTTATCAACTACCTTCCTACAAATATATCTGTAACAATAAATTTTATCTTTAAATGTTTTGAAACTTAATTGGCCTCAATTACTCATCAGTGACGACCTTGAAAATATATGCATAGGTGCAAGTTATTACAGTTCACATCAGAAAAGTAAGAGGAAATGTCTAAAACTGAGGTAATCTAAAAACAAATTGTAGCATGGACGGTTGTAAAAATAATAAACATACAAGACAACAAAAGTGTATAAATTTGAAGATTAAAAAATCTTTAAAATAACGGCATCATAATTAAAAATTTAGACGATAATGAAGAATATAAACCTTTAGATTGCTAGGACTTCTTTCGTGTCATAGTACTCTATAGGTCTCTAAGCTATAAATTATGACTTTTCCGAACTTCAGAAAATCTAATTTGACGTTTTAATTCTAATGGTATAAGCTGAAACATTGACGGTGTATTATTAATATGTTTCAGTGTCGCTTGTTATGATACTGAATTTCTACGACATTACATCCATCATTTACCAATGAATGGTCGTTATGACCATTAACCTCTAGGCTGTGCGGTACACATAACCAACTAGCTAGTTCTAAATGGATCCACCATGATTAAGAGTTATTTAACCCAGCGTGAAAACTATAACTTAGTGATCAATAATGAGTCATCATTGAGGCTTTAGTAACATAACACTTGGTTTATTTTTTAATATCGACGTATATTTTGTGAATTAGTTACTTTACTAAATTTGTTACGTTCCTAGTAAAACTATTCCTCATTGATGAAAACAAGAATAATAATGCAGAAAAGGCAGATTCATTTTGTCAGAAACTTTAGTTTTATGTTATATTAATGTAAATTAATCCGTTTTCTGACATCATAGGTAGTGTATCTTGCTTAAACATGGATTTTTTTATTGTAATCATCAAATATTTAGTACTAAACGTGGTTTTAGCGATCCTAATTTTTATGTTGTACCAGATCGTGAACACGATCTTCAAATCTCTAGACAATCACCAAACCACTGAGATTAATTTAGTTATCTCAAAGTCGTTATGTAATTATATCCTAATTTAATGATTTCAGTGTATTAGTGTTTTGTTTCTAACTTGATTGTCGTGACTGTTCAGAAAATCCATTTTCGTTATATTCAGTAATGACCAAATGATTACTTTATATTGGATTGACTTTGTTGATTATTTCGTCTAGCTTAAAAGATAACTTTTATTAAGAACATCATTTACAAGAATGAAATATGCTACAGCAAAGACAAACATGTCTTACTTAAAGTGTGAACTCTACCGACGTCTAACCGATATTGTGGTTCACGCTTAACTGGCAGATTTACACTCTAACTGAAGTTTTGATCTTTTACAAATGGATAAATGCAATGATGCAGGATGCTTTTCGTGTTCTAAATACTTGTTAACCTAATGTTTCTGAAAACAGGAATATTTTTTGCATGACAACAGTACAAAGTCGTTTTCAAAAGTGTAGGAACTGAGGTTATTAAAATAAATTTTAAAAAATATGATGAACACTAAAAGTACTCCGTTTTAATTACTTCCTATTTGCAACAATATACTTGGTATATCCCCATCTCAACTGTTAAAAACATTAATTGATTCTCTCATGTATCAGATGTTTTGTTGTTTCACCTATTATTTTCTATACGTGGTACAAATAACTCTTTTCATCCAAAAATGGATCCCAGTGTATTATGTCAGATGATTACAGAGTGTGACCTGCTTCAGTGATCGAATCATTGTCCAGAGTATTCACTTAAAAACAATGCTGAATATATGGGCTCATTTGTGTGATGCAGTAATCATCTTCATCAGTACAACATAAACTCAATAGAACATCCATGTACATCATAGTTTTAAAATAATGAATGATTAAGTATAGTGGAAATAGTCATTTAATTAAATCAACTTTTGTGGTTCAGTAAATGTGTTCATTGAATAGACTATGTAGTTTCTAATAAAAAAAAGAATTAACAGACAAAGATATTTATCTTTAAATATGCATTTTGAAATGAATCTAATTATCACCCATGAACATGATACACTTTCAGATTATCTACATAATATCAATGTACTGAAGAATCGTTTTGTTCTTTCACAAATAATACTTATCACAATTGAACCATGTAAAACTAAATGTTTTATCTTAATAACGATTATAATAACACTAAACGGTGAATAATCCACGTAGAAATAAAACAAAGAATTTTAATGTTTGATTCTTATTCTTTATTTATTTTTTACTGTTGTTGTTCCTGTTGTTCTTGTTGGTTCTTATAGAAATTAAAGTAGCCTAATTCATCATTTATTCTGTAATTTTTTTCCTCTCCGCTTATTCATACACCTTGTCATTAGTATATACATATAGATATGCATTTGTTATTTGTGACATGACATTTATCAAATATTTCTTTATTGAAAAAAAGAGTACTGGAAGAAATATATGAGAGTTTATTACATTTGCCTGTATCTAAGTCACCTTTATATACTTTTGTAATTAAGTCTACTTTTATTGATTATTATAATATGTCATAAGCTAGGAAATATACATTTGTGTATAAGTGTGCCAAATTCATTTGATTATTTTCAAAAATAACGATTATGAAATAATTATTATATTTTTTAAGCTTACAGACTATGTGAAATAGATTGTTAATATTTTAGTGTGTGCTACTGATATCGATAGATATAAGTAATATGGTATCATCAATTAAAGGTGAAATACCTAGCGGCAGAAGGCTAAGAAAATCGAAGAAAAGAGGATGAGAACAGAGAATGATTGATGTGAAAACGAAGGAATAATAAAGTTTGAGATGATTTATTGATATTTTACAAATGAAGTATTTATTGTATGGTTCTCAGATTTTACTAAAACATTCTGTAATTCTGCGTACCAAAACATTTGGTTGTCCCCACTTATGTTCTCGTTCACTGCAATATGATATACATATTATAGAAATTTTTCAATTAAATAGTCTTTTTACCATATATTGAGAGAGTTTCTCGGCCATTTAAGTAGTTTGTAGACAGAAATCATAAATTTATAAAGGTTTGTGTTTCTCTGTTTTAATATTGAAGGCTAGAACTTATCAATCAGTCTAAACATATTTCTGTTTTGAGCGGATGGGCTTGATATTGTAATTTAGCCTCAAGTGTATGATAAAGCTGAAAACTCTCAGTGTGAACATTCACACCGAAGTTCAGGTACACTCAGCTGATAAGTCTTAAGCGGGATGGAATGTATGCCGTATATTTCACCAATAGCTACTACCTAACTATACTAAGCACTTGAAATCATAAATATCCAACATTTAAAATACAGTTTATTTAGGTAATATCGTTGTGTGCATAATTTTTAAAATTTAATGTTGACTTATTTGAAAATCCTGCATTTCCAAAATTATTTCCTCATTGATTTATTGTTTTCACTCCTAGAGTTGATCAAACTTTATAAGGTAATGCTGTCATTATCACTTTAAGTGATCTAGTTCCCAAACATTGTATCGATTCTTCTAGTTTCCCAAAACGTTTTTATTTACATTTGAAATCCAGAATTTGCTCCTGATTAATGGTATTGGTCAGCGATCAGTGATGGATTTATGAACTTTATTTCCAGCTTCGACAAGTCAGTTTTTTCGTTTAATAAATAAAAAATAATGTATACCACTTCCAGTAAATATTTTGTAAATAAATGACAATTTTATTTTTCTTTTGTGTCATAAGTTAACTGGTCAGTAGTTCTGTATACTAATAACTATCCGGTGAAGAAATAATGAATAATTTGGTGAGTAACTTGACAGTTATGTCACCTCTTCGTATTTTGTTCAAATGAATGTAACTTTTATAACAGTGTATTATTAATTCATTTAAAAAGATGGTTTAAATCTTCCTGTTTATTTAAAGGACCTAAACTGATCAGTCTATTTTTAGAAATGTAAATTAAAAGTGAATTGCTTCCATACTGTCACTAAGTCAAAGGATTTTATGCAGTCTTTAACATCGACGGGATGATTTGAACAACTATTTCAAATGAATTCGAATTTAATCTGTTGCACGAGTCAGTGATTACCTGAACTCAATAGTTAAGTAGATAATATATTAACTTTTGTGTTCTGTTGTGAATATTAACATTGTGGTTCAGATATATCTAGCTGACGAATCGCAAATGAAGCAAAGACTTTTGAACATTTTGTTATCGTCTTTTTAAATCTTATTTTCTGAACAGCAAACATTTTTACTTATCAAGTGCTTCACATTATTAGCGTCTCTTTGTCGAGTATTCAGTCAAAACGAATTATGAATAATATATTCATCTAATATGTATCAACCTGATAGGCCTTGTAAAAAGGTATGTTCTTGGTACTCATTCCACAATATAGGCCTGTTACCCCTCATGGACGAGCATACGCCGCCCACCAACTTTCTCCATCAAACTTTGTTCTGAACAATTCTTTCCAGTTGCTATTCATCCTTTCCATATCTGCTTCCAATTCTCGACGCAATGTGCTCTTCGGCATTCCTATTTACCATTTCTCTTCAGGATTCTAAGTTAGTACTTGCTTCATGATGCAGTTTGATGATTTCCACGATGTATTTCCTATAAACTTCCAACATATGTTCCTAATTTCCCCTTCAGCTGGAAGCTGGTTTGTTCTCTCTCACGGTAGGCTGTTGCTGATGGTATCCGGCCAATGGACATCCAGTATCTTGTGTAGACAATTGTTTATAAAAACTTTTACCTTTTTATTATGGTTGTGGTAGTTCTCCACGTTTTAGCTCCGTACAATAAAACTAACTGTCTTGACGTTAGTATTAAAGATTTGCACTTTGATGTTGGTTGACAGTTGTTTTGAGTTCCATATGTTGTTCAACTGTGGGAATGCTGTCCTTGCTTTTCCAATACTCGCTTTTATGTCTACATAGTATCCTCCTTGTTTATGGATGATGATTCCCAGATATGAGAAGCTTTCCACCTCTTCCAGAGTTTCTCCACTAAGTGTGATTAAGCTGGCGTTCTCCATGTTGTATTTCAGGATTTTGGTTTTTTCCTTGTATATGTTGAGGCCTACTAACGCAGAGGCTGTTGCTATGTTGGCTGTCTTCACCTGCATTTGTTGGTGTGTATGGGATGGGAGAGCTTAATCATCTGCAAAGTTACATTCAAGTTATCCATTGTATTCCGTGCTTCCCCTCAGATGTGGGGATCTCTATAATCCAGTCAACCTTATGGTTATTATTATATTCTAAAAGATTATCAGTAAAAATGCATAAAAATGCTAATGTACAGGTATAGCAAGTAAAATGTGCTTTGAGCAAAATTATATTCTCTTATGTTATTAGGAAGGATTTCAGTTTAACATTCAAGCCGTATTTTTAACGATGATATTAGACCGTTAGAGTCAGTCGGTTTTCAGTAACGAGGAGTATATGTAATCTTGAAGAAAATGATGCTAGCCGTTGGATTTGAACGCAAGTAACTCACATTGAGAAATGTGATTATTGTGTACATCGTACTGAGGCTAATCCTCTAAAGAATTGAGGTGTTTTACACTGGTTGCTCAACCAGTCAGTCATAATCAACGTAGAATTTGGTACATATACTCATCTTTTTAAGTCCCCACAACATAACAATATAGTCAGAGAGGAAATTATTAGGATAAATACTAAAGCAGTGAAAGTAATGACAGTGTCTGCAGCAACAATATAATTCGAAAAAACAAGTGATTTTCTAGGACAGAAAGTATATGATAATTTTAAAACTTAAGATCTAAAGAAAGATAAAACTTTAATGCATCCAAACCATCGTGATAGGTTCTGAGCCTCGTCCAGCTTTTTAGTGATACAGACTCTAAACTAGCAGTCTGCACTTAAAAACAGCCCAGTTCATCACTTAATCATTTAATGAACTAATCTTATATCTTGAATTGGTTACTCCAAGCTTTCTTAAACCAGAAAACACTAATTATTGAATTGTAATATCAATCCTAATTATTAAATATACATTGATAATTTTTGTTATTTTATTCATTATTCAAAAGAAAAAATCCATCGATTCTTTCTAGTTTATTCTTTATGGATAGTTGACGCGTAAATTTACTAATCAGTGGCTTTACATAATTTTTCGCTCTAATAAACACTAGTATAAAACTCTCACAAGCAGAAATAATGTTTATATAGACATAGGCAACATCACATCTATAACTACATAGATATACATCAAAAATTACAATCTATAAACTGTCCATCTAATCAAAATATATTTTTTTAATTAATTAACTAGCAAACCACTTTATTCAATGAATTTGCAATAATTTTGATTTGTCACCTTTTCCGAAAAACAAACAAATAAAATGGAAAAATTAATCAAGAAAGATTCAAAAGAAAATGGAGAAAAAGATTTTGAAAACGAAAAAAACAATAAAAAAATAGAAGTTACTTCAAAGTTAGTCAAAACTAAAAAACAACGAAACAAAATAAACTTTGAGATGATATGAAATAAAAGTTTATACAAAGTTACGTTTTTCAGATATTGTAGTGGTGGATATGTATAAATGTACGCAATTGTTTGTTTTTTCGGGGGGAGGGGTGAAAAAATGATCTCAACTTGATTTTTCTTTTCACTCATATTAAGTAACACTTAAAGTCGATCTCCAAATTTTGAATAAGGTTTAGTATCTGTTACATCAATTATTATTATTATTTCCGCTTAATATCTTGCTAGATAAAATAACTCATTTCGATTTCAGTAGTATATTTGATCTGCATGTATTTTTTTAGTAAGAATTAGGGAGCTAACATTCTTAATGCATTCTAATGCTTTGAAACTAACCCGAAAATACGTACTATTCGATTTTTCAGATATAATGTAAAATACAATGATATTTTACCAAGCGGAAAGATTGGAAATAAAATTTACTATATTACTATATTAGTAATCCATCTGCAGTACAAGAAATGGAATACAGATCTTCGTTAGGATTGAACAAATACTGATTGTGACTTATTAATTTATATTCGATGATTGAGTGCTGAATTCAATAGAATTTAAATATTTTATCGAAGTTCTCTTTTACAAGTGTTCTTTCTTCAGAAGCATAATAATGAAATTCTCTAAACATTATTTACCATAAAGTAAAATATATTTAATTAATCAAGTGAAACAAAGTTCATTGGACTTAAAAAATGCTAATATATATATATATATATATATATATATATATATATATCAAAGAGTTGTGAGATTTCCTATGAAGTTGTTAGCTTTGAATGTTGGTTAAGAATTTATCAAATAATTAAGATAAATCAATATAGTCATCAGTTGTTCCAATGTTAAACATTATTACGTACTCCACATAGCTGAGATCAACCGAAAGTACAAGTGAAAAAAAACGATGAATCTGAAACAAAATTGAGAAATTAATCCTTTGCAGAAAGGTGCTCTGGCATCAGTTGTATTGATTCCGGCCAAACGATAGATCGGGCAGCAATGTGTAGATAGTTATGAAAGCTTATTTTAGTAATTTTACAACTTAGAATATATATATATATATATATATATATATATAGAGAGAGAGAGAGAGAGAGTGTGTGTGTGAACAATAACCCAACATTATTTAATTTTCCCTCTCATTATCAGTGATCAATATTTATTGTTTGTCAAACAACATATTACTGTAAAATCAATATTGAAAGCAATTTCAGTCAAACAAACTAATAGGCGGTTAAAATTTATGCTTATCGAAATAATGAGTAAAAAGAATCAGAGTTTAATTAATCACCTCAGGATACATTAGACAACAATCAAATCAGTTGATGAGTAAACAACTAACCATAACAAAAACAACAACGAGAATGACAACAAATCAATAGTTTTCAGTAAGCAATGAAAACTAATTCAACCCTCATGATAGAGCGATATATATATATATATATATATATATATATATATATATATATATATATATATATAAAGCTCGGTTAACGATCAAGAGAAATATACGCCTTTAAAGTAATGTTAGGGATCGATAAAAGGCGAAATTGCTTTGTTGACATTCTAGTCGAGCTCACTCTTTTTTTTCTAATTCAATGAGTCATGCATGCTACTCTGTGGAACAAACAAATAAACAAGCAAACAAACAAATATAAAAATTTATTTACATAAATAAAAACAAACACCGTGTCCCAATACAACTAGCTATCATTAACATATTGATGTTATTGTAATTGTAACCTTTTCAAGTAAATTGTTATAAATTAAGGTCATTTGAAGCACTTCTTTTATTCATCATTGAATTACACACTAAATACGTTGACAATAACAACAATGCAAACTATTATAGACAAACTATAAAATTAAAGATGTTTAGGCAACAAATTGAACAAAATATTTCTAAAATTATTAAAAATTCTCAAAATGAAAACTAGAACAACGTTTATAAATGAACAATGTTGTTTTGAATTAAGTCTTTATCAGGCTTTATTCTAATACACACTAATATTTTTATGCTTAAATTACATGAATTATTAAACTAATTAAGGTAGTTTGTGTGTCATTTAAAATAATGCTTTTTAAATATTTCCATATATTCGAGCTTAACCTGTAGACTACTGAGCCGGCCGGCAACCAACGGTGCTAACGTTTAACTTCAACTAATTCATGGTGGTCTAGCTTCAATTGACTCATGATCTCGACTTTTAAAATTACTATAATACCCACAAAACCCTTCTGAATCTAATGAATTGTTAAATAACTCTCTTCATTTAACCTATAACATCCAGTATAAGTTGTAACGAAACGGCCGTCCAGTGCTTCCAGGTTTTCCATGGTGGTCTGGCTGACTCATGATCTTAATCATTGAAATTACTACAATCTCTACAAAACCCCTTCTGATATTATTTAACATATGCTCACTAGTGACTGGCTTCAAGAGGTATAACCTGGAGTTCTAGTGAGAGGCAGTTACCAGTGCAGTTCAACCAGATCTGTTTTGAAACAGTAACTCACTGATGACAATGGTGGATGCCACGCTCAATTTCGTGAGTTGGTTGAAGTTAAGCATTATCATAGTTGTATGCCGACCGGCTCAATGGTCTGAGAGTTAACTTCTTACGCAAGAGACTGATAGGTTCTGGGTTCGAATCTCTCGAGGGGATTGTGGATGCGCTCTGCAGATGACTTCCATAATAGGATGAAACGGCCGTCCAATGCTTCCAGGTTTTCTATGGTGATCTAGCTTCAATTGACTGATAATGTCAACTATTGAAATTACTATATCTACAAAAACCCCTTCTGATGTAAATAATATTGTTCGCTTATATATGCTTTGCTCTATAACGATTTCTCCTATAGTCTATCATGTATGCATAGATTTGTGTAGAGATTCGGATAAAACAGTCTACTGAAATGTACAAGAAATACTCATTAAACACTATGAGCTTCTTACTAGTTTTTCTACTTACATTTTCAACTGATTAAATAATAGAAAATGAAGATTGGAAGAATTTGATTGCGTAAACTCTGGAATTATTATTAAAATGAAACAATTAAATTAGAGCATACATTTTCGTTTATTTATACAGAATACAAAAAGAGTTATAGCACTTATACATAAACAATGATTGTTGTTTTACAAAACTTTATTCAAGTCAATTAATTTATGGTATTTGAAAGCTATTTTTCAGAAAGTTTAGTAGTTCTTCTAACAATTAACATTACAATCTCACATTTTATGAATAGATCAACTTTTAGTTACAATATATTGGTTAATAAATTTTAACTTAATACTGTGGTTTTTCTATTAACTAACAGGAAACTCAAAAGTTACCAATAAATTCCTGAAAAAGAGCATGTAAACCATGTTTAAGCGTTTAGATATTGTAGTCTATGAGGTAAAAGAGTTTTCTCGTTCTCAGTCTACGATAAGTAATAACCCAAATATTCATTCTGAAATCCGTTGATTTTTAAGAACAAGCCAAAAAGGAAGAAAAATTCCCAATGCTTAGCTTGAGCCAATACAGTCGGTAATGGTTATTATTACTGTTATTGTTATTATCGTTATTTTTATGACAAATACATATGTAGATGAAGGTTGACCTAATTTCTGAGTAATATTACTTATTTATTATGCAAATTTGATTTGGCATGATTTTTTATTTGATTAAAATTATTTGCTTTGATTTTTCGGAATAACTAAATTTATAGATAGTAACTATTTATGATCACTTTTAGACATTTCAAGATGTTTATCTGTTTGTTTCATTCGATATGATCAAGTGAAATTCTGGCATATATAAACTACACTCGTAACTGTTCTAAGAAAAAAGATCAACTATGTTTACAGAATGTTGATATTTTTTTTATTTTCAGGGTTACAAAAGTCTGACAATGAAATTCAGGTGAAATCTTAGGTTGTCACTTAAAATATACCTTCCATAATCTATCATTGAGTTGAACCCTATTTGTTTATAATCATCAACACAGAACTCATCAAAAGAAATAATTATTTGTCTCATATTTGTACAGTAGTTATAAGAAGCATTTGCTTATTTAAAAAACAGATATTATTATCAGGAGTTTTGAATAGTTGTCGCTTTAAGTCAAATAAACATTGATTCCTAATCATTCATAAGTAGCGAAGGAACTGGGAAGAATATATATCACCCCAAATTGTCACATCATATCAGTGTAGCGAGAAAAAATTAATGAGACAATTGTTATATTAGTAGAAGTGGTAGTGTCACCATGAAGACGCTGATAAACAAAGGGCTCTAAAATATAGTGAGAATATTTTTCCCTTATCTATAGTTACATTGTGTTTGGTTCATATATATCACTGATCTTAATTTGATATACACTGTTTTTTGATAATTTGAATTCACATTTAAATTATATATTAGTATAAAGAGTTTGTATAGATTGTAAGAATATTCACAGTTAAAATCACAAATGCATATTATGCAGAGCATCACTAAAAACCTGGAAGCAGTAGACGATGGTTTCGTCCTGGTGTGGGACTCGTTAACAGTGCACATGCACGGCTTCGTACCACAACAAGATAGCTGTTCAATGCCATTCACTGCAAAACTAATTATATACTGATACAGTCTTCACGAATACAAATATTCTAAAGCGATCACAAAGTGTGAACACCTCATTACAACTATATTGTTTAGCATAAATTTACTGATCTTCAACAGTTATGACAGTAATTTTAATTGTTCCCAATTTGTAACTGTGAACAATTTTTTTCGTTATTTTACTAATGTTTTAATAATAGAATGTACATTTAGATAAGGTATTGTTGGTAAAATGAGTAATTTTACATTTTTACATCTGTCAAAAGAAAATGTGCATGATTTTTCGGTTAAATTATTTAATTTAAAGAATTATTTTATTTGAAAATGTAACATCTGTAATCATGGTACATAGGTCTTGAAACAGACCATGTTTGAAAAGTTTTACATAAAAATTGGCATATTCACAACATGTTAAGCTTATAAAGAAACAAAGACTTTCACACACACATATGTCTTCAAGTATGTACACATACAGAACAAGCATTTTCATGGACTTACACTTGAAGCTACTTAAATTAATTCAAATGAAACTTAAACTTTACATCCATCAACTTGATTAACTTGATTACATAAAAACTTAAGAATTATTAGCTGTAAATAGTTTGTTTCATCAGTAAACAATTAAACGTAATGAAATATTCAATCAGAAGACAATGAGTTTAATGCTAAATGACTAGAATTGTGATTAAATTTACACAAACTATAGCTTAGAAGGATTATGAATAATTTATTATGAGATTAGTAATGTTTAGGATATATATATATCTCATACAAATGTCAAATGTCATTATCAATCTTGTTAAATAAATTTAAATACACAGAGATTTCAGTGACATGTGTAACAATTCCCATTATGCATTGAACATCATCAGAATACAGAAAACAATAAAAGTTGACAATAAGACTAAAAAGTATTATGGATATAAGAGAGTTTTTAACAAAATTTTCTCAATTTTTCAGCTAACAGTATGATATAGACATTAATGAAAAAGAAGTATGTTATTATTCTAAAATAATGTAATTATTGAATAAATAACAGAAGTACACAGATTTAACGGGATCTTTTTATGAAACAACATTCATAAGTTTCGTGTTCAAATATTTCAGACGATTAAGTAGGCTACCATCAATTCATGATGTTTTAGATGGAAACTGGTCAGTTGACCGGTTATGTGCAGCATGCAACCTGACAAATGTGCATAGTTTCAATTTGCTAAACCTCATTAGCACAGAGAGATAAGTTATCAAGGTAAATCTTAGAGTAGTAAAAGTAGTAATAGTATCGGTAATAATAGAAAGGATTAAGTGTAGAAAAAAAGTTTAGAAGATTTTAGGACTCAATTTCTGATGGAAAACAAAATTGCATAAACCTAAGTCTTTGTGTACGATTCCGAACTATGTCACCCAAAGTTTCTCACCATTCACTACGATAATTAAACCAATTCCCGATAATTTACATCTATTAGCAGTCCGATTTTCAGTTACTCTATGAATTGATGCAGCGCTATGCTTTAAACGCTCTTAACTTTCTTCGAGTGTACTACTTAGAGCATTTAACTGAGAGAGTAAATTACCTTGATTTATTGTGTAACAACATGTATCGGTGAATAAGATTAACAAAGATTAACGCATATATGTTTCAACATATTTAATTATTTTATCATTATGAAATTCAACTAATTCAGTTAGCTAATAAATTAATCAAATTTAAAAATATACAATTAACTGTCTAATTATTAATATTTATTAATTTTACATTTACACACAGGAATCTAGCATGTATATTAATTTATATGGTTTAATCATGTGCTACGACAATAAGAAAAAAACAACAACTAATGAATTTTAATAGTTCAAATCATGAGTCAATTGAAGCTAGACCACCATGGAAAACCTGGAAGCACTGGACGGCCGTCTCATCATATTGTAGGACTTCTCAGCACTGCGCATCCACGATCCCGTCTAGCGAGACCTATCGGTCTTGCGCGTGAGAAGTTAACCTCTTGACCACTGAGCCGGTATCCAACGGTGTTAATGTCTGACTTCAACTAATTCATGGTGGTCTAGCTTCAATTGACTCATGATCACAACTATGAAAATTACTATATTATCCACAAAACCCTTCTGAATCTAATGAATTGTTAAATAACTCTCTTCATTTAACCTATAACATCCAGTACAAGTTGTAATTACTTATTGTAAAGATGAATGATAAATATAGCATTGATAATGATGACAACACATCACAGATTATTATATTACATTGAAAAAGTACAAATGACTACTAAATTCGTATTAGAACTGAATGACAAAAGATAAGCTTCACTATTATATGTATTTGTTTTTGTGTGTGTTAAAAATATGAGCCTAATTGTACATTATAAGTGATGTTTCAGTTTGACCACAGTTTTATTGTTATTTACAAAATTTTTAACTGAATCTTAAACAATTTCAAATTTATAATTTCTAGATTGTATAATTATTTATTGTTGATGGTTGTCAATCGGTGGTTGTACAACTTAATATCAATAGTGTATCAAATAGCAGGTATATGTGATTTTGAAATAACATTTTTCAAATGAGTAATGTTTTATTTATTTGTGTTTTGACTGGCAAATATTGAAGCTTACCAAGTCAAATATTATCATGAACAGGGGGTTTGTGAGTTGCGTTCTCGCAGGTTATACTAGCCTTACATCTTTGTGAATCAAAACCAGTGTTGAAAATGTTCTCTGGTAGTACAGTTAGGATATTCTTAATGTATGATACTTAATTACGCTGAAAATATTATTTCATTGGTATCTCCGTTAAACAGTAAATTTTCTTAAATAAAACGAGCTACAGCATCTTATCACTCGACAATTAATGAATTTGAATTGTGAACTCACTTCGATGATAAGTGAATCATTTATTTCCTCTTATTTATAACAGTTATCTCAA
Organism: Schistosoma spindalis; assembly: GCA_946903255.1. Lineage (NCBI taxonomy): Eukaryota > Metazoa > Platyhelminthes > Trematoda > Strigeidida > Schistosomatidae > Schistosoma > Schistosoma spindalis. The sequence continues at coordinate 62,231,593 of OX336420.1, read as the reverse complement.
ATTTCACCCCATAATTCAATCCATTGTTTAACATGTTCAAGATTTAATGATTTTTTCCACTCAGTCCAGTCGGTGGTAGATAGGTAACTTCCTGATAGATATTAGTAGTATATAGTACCAGTCGGAAGTAGAATGCTTGGTAGAAGAATATTCAAATGAAGAGAACGGGAAGAAAGTCGGAAAGCAATTGAAATAACAACAGAATTAGGGGAATAATGGAGTATGTAAAGGTCAACGCAAAGATGATGTGCAAATGATGTGTCTGTTGTATGATTTTCAAATTTTAGTAACCATCCGTGCGATTTTGCATTGATTCATAAATTGGTTTTTTACTGTCTGAGTGTTCATTTACTACAGTAGGTAGCACTGCCTAAGAGGAGGCGGACATTGAATGACGATTGCCCGGCAGGTCGACCCATTTACGGAGACCAGCGTGTTGATGGATTTAACATTTGGACGGAGAGCGTGGCACAGAATACGACAAAAGTGAAAGTGTCATGTTTAGCTGAAAATTCATTGAAAATGAAGGATATTTTAGTGTAGTTTTTAATTCCTCCGTAGCTTAAATATACGATTTCATTATTGATCCGACCTAAAACCATGTTTTGTAGCGAATGTTCCTTTTAGTGTTTCGAATCGCTTTCCGATTCTTTACATTGCCAACTTTATTTGTAATTATTATCTATTGTTATCCGTAATGACTCATATTTCTGAAGTTCAGTTGTCCAAGACAAATAAATATATTCCATTGGTTTGTTAACCTAAATGTTCTTTAATCAACCAGAAAAAATAGTGAAAACTCGACTATCGTAATCGCTTCTTCGTTCTCTGGAACTAATAATCAACTAATTAATACCAAATAATAGTCAACTTGTCAGTAGTTGTACTTTCAACTTTATACACAATCAGATTTCATACTTGTTAACCATTAAAAAAAAACACTTTGTTTCAATCTTTCAGTTCAGTTTCTAGTAATATTGTATGAATCTCTTGTCTCACTAAGTGTATCATTAACTTAATATACTCTACAATTATTATTAGCTTTTTATAAACCTAATTATATTTTCATTAACAGATCATTCAAACGTTACAATTAATTATGAACAATCTTTAATGTCTCATCTACTGAACACATTAAAAGTGTACTTATTAGTATAGTTGAATTGACAGTTTGATTTTTGTTGTATGAATAAAAATATAGAAATTAAAATTTTGTTTTAATCTCTTATACAAATTTTAGTAATTAGTTTTTAATAACAGTTTCATTCAACAAATAATAACTAGAAAAAAGCCAACAACTTTCTCTTTGAGAGTAAACAATGAGAATAAAGCACGTCACAGTAACTTGAATCGTTTTAATGTAAGACATTTTATTTAAGAATACAAATTGACTTTATATGAAAATAATATCTGTTCAAGAAGTGATTTAATGAATTTAGTAAATAAACTATATTAATGATTGATTGAATGATATAAAACTGATTTTTAGAAAAGAATACTGATAAGGACATTTTAATCAATGATAACAGTAATTCACAATACGTGATAATTCATTCTTAAGACAGAAATAGAAGTCAATAGATTTCATCATTTGTTAAGGTTTAAGAGGAATTTGATCCTCACGCTTTCTATGATAATGGTATAAGTGGAGGAGTTTTTTGCAAAAATTCCACAAACATAGCAACCAGCAAATGTAATTTTATATAGTGTTAAATCAAACTATAGGTAATAAAGATGTGTGCTTGGAGTTTAACCGAAAAATCTACAGTTTGTTGAAGTGTGACTATTTACTAATTTTGAGAATTAGAATTGACAAATGTTTTAAATAAATGTCTATTTAGTTGTTAGAAAATTTTGTGGGATTTTTATAAGAAAGTCAAGGAACTATATTCATAACACATTTCTTTTTAAATTAGTTATGTTACTTGTACCCTGTAATTATTGGACTCAGTTTTGTTTGTAGAAACAAAAAAACTAGTGGAAAGTTACCCTAAAGACATATTTTAAACTTACAAATTTACTGTTAGCAAATATTCTTTTTGTGTTAAGAAAGTATATATTCATAGAGAACAGATCTGAAATAATTAGAAATTTCAATTAACCTATCTGTTGTATGTATGGAATAACTGATAAGTAAAATAATGTTTCTTAATTATATTAGTCAGTATTTCTGTACATTATAGATTAAATAAAGAAATCAATTATCACGTATTTGGGCTTTTATTGTCGACTGAACTGAAAGACATTTGTAATGATCACTGAAAATTTAAAATAAACAGAAATGATCTATTACCCATTAAGTTATAAACAGTCATGCTATGAAGATTCCTGAAAGTTATTCTGTGAACCATTAGTACCAAATATTATAGGAAAGTAAATTAACAGTAGTTTTCAAAAATAGGTTTGTATTTCGCAGATAAATCATATTGAGTAGATTCGGATGAAGGGTTGGAAAAAATACTTGAATGTCAAATTGATTTTTTTCTGTAATCTGAACTGTTTCAATGATAAAATACTATTTCAACCAATAAAACTTATATATTATGTTGATAGGAATTCATCAAATATTGAAATTATGACTTATTTGTAAACACGGTACAAATTATTGGATAAATTTGGAGCAATCAAAAATAATACATGAACTATTTAAAGCTATTCTGTTATAACTTTAAAATATCTTTCGATAATATTTAGTATTAGAACTAACCAAATACTAAGTAACTAAAGTGAACGCGTTATATATATATATATATATATATATATATATATATATATATATATATACATAAATATTAGAACGCAAATAAATCATATTTATTTGTATGTGTGACTTGACAATGTCAAGAGGGGGAGGGAAATATAAGCATATATCATTAGTCGATAGTTTATAGATTACATAATTAATTTTAGTTTATACATTATATACATATTATATATAAATTAACGATTGAAAAATTCGACCTTATTACTATCTACTTCTTGAATTATTCATCAAACATTCATGATAGAAAGTAACTAAATAATAATAATATATGTATTACCGTATTCTTAACAAGTTCCCACTTTTTTCATTTACTCAACATCTAATGTGTGAAGGTATAAGTCGAGAGAGCAATAAACATCAACAAATCGCCATTATACACGTACATTTTTTCTCCCACTAGAGTAATAATTTATTACACAGTCAGTTGATTATAAGTAGTGAAACATGAAAAAAACAAAATTATGGCCTAATAAATTAAAATTTATTGCCATATATATATATATATATATATATATATATATAATACGAAGAATGGCATGTTATTACATAAGCCATAGAAAATACATTTGTACACTCTTCACTGAACTGAATTTCATTTAAAAAATAGTAATGTAACTGTGTTCATTCACTCATGAAAACAAAGTAAAATGAAATAGTACTTAGAAAGAAAACTACTATATGCAAACTTACCAACAATTATGTAGGCTAATATGAACCATATAAGTAGTAATGAATTCATTATCCTTGATTCAGTTTTAGTCCATTTAGCACAAATTTTTATCGATACATAAATTATGTCTCTTTTGCACAAATGATAGTAATAATAATAATAATATGCAAGTGTGTATATTATGGAGATAGTGTGCTTCAGGTCATGTAAACTGTGTATTGTTGAATAGCATATTATAATCAAATATTAATAATGATAAAATATCTGAACATTTATTGTATATGCATATAAACTAGAAAAGAACGTGTTATATTCTGTTACTTGATATAAATATGTAAGTATGTATAAATATATGTATATATACATAAATTATATGTTTAGCTAGCATAAATATGGGGATGATATATGTATTTGACATGTTTGGTTGGTGGTTAGCCAGACAGACAGGTATAATAAATATATGTGACCTTGTGATCAGAAGCGCATACGTTCAAACTTCAATGATATTAACATTATTTGAATTTTTATGTAAAAGATATTTACTTTAAGAGAAAAATGAAAAACTATATATATGATGATAACCTTTATCTTTTTGTTTCTAACAAAGGAATTCAAGACAGACAGGTTTTTTTCGGGGGGTATAATTCAAAATTAAGTTTTTCAGAAATTAATATTTATCATTATGACTCAAAATGTAATTTGTAATTGACATTAAATTATTAACCAATCAAATTATGATTAAGGTTAGATATTATAGGCTTGGTCTTAAAAATAATCATAGTCTAGACTATTTGAACTTATTTTCTTATAATTTTAGTGACCTGAAAAAGGAGACGAAATTAAAATTCATTAAGGGAAATTACTCGTGATTATCTTTATATTTTTTATTAACATAGACAAGATTTTTTAAATGTTATATACGCTAATCGATATGAGGAATGGTTGTCATAAATAGCTATAGGATGTTTTGCTTCAACTAACAGAGTATAAATAGATGATGAAAAGTTTTGTACAGGAGGTTATTTTTGCATTAAACACAAATTATCCGATATATTTGTCTCAGTTAGACAATTTTGATCCTCACTATTATCTTTGCAAAGTACTATGTGTTTTGTTGATTACTGGTGACTGTCTTAGTCAACAATGAAATATCAGAAAGGCTTTTTGTTGATATTATAGTAAATTCAATAGTTGAGTTTATGAGTCAATTGAAGCTAGACCACCATGGAAAACCTGTCCAGTGCTTCAAAGTTTTCCATGCTGGTCTAGCTTCAACTAACTCATAATCTCAAATCTTGAAAATAAATTATCATTCAGTTTAACTGAATAAATACAATGAAATAAAACATCTTGGTAATATTCTTTCGTATTAGCCTAATATGTCATAAAAATTTTAGATACCGAATGTCTGTAAAAACGCAAATTAATATATAAAAATTCATTGAAATAAGTATAAGCTACATAATCTTAGTGAAAATGGACAAGAGACGGGTATCTACCTCAGTACAACGGAAGATGTTTGAGCGATTTCGCGGATCGATTGAGGTTAGACATTAACATCGTTGGATGCCGGCTCAGCGTGAGACCGAAGGTCTTGGGTTCGAATCTTGTGAGCGTGACCGTGGTTGCGTAATGCTGAGGAGTCCCATAATAGGACGAAAGGGCTATTCAGTGCTCCCAGGTTTTCAATGGTGGTCTAATATCAATCGATTCATCATCTCAACCCAAAAGGAGAATATTTTTTGTATACGTTGAAATATTTATACTTTAATTTGAAATAATTTAAATATGTGATGGTAAGTCATTAACTATTTGTTTATTTTTAAGTAGTAAATTTTCGTGAAAAATTTACTTTTTCATGGTATTTATCATAAAATAGATAAACTATTTGTTATTATGAAGAAGCTCTGAATTAAGTGTTAATATTCTCGAAAGATATAATAATTTATCCATTCTTGTTTACTTACGCCTGTTACCTCTCGTCGAGGAGCATAAGTTACTCACCAACATTCTTCATCCTACTTTGTCCTGGGCGATCTTTTCCAATTGTTTCCAGTTGCTATTTATTTATTCACCTGACTAATAATGTTTGCTTTAAATTGTTTAAACAATTTTGTTTTATTTAACATATCGATGAGTGATATTCAGTTGTTGATTTTCTTTTTGTCCTGTAAAGGTTTATAATTAACCACTTTATTACAAAAGATGTTACATTCCTTGACTGTTTACTTTTTAGGCAGATATGATTAGTATTGACAATATTGAATATTGAATAATTGCCTGATTTGTTTTGGATATAATCATTTGTTTACTTTATTCTTCACTGATATTTGAGCAAATAGAGTACTCTAGAATGTATAGAAAAATTATTTGTGATAAAATAGTTACACCTCTTATCAATCAATCAACCATTCATTCGAACTAATTGTTATGAAATTAAAGGGATTTATACAATACACTAAGGTTCTTCTCTTTACATGGTCAACATTATGTCTAATAGATCAATTATATTCTAAATAATATAATGATTTAAGCTTTGACAACTTAAATGTAATCTGATTTATTCATCTTTAAATCTATAACATTCAATGACTAATTCATTAGTCGTTCCATTTTTAATCTTACATTTAGTATACCATCTTATTTATTTACACATCATATGTGGTGATTCCTGTTGTAGAGTCTGAAGTAGTTGAATTCATTAATAATGAGTTAAGGAGTGTACATTAGGGACGAGTAAATCTAATGAAACAACTATACACTTCTCTTTGATTTTCAACATTTATACATAAGACTTCAGTCTATGATGATAATTACATTCGTATCATAGAGACTATATCTAAAAATAGTAGTTAAAGTTTGATAATTTTTCGTATAAATCAGCTAATGTGTTAAACAAATAATGACTGTACATATCAACATTTAATATTGATGTTTACTCATAAAATGTTATAACAGGCTATTGACCGAAGAACAGGGATCAGTTTCATTTTAAGACAGCTAGTAAATACAATTATCTACCCCTTTCTTTGTGTACTACTAATAATAGTAATAACTCAGAAACTAGTTGCCAAGGCGGTGAAACTTTTATCGAATGACTTACAGTTGTAACAACTGTTGTATGTATTTGCTTAATTCTATACAACTTCATGGGTAAGGTTTAAGTGAGTAAACTTACTCGGTCAGTGAATAGTTTGCAGTTATTTTTTACATAAATCATCCTATTTATTCTAAATAGAAACTTAGTGGTGATATAACTCATTTTTGAGTCATAATACCAACATTTTTACCAACAGGTTTATCATCATCGATGTTACTGGTTGATAGTTATTCTATATTATGAGTTGATTAAAGCTGAAAATGTGAACTGTTGAATTCCATTTTTACCGTCTAAAATTTAACTTAAAAGCTGAGAGATACAACAATTTCGGTTTCGATTCCTATTACGATTATCTGTTTACACTACAGATGAGTATAATAACGTTCAATATTTCCTGGTTTTCAGTGATATTCCAACTTTATTCACTTCATAATAAATATCACTTAAGAGAACTAACTGATTCCCTAGATTTATATAGTCAACTTTTATTATACTACCATTCTTAATATAATGAAAACTGTTTATATAGTTTCCACTGAATCGGAAGTAAGTAAACAATAAACACTTAAAGTAAATAAAAATTCGAAAAAAACTCATCAAAAACATCACTTAAAATAAAAATAAAAAAATAACAATAAAAATCATAAAACTTTTATTTACGAGTTTGTTCAATTAAATTAATCCAAGTTTATAAAAAAATGTAAACACTAGGGATGTAATAAAAAAGAAGAAGTTTTATGATGCATTCTAGTTTGTTGTTTTTATTTATCAATAATTAATTCCATTTACATTAACATGAATAAAACGGCTGATATATCATTCAGTAAATAAAATGTATTTATTCGACTATTTTGAAATTCGTTTATTTAGGATTTCAGCAGCCGTGCCTCATTTGAATTCCATATTCATAAACAGAGTTTTCTTTTGTACTGTCGATGCTTTGTCATGAAGTCTGGTTGTCAAGTTGCTATTGACGAATCTCGATGGATAACCATTTCTGATGAACATCGACAGTACAGATGAAAATTCGGTTTGTGAAAATGTATTTACTTTAGATTGAATGCAAAACGGCGGAATTTATATTTTGAAACCATTTATAATTAACTATGTAATATTATACTTTCTAAGAATGCTTGTTTGTTAAAATACACATGATTGGATATGTTATTAACTGAAGAGTAAAATGTAATCGAAAACTTGTGTTTATGCCTCCCAGTAGATTGTCTCCAAAAACTTTAAATCAGAGAATATTCAACATGATACCAAATTACTTAGCTTTTCCCTAAATCGTAAAGATTAATGATATAATTCAACCGATCAGGAGGAGAGGATATTGGTTGGTACATAGTAATCAATTAATGTCAATACCAATGTGCTTTCAGTGACCTAATGGCATGATAGTAATCACTATCATCCTGACTGATATGTAACACATTACAATAAGAATTCAGTAACTGAAATTATGATAGCGATGAGTATATGATGAAAGACTAAGTAGAGAAGATTTATAACTCACGCCGATGATTTTAGTGGAGTTTTGGTCTTTGGACTGGATGGTTTGGTCGTGGAGCTTTCATCGTCATCATTATCACAAATTTCAAATAGAAGAATTATGAAAGCTGTACAACCAAACCATCCAGTTCAGACAACAAAACGAAGGATAAAGTCTTTGTTTAATGGCACATGACTAACAGAAACTAGATATTTATAGTATATATTGTTTTACAGTATTTTATATAATTTATATCAAACACAGACAATTTGATCACATATATAATTTAAAGAAATTATCCAAATGTAATTTCCGTTTAAACACTTCAATCTTTATAATAAAACTGTTTTTTATACTCTGTTCCACTCAGTGTTAAATAGTCGCAAACATGTTTTCGAAATCTACTTCATTAATTCCTTACAATAAATAACAATACAATAATGTGGACACGAATAATTAAGATGACGTAATAGAAAGATTATGATACCAGATTGCGTAATATGAATAATAACAATAGACTTAGTAAATTAGTAACGAATTAAAACGCGAATGTAGTAAGATGACTAAAATGTTTTTGTTACAATAATTAAAGGTTATTAAAGGTCATAGGGGTGTAAAAAAATAGAAAGATATGATAAGTACTTATGAGGCGGGGTCGTGGATGCACATACTGAGGAGTTCCATAATAGGACGAAACGGCCGTACAGTGATTCAAGGTGTACCATAGTGGTCTAGCTTCAATTAAATCGCAATCTCAACAATTAAAACTTCTATAATATCCACAAAATCCCTTCTGATATAATAAATTTTCACTAGACAGTTATAAAGCAAATAAATATCAACATATGCTCACTAGTGACTGGCTTCAAGATGTATATCCTGAAGTTTTAGTGAGAAGCAGTGACCAGTGGAGTTCAGTCAGGTCTGTTGTGAAACAGTAACTCACTGATGACAATCGTGAATGCCACGCTCAATTTCGTGGATTAGTTAAAGTTAGACATTAACACCGTTGGATACTGACTGGCTGTGTGGTCTAGTGGTTAAGCTCTCACGCGCGAGACCGATAGGTCCTGGGTTCGAATCTTGCGAGACGGGATAGTAAATGCGCATTACTAAGGGGTCCCATAATAGGATGAAACGGCCGTCCAATGCCTTCAGGTTTTCCATGGTGATCTAGCTTCAATTGACTGATGATGTAAACTATTGAAATTACTAGAATCGCCACAAAACCCCTTCTGAAAGAAGAATATACTGTCAAATAAAAAATACATTATACAATATAGTGTCTTTTGTGATCTAGTCAAGGAATTGTTTTTGATTGGGGATTTCAGAATATTCGTTTAATCACTAAATTAATGTGGGATTAAAACTTGATATAACAATGCAATGTTATGCACTTGCATCGGTCCAAGTTGTCATGCCTCATTAGCACAACAAGATGAACACTGGATTCATAGAAGTAGTTAATTCAGTGGTAGTAATATATAAAAGAAAGATTGCATATAAGGACATAGAACAAAAAGGGAGAACTAGTTGGTAGAAAGAAAGATATGAAGAGATTTTAATCTAATAGTTCAAGAGTGTATACATTGACGACATTCTGATCGATTCTGAAGCAAGTCTCAGATAAACTGAAGGATCATCTTGCTTCTTACTGCGAGTCACTATCTAACATATTTGTAACTTTTAAATACAGTAGTTACGATATCATCCATTCAAAGAGTTCATATACTAACAAAGATTGAACATATTCAGTCCTGAATATCAACAATAGGTAAAGAAATATCCTTACAATTAATAATTGGTATGTTCAAGTTTTTGTAGTATGAAAAAGTTACTCAATATTTTTCACATTCAATAATTGTGTATATCTTTATAGGAAACACATGTGGAATGGCCAACTATCAAGTTTCCACAGCTGAGTTCCCATCAGTCGAAAAAGAAACTTAATAATAATAATAATCTTTCTTATTTAGTGTCTTAATGGGTGTATTCCGTTTACTAATTGTGTGTTCATTTAGTTTTTTATTGCAAACTTTATTTCAACGAATTAACATAGAAATGATCGTTTATTTATTTACAAGCGAATGTTATACGTATGACTAAAGCTATAATTTACATTTTTGATATTCTTTTTACGGCACATAATATGTGAATATGGTTTAGAATATAGACCTAGAATTCCATAACCACTTTTAAACTTACACCGTATTTCTCAACCCTATGTAAATGATAAAATGCTTATTCCCTGTGTTTAGTTTACTCTGTTCATTTTATAAAAGACCACACTGGGATATAACCGCTTTATCAAATAGTCCCTTAAACGATAAAGCATGAACGAGCAATTTGCTTACATTTAATGGGAAATGAATTATGCAATTTAGGATAAAAAGAAGCTTTTGTCCAACTTTCAGTAAATGTGAAACTTTGAAGCTGTTTTTTAGTAAAAATTATGTAGAATGATACTTAAATCCACTATATTTCGTTGACAAAGTGTCACCAAATGTAATCTAACTGATCGCTAGAGCTCTTAACCCTGCTTACCATACAATAAGGAAAAAAAAAGTTTCATTATCAGTCTCTTCTAGTTAATTTATTTATCAGGTCACTTGAATAAGCAGTTTAATTTGATTGTGGATAGAATCTCATCTATCACATACCTTTGGAAATGGTTACTATATTGTCTCGTATTAAAATAAACATATCATGACCAGAATATTCATCTCAAACAATATAACAATCACGAAACAGTCAATTTTAACTGTAGTATTTTTTGTTACAATATTTGAAGATGAGGACAGGTTGATTGATCTGAGAATACAAATACTTAATGATGTTGAATAAAATTGAAAAGAGTACAATTATGTTGTAAACACAAAAGAATGTACTTATGTTTCATGCGGAAAAGCTTAGAATACATGCACGGTATATTTGATGAAAAAATTTAGTTCATATCTTTATAATTTAACAATAATAATTATATATCAGAATACACACATAAAAGATGAAATTGTAGTGGTGTACATTTTTCAAAACGTATTTAAGAAACAGAAATGAGAGATAAGTATATGGAAGCCGATTCCTTCATTAATTTTTCAGGATAAATATAGAAAATTTGTTACTGATAACAACGAAAACATTGTAAACGACAGTTAATCTTAGTTTCTAAAAAAAGAAAGAAATCAAAGTTATTTGTCTCTTGAGTCATATATTGAAATATTACTGAACTTCCATTTTTAAACATGAATTACTAAAAGAATTGGATTATGATATATCCCTTTAGGAAATGACTATGAGTCTTTTTTCTAATCCACATTAAATTGTTTCATTTCTGATACCATTAGTATGCATTATATATAGCTGAACAACATCTTAAACTCAAAACAATTGGCAATCAACACCAAAGTTATCATTTTCAATACAACTGTCAAGGCAGTTCTACTGTATGGGGTGGCAACTTTGTGAACTACGAAAGCCAACATCCAGAAGATACAAGTGTTTATTAGCAGTTATCTACGCAAAATACTCCGGAACCGTTAGCCAGACACTATCAGCAACAACCTACTATGGGAGAGAACAAACCAGATCCCATCGGAGGAAGAGATCAGGAAAAAGCGCTGTAAGTGAATAGGACACACATTGAAGGAAGCACCCAACTGTGTCATAAGACAAGCTCTCACTTGGAATCCTGAAGGCCAAAGGAGGAGAGGAAGACCAAAGAACACACTACGCCGTGAAACGGAGACACACATGACAAGAATGAACAAGAAATGGATCGAACAAGAAAGGAAGTCCTAGGACAGAGTGGGATCGAGAATGCTGGTCGGCGTCCTATGCTCCATTGCGAGTGACAGGTGTAAGTATATATATATATATATATATATATATATATGGGTATGTTTTTTATATTGTCCTACCATTTTAATGTAATTTCAATTTACGTCACATATTCAAGCCATACACGTCGTAACTATGTAGTTTAAATTGAAACTTCGTAAATATATATATATATATATCAAGTGTGTATTTTAAATACATAGTAAACAAAATGTTTAACATTTTTTGAGATTTTAAACAGTTCGCTTTGACTAGTCCCTTTCAAACATCATCGAGTAGTTTAACAGTTTAACATTGTCGCGCATCACGTATGTCATTGTGAAATATTCTAGTGAACGTATATATATATATATATATATATATATATATATATATATATATATATATATCATGTCCTCACTGAAAATGTCTACTTTATTTGCGGGTTTACCGATAGACACTGATTAAACATTTTACAAAAAATAATCTAATTCAACTCATCAAATCAAACGTCAACAATATTTATGTCAACTTACTTGTTATTCAGCTAGTCAAAGGTGTATGGTTTACCATGATTGTTACACTTATTATTGTATTTACTGAAAATTCGAACAATCATAGCAGTTTGACAAGAATATTTTACTCAGATTGTTAGAATAAAAAAATGAATATGTTTTTATCATTTACGAAAAAATCTGTTATATTAAATAAACTTTGAACAAATGAATTAGATAATCAACAAGGTAAAACAAAGTACAATATTACAGGGTCTGGCTGATTGAGGGAAGAGATTTTGGATGAGTTTACTGAGATAAGAGAAATCAACCTTTTTTATTTGATCCTAAATCAATATTTAATATATCATTATATTCAAGTTGCGTTCTTTAAATAACATTTATAAATTATCCAAAAAGAACTTGTTCATACTATGGAAATTTCTGATGCCTACTTTTGATGCAAATCAACTTTAGACCTTAATTTATTTATTTACATAGTATTATACTGTATTGATAAAAAACATTTTATTGGAACTTGTGGGAACGCTCTCAGTTATGTTATTATTACTAACCATTGAAATGGTTATGCTATTACATTCATAATCATGAATGAAGAAGCATACATAGTGTTGACCATTGAAGTAAATACTAATGCTCGTAATCTAACTACGCGTTGATCATGGTTTGTAATCCCACCTTCATTTAAAGCGGTTTTTATAGTGATAAAAATTATTTCATACCTACAACCTGTAAGAAAAAAAAATGTGATGTATACTACTTATGTCTTTCGACATAAGTAGTATGTAACACCAATCAGAAGTGAAACACCTGGCAGCAGGTTAGAAAGAATAAGTCTAAGAGAACGGAAACAGAGAGTGGTGATAAAGGATGATAAAGACTGAGACAAGTGATGGAGGATTTGCAAATGAAGTATTTAATGTATGGTGACTTCCCGTTCACAACATACTTACTTACTTCCGCCTGTTACTCCTCGTGAAGGAGCATAGGCCGCTCACCAGCATTCTCCATCCAACCCTGTCCTGGGCAATCCTTTCCAGCTTTTTCTAGTTCTTATTCATCCCTTTCATATCCGCTTCTATTTCCCGACGTAATGTGTTCTTTGGCCTTCCTCTCTTCCTCTTCCCTTCAGGATTCCAAGTTGGCGCTTGTCTCGTAATGCAGTTTAATGATTTCCTCTATGTATGTCCTATCCATTTCCATCGTCTTTTCCTAATTTCCTCTTCCAACGGAAGCTAGTTGGTTCTCTCCCACAAAAGGCTGTTGCTGATGGTATCCGGCCAATGGATGTTGAATATCTTGCGTAGACAGCTATTGATAAATACTTGTACCTTCTTGATGATGGTTGTTGTAGTTCTCCAAGTTTCAGCTCTGTACAGTAGAACTGTCTTGACGTTCGTATTGAAGATTCTGACTTTGATGTTGGTTGAAAGTTGTTTTGAGTTCTATATGTTCTTTAATTGAAAGAATACTGTCCTTGCTTTGCCGATCCTCGCCTTGACGTCTGCATCTGAACCTCCTTGTTTATCGACGATGCTTCCCAGGTATGTGAAGGATTCCACGTCTTCCAGAGTTTCGCCATCAAGAGTGATTGGATTGCTGTTCTCCGTGTTGTGTTTGAGGACCTTGGTTTTCCCTTTGTGTATGTTGAGGCCTACTGATGCAGAGACTGCTGCTATGCTGGCTGTCTTTATCTGCATTTGTTCGTGTGTATGTGATAGGAGGGCTAGGTCATCTGCAAAGTCCAAATCGTCTAATTGGTTCTGAGCTGTCCATTGTATGCCGTGTTTTCCCTCAGATGTCGAGATCTTCATAATCCAGTTGGCCACCAGAAGAAACAGGAAGGGAGAGAGTAGACAACCTTGTCTTACTCCGTTCCCCACTTGGAATGCATCTGCCAGCTGTCCTCCATGCACTACTTTGCACTGTAGTCCATCGTATGAGTTCCGGATAATGTTGACAATCTTCTCAGGAACTCCGTAGTGTCGAAGAATTTTCCATAACATTCTCCTATCTACACTGTCAAACGCCTTTTCATAATCAATGAAGTTGATATACAGTGACGAGTTCCACTCAATTGATTGTTCGACGATGATCCGTAGTGTCGCAATTTGCTCTGTGCAAGACTGGTCCTTACGGAATCCAGCTTGTTGATCTCGAAGTTGAGCGTCTACTGTGTCTTTCATCCTGTTCAGTAACACTCTGTTAAATACTTTTACTTGTATTGAAAGTAGTGTAATGCCTCTGTAATTTTCACACTTGCTCAGGTCTCCTTTCTTTGGAATCTTGATGAAGTGTCCTTCCTTCCAGTCCATCGGCACTTGTTCCTCCTCCCAAATCTTCTTGAATAGAAGATGAAGCATGCTTGTAGTTACTTCGATGTCTGACTTCATTGCTTCAGCTGTTATATTGTCAGGTTCTGCTGCTTTCCCGCTCTTGATTTGTCTGACGGCCATTCTGATTTCTTCGGTCGTTGGTGGATTAATATCTATAGGAAGATCTGTGTGTGCTGCTTCGATGTCCGATGAATTCATTGGAGCCGGCCTGTTCAGGAGTTCCTCGAAGTACTCTGCCCATCTGTTCCGCTGTTGTTGAATCTCAGTGATCGGTCTTCCTTCTTTGTCTTTGACTGGTCTCTCGGCTTTACTATATTTCTCTGCTAGTTTCTTCGTTGTATCATAAAGCTGTTTCATATTTCCTTCTCTTGCGGCTTTCTCCACCGTCGTTGCTAGTTCCTCCACGTATTTGTGCTTGTCGGCTCTAATGCTCTTCTTCACTTTCTTGTTTGCTTCTATGTATTCAGCTTGTGCTTGGACTTTCTCTGCTCGTGTTCGACTATTGTTAATTGCTGTCTTCTTGTTCTTCCTTTCTTTGATTCTGTCCAGTGTTTCTATAGAGATCCATTCCTTGTGATGATGCTTCATGGGGCACAGAACCTCTAGACACGTTGAAGTTAATGCTTCTTCGATACCTACCTTTCCAGTTGTTTTCCATAGTAGTTTCTTCTTCCTTCAGTAGATTCTGTAGGGCTTGGAACCTGTTGTTGAGGGCTATCTTGAATTCATTAAGTTTGTCGGTATCTCGAAGGAAGGCTGTATTGAACCTTTGCAGCGCCGTTTGTCCAGTTGTCCAGTTCTTCTTTAACTTCAGTTTCAAATTGGCCACAACCAGGTGGTGATCTGAAGCTATGTCCGCTCCTCTCCTGATTCTCACATCTTCCATTGTCCTTCGGAACTTTTTATTGATACAAATATGATCAATCTGATTCTCTGTGGTGTGGTCCGGTGAAATGATGCTTTGAACAGCTACTTTGGACAGCATTAGAGCAACTCTCTGAGTGTGTGGAGCATTTTCCTCTTCGTGACCGGAGTATAGCAGCAACTCCTTCGTATTTAGCCTTTGTTGTCCAGCTTGTGTCCAATGGGTTTCGCTGATTCCCAGTGCTGCCATGTTGTATCTCCTCATTTCCGCTGCAAGTTGACTTGTCTTCCTGGTCTCTTACATTGTCTGGACGTTCCATGTACCTATAAAAATTTTTGCTCTGGTTGTTAGAAGGGGCATCAGCCTCGTGGCTTCCGGAGGAACTCGACTCTCACCATGAGGCGTCATATTTCTTCTAAATGAAGACCTTCTAACTCCCAGGGCAGAAATTAAATGGTTTGAGTTATTTTTTCTGGTTAGCGTATTTTTAGTGAGTTAGTTTTCTACGGGATGGGTGACGCTAACTCCCTCCTCCTTTACCCGGGTTTGGGATCGGCAGTAACTCTAGGAGAGCTACAGGCGGAGTTCACAACATACATACAAAGTAATTCAGGGGTCACGTACAGGTTTGTGCTCTAGGCAGTGAGTCGTTATTCAGTAATGTAGCGAGTAGTGATACTAACATACATAAGAAAACAGATGAACTAGGGTTCGAACCCACAGCCTAACGTTCAAAAGTCATGTGCTTTATTGTCTAAGCCATGATTCCATACTGAAGACGTAACTTGCTTCATTTAAATACTATCTTTAAACTGGTTTTTCACGACTCTTCCTATAAATTAAAGAGCAATCAAGTCAACGCATCAATTTACTGGAGGATTTTCATAAGTTACATTGACATCGCATATTGTAAAAAAATAGTAATTTTAACCACTCTGTTTAACTTTAGGTATGTCTTCCTGACAAATCCAAACTGGGACGGAAGATGGGTTTAAGCTTCATTGCACACTATCTAAAAACATCCAACATTATTTAATTAAGGCAAATATAAAACAGGAAGGCTCGTTACAATATTTAAACTGTTAAAAAATAGGTAACTCAAATGCTTCAGAAGGTGAAAAGTTGTATCCTATAAAAGCAAAATGAAATGTACAATTCTCGAGTGCTTTTCTATTTTATAATGCTTTTTTTGCCTGTAAATAATTATCATTGAGAAATGATACCAGTTGCTACATAATTACAAACACATAGGAATAATGTAAATCTAAGTGAAAGTAATGATAAGACTTTTGAATCAAAACTGACTGTTATTTAGGCCCAAAGGTAAAATTTTTTGAACAGAATATGCTACTAAACAATTTTGATAATTAATCAACGATTTGTGTCAATATGGTAATTTTATTCTTATGAAGAGCTGATCAGCGAAACCAGTTCCTGATGTGTCAGTTCATTGAAACACATTTTTCTTAGAACCTGCTTTATGTGGCTGAATGCTTCATATTTTTCTTTCACTTTTCTCTAAATCAATTCACCATGATACCCTTCATGTTTAGCAAATATTCATAACTTGTCATATATACTGATTATTTACTGATCGATATTCTACTACTCAAATGGACCAAATACTTTCTGGATAGTCAAATCATGAACCGATTAATGTTAGACCACCAATGAAAACCTGGAAGCACTAAACGGACGTTTCGTCCTGTTGTGGGACTCCTCGGCAGTGCGCAGCCACGATCCCTCCTGAGGGGTTCGAACACAGGACCTTCAGTCCCGCGTGCGAACGCTTAACTTACTGGACCACTGAGCCAGCACTCAGTAGTGTTAATGTCTAACTTTAACCGATCCGCGAAATTTTGCGACCATCTTCCATTGTACTGAGGTGGGTACCTGTCTCTCCTCGACAGAGATTAGCTCAACTGGTCACGGCTTCTCACTAGAAATCCGAGAATTCACTCACGAAGTTAGTCTCTTGTGAGCACATGATAATTCTCAGTATAGATGTTGTGGAAATTATTCAGTTTTTAATTGAGATCATTTGTTTACTTATTAGTTCACTCTGATTATTACATTTTCAGGAAAACATTCGGTTATTTATCAGGATTTCTTACATTTTCTCATACGAATTTATTTAAAAGCACGAAAGATAATTTATGAATAGAGGAACCTCAATGCTGATAATTTAGATAATCCAGCCTAGAAATTTTCGTTTTCAATGACAGTATTTACCTATTCTGTACAATCGTATTTATAGTTAATCTGAATATAGAAATCTGTAATATGACAGAAAATTATTGTATTATGTAAAAAGTATCTGAAAAGTCTAGACAATCTGGACTATTTGTTAGATTTGATGATGTTCTCATATAAAATGTCATAAATAAAAATTTATTTTTCTGACAAACTGTCATCATCTGTCTACTGATCGATCCATTTCACACATTATATATCATATTCTATTACGTTTATTTATTTCAGCTTAATAATGTGTAAACATGAATATTATAAAAAACGTTGTAGTATATATATATATATATATATATAATATTTGCCATAGTTCCAAATGTTGAGGCTTGACGATAAATTATAGATTACCTGTCTTTACACTTCTTACTTAAGTATCTTTGCTATAAAATTTAATGAAAATTACTTGTTTAAGTGTAATGTGACAATATTAGTGACAAGTAAATAATAATTTATCGTCTATTCATTATAAAACATATTAGTTACCGTTGATTTATTCCTAATGTTGTCTATTTTATATCTAAGAGTGATACATACACTGTCCCTTTTTTTTAAATATACACATGTAATCACATACAAACAGATAATAGCATTAGAGATTATAAGATTAACACTTTTGTATTTAAAAATTAATTAACTTTCAATTTAATCTATTTTCCTCATTATTATTCGTTTAGATAAGAGAAATTAGACACATACATCTACATAAATAAGTAACATTTACTATAATTATTTAATATATTCCCGGATTTATCGTTCTAGTACATATACACACACGTAATTAAAAAGAAAATAGGTTCACAGTCATGCACAGTTTAATTAATAATTTAATGGAGAATACCATTTAATATGATGTACGTAGGTAGTTTCACCAGTCTACCAGCTGCCAAACTTGTAACTGATCAACTAATAATTTATGAAAAATGTATTCATAGATATCTTTATTTGAAAAGATTTATGATATCTGATAACAGTTGTTATATATAAGATGATTCACATAAATCGTAGTGACGATGGGTCCGAGAAAAAATCGAAGGATCAAACAACGATATTTCTCCACGCTAACAATAAATAAAGAGCGAATGGAACCAAACTTAGAAAAAAGCTATCTAGAATATGATAAACAAATTGAATAAACAAAACCAACATGGTCATTAAGACCAATAGGAAGGTAAACATGTTTATCAGGTAAAACAAAAAGTTAAACGTTTAGAATAGATATATTATTTACAAAATGGTTTTGTTCAATTCATTTATCATATTTGAAGATTATCGAATGACAGTATTGATAGTATGACAGTTTAAAACTTGATTACATTAGTACTAAGTGTTTACTGAGGACCTATCAGACAAATGTCTGTAGCTTTGAAAAAGAATTTTATAGTTAATGAAACCCAAATAAAATTGACTTTCAGTTTTCTATGTTTAATAATAGTTTGCTTAACTACAGTGGTAAGAGATAATAAATATCTTGATTTTGCAGAACAGATAAACGTTTCAAAGTTTCTTCGAAATGTAGAAAATACCAATTATTTCGTTTGTAACCATGGTTACGATACTTTATGAGTATGTATGTATTATTTATTTTCTAATAAGTATTATTTACTAACAACTAAAAAAGTTCTTTTTTCATAATATGGTATTCATTTGTGATAAATTATTTATGCATTATTTATATAGTGCAGACAAGTAACTAGTTATCAGTATTTATTGACCACTGTGTTTATTGAGTTAAACTTTTTTTAAAACGTGATTCTTAGCTAGTTTTACCGAGATGCTAAACTATAATAATTAAACAAAATAAACAAAAAATGTCAGGAAGAAAGATAATTAACAGAATAGGTTGCCTTATGAGAATCCAGTCCCTAGCTGTTCAGTTACAGATCCAATTATATTTATGATTAGTTAGTCAACTAATAAGAAACAGAGGTGATTGAAGTGTAACGAAACTATACAAAACCTAGTTGATATTTGACACATTCCAATATTCATAAGTTTTATTTCAGAGTTCTACAAGTTGTATTTAAGAGAAACTTTTTATTCTATTCGAGATGATTTTTTTAAGAGATTAGTAAACTAGTATCTCTTAATCATTTACTGAAAATAAAAATTGTCAGTTAACAATGTCATTAACTTGATATCAATATCTTGGAATTTTAATTGCATGTGATTAAATATTTATCTTTCTTTTTTACAGTAAATGAGAGTATTGCATGATTGAGTTGGTGATGGTCCTAGTAATACAGTAATCACTAGCAATGGAATTTAGGCTTCTTATCCTGTCTAATTTTTTGGTTTCGTAATAAGGGCATATAGTTTTTAATATTGGTAAATTATATCACCTCAGCTTTTTTTCATATTAGGCATTTATATATAAAGTATGCACTGAAGATGTTATGCAGATCGACTATCAAAATTTAACAACTAAGCCACCCAGCTCAGTAAAAGTAATTTATGAGACATAGTTTGTCAAATGTGAATAAATACTCCCACCCGATGAGTGATGGTAAAAGTATATTAAAAGAGAGGACTTGGGGAATCATCAAAAGTAACACATGATTCTGTGGCTATTTTCCAACGAACGAGAAAGATTTGTACAAATCAGTACTATTCTTCAACAGAAGTGATTTCAAATTTTAGTTGACTTTAGGGGGGTTATTAGGTTTTCAAGCTTTATTATCAAATTTCTGATATCAGTACTGTAGAAATATCACAACACAACATTATTAATACATTTATCAAAAGGTTTATTCGTAAATCTTTCTTATTGTCATAAAAGTTTACGGGAAATTTATCAATCTTGAAGACGTATTAAGCTCAAATAATAGGAGAACCATCGTTGTTTCCATGTCAATATAAAAAAGTTATAAGTGAAAGTCGTTGTGTCTTGTCATTCTTACTTCGTTAGCTCATCTATTATTCAGCAAACACCAAGAAAGCAAATTTGTTTGGGTTCATTATGAAAAAAAGTAAATTGAAACGAAAGTTGATTTATTTGCATCTTATAAGTAAATTTACATAGAAAGAAATAACCACTTGGCGCCATTTAACATGCCTTATCACTGCGTGATAATTAAAAAAATTTCCCAACAATTATTAATATTCTACGCAGTATACACAGTTATTTCCATCATTCTTTTATATGATCAGAGAACAAAGTTATTCATTTTTAAATTCTGTGCAAGTCCTGTGAGCACCTTTTTCTATTCTTATTAGTTAGTCTCCATACTATATTTGACTACTCTACCTTAACTACTTCCATTTAAATGGTAATAAAATGATCGCTCAAGTTCATTTTAATAAGTAATCTAGTTTTATAAAATGCAGAGATTGTGGCTGGTAGTGAAATCAAAGACACGAGATTTATTCTATCAGAGACTAGTCAGTTGTATGTATTTACTTAATGCCTAACGCGTTATTTACTAAACTATTGAGTTCAGGTGATCGCTATCTTATTCAACATGTTTGATATTTAACCTTTTTAACAATAGAATTGCGATTTAGTTCCAGTTAGGAAAAAAATATTCATTTCTTTTATATATGCCATAAAGGAGAACAGTTACGATCACTACAAATCATTAATATGTCTAAATCATACTGGTACTTAACTACTTCAATAGACGTATTTTTACTTAAGTCAAAGTTTTCAATGTTGGAAGGCCACTGATTCGTCACAAAACATTGTAGTAATTTCAATAGTCCAAATCATGAGTCATTTGAAGCTAGACCACAATGAAAAATCTGGAAGCACTGGACGGCCGTTTCGTCCTAGCTTCAATTAACTCATGATTTCAATATATATATATATATATATATATATATTACTTAAGAAATGAGTCACTCACAAAGTTTGCTATTATTTGAGAATAATTTTAAGAGGCCTATTATCTTGACTTGAGATATACACTGTAAATCAGTATACAATTTGTTTTAGATTGATTTGACATATGTACTATTTAACACTCTATTTATGACTTATTTAATAATAGAACAGATTGAGTTTATTCTATAAAACAGACATTTATATCTTTTTTTTGTTGAAAATACACAATCGATTGTGTATAATAATAAAAGTAGTCAATAAATATATGATGAAGGAGAACATTTTATATTGAATTCAATGTTATTCTATCAAGATCATTATTATTATATATTTTTGAAACATGTTTTAAATGTAAATAATTTATGATAGTTTTTCCATAAATAAGAATTAAATATCAAATAAAATAATATTGAGAATAAAAAAATAATAAAAAATACGGTTCAGAATGAACATACGCATTTGTTTTGTTTGCTTTTTTTCTACATTTACAAAAAATGTATTTTAACATTTCAGTTGAATTAATGATAGTGATTGACAAGAACATGTTATAACATGTTGTAAATGCATTAGTATTAATGTAAAAATATGATTTGCATAGATATTAAAGTAAAATACAGTTTTATTTACAATCATTTATAATTGTCACTGTTATAATAAGTAATCAAGATTTAGTTTATTTCAATAGTTAAAATCATGAATCAATTGAAACTAGACAACTATGGAAAACCTGTATGCACTAAACGGGACTCCTCAGCAATACGCATTCACTACCACGTCTCGCGAGATTTGGAACCCAGAACTTGTCAGTCTCGCACGCGAGAGCTTAACCTCTAGACTACTGAGCCTGCCGGCATCCAACGGTGTTAATGTTTATTTCATTTATTTTAGCACTGTATTAACTAATCATAAAATAATTTCTAGGTATAATTAGAGCGATTAGAAAAGTAAGTTGTGGAAATTTAATTTAGGCGCGTAAACATCAATATTTTTCAATTTTGGAAGAAATTAATTGTTCTTGACATTTTAGAATAACTTGCAAAACAACATTTAGTTCCTGGTTATTTTCTTTATTAGTGAACTAGAGAAACATCTTAATTATAATTTTTTTAAAGGATGATATAAATTAATTTATATTGTTGGATTGTACAAATCAATTGTTTCTGAATTATGAGATGATTTTAATGGTTCACTTCTAAATATGATGATACTTTACCAATAAGACGGCGATTCGATGGATTTTATACACATTCATTTCGCAGTATGCAAATGTATACTAAGCCATTGGATTTACTGAAATACTGATGTGTATATTAAATTATTGATTGATAGTAAGCAGGATTATTTTGCCTATGGGCTAGTTACTGATAACTGATCAAGCACTGTAAATATAAATTTCCTTTAGGATATTAGTCGAAACACTAATAACCCAATATCTGTATTGTGTCTGATCATTACACTGAGTACAGTAAGTGTAACTCTTAAATGTCACATCAGTTCTATAGCGATTATTTTAGATAGACCATGTTAAAATCCATTCATAACGCTAACCCAAACATATGTTTGAGGATTTCACATCACCGGCCATGATCACCTGAATGCCGAATTAAAACAGTGTTTGATGAAGTGATATTTGTGTCATCATTATTTTTACAATATATCCGAGTTAATCTTAGTTTGCTAATAAATATCTACTAGATAAAATATAAGCAAATTTGTGTAAATCATAAGAATTTTCTACATTCAATTGTAACTAATTTAAATCAAATAACCTCCCATCCATAAATTAGGGCGAAAATTTTGTGTCATCTATGTCAATTACAAACAATGTACGTCAATAATTTTGCAACATAAATTACTTTTTAAATCATATAGCTGATTGAAAAAAACACTCATGGAAGTAAAACTGAATGGGAATGACGTAATATTACTCAGTACATCGTAAAAATATCATAATGATGGACATGTTAAATGTGACTAGTAATCAGACACTTTAAAGCTAAATTAAAAAGAATATTGTCTAAGGTGATCTCAACACACAATTTGTAAGAATATACAATGAATCACAGAATCAACTTGACATATTCACGATCAACGTTGAATAAGTCAGACTTTGATTAAAAAAACACATTTTTCAAATTCAATACTTGGATTTAAAGGATTCAAGTATTGAAATCGCTTCAATTTACGGCAGATGTATTAAACATATTTCAATTGTCATAAACAACTAAATAATTCAAAATAAGGTATTGTCTCCATGCTTTTTGAAGTACAACGGATCATAACATTTCAGTGTGGTAAATTCATATAATAAACTTTTAATATATTCAAAATATTATACTACTCAAAGCTAGGTTTATTGATTTAGGTACGACAAAGAAACGTTAACAGATTTTACCTCTTGATTGTCTAATGTATTCACCACCTATTTAATTAGAATAACAATAGTCATTTTTATTTATCTAAAGATGCTTAATGTTTTTTTTCTTTCTTAAACATTTAATATTTTTATTCTTCTCAGTTAAAAATGTTTGCTCACAGGAAACACTATTTATATTGTTAAAATATTGATTGCATCAAACAATACAAGACAAAAGTTATTCTGATTTCCGAGAACTGAATCAATAAGAAAAATCTATCTATAACTTTTTATGTTAAGCTTGTTAAAATGAAGTATCAACATTGTAATTTCTTTAAATAGTCAATTATTTTTTATTTAATCCGTTCATTTTGTTTTACTGTTATTGTTAAATAATCAATAGTAAATTGATTTATTTATAAATAAAGTGTTAGGATTGTGTGAGATAAATAAATGATTGGGAAAAAATACAATTATTTGTTGTTTAAATGAATTGTATTTTTATTTTATAAATTACTATAAATAACTAAGTAAATGAAAAGTAAAACTTCATAGAAATAAATAATAGAGAAGTTGATATTCTCCTCTCCCATCCTAAACCCCACACCCACTCCTAAAAAAAGGAAGTACGCATTATTTATCAATATATTTAAAAAAAAAATAAAGAAACAGTAAATGAAAAGAATTAATTGTTAAATGAATTCAATAATTTTCCTTGTTTTAATATTAACTAACCATTTTATTTCTCTAATTTTTTTATTTGTTTTTAATAAATAAAGGTACAAATATTTCAATTAAGTTAGTGAAAGGTGAAAATAGTCTTTTTGTCAATGCATTATTGTGTAAGTAATAAGATGTAAATAATAAGAAATTAAGTATTGAAATGTAATAATAGAATGAAAATAATAAACAAGGAAGTCATTAAAGGGAACGGATTAACTAAATTTAGAAATAATTTATAAATAGTGAGTAATATCTTAATTTTGATGAAATTTGTTGCAGTCATAAGGAAGGAAAAACAGATTATCAGGGATTAAAATAATAATCAACTCAGAATGTCTTGTTTTGTTACTTTCATTTAAAATAGTTAACTTTGAATAATTTCCTTTTAAAGTTCAGTTACCTCAATACTATAGACTGAAATGATTATAAACATAGAGATTTTGGAACAAAAACCTCATTTGTTTTAATAATGAAATGCATGACCAATTTTGCACTTAAACGTTAGACTGGCCAGGATCATCAATAAATTTAAAATCATTAAACAATGAACCATTTCACTTAATTAAAGACAGTTTTTACGAAGTACCATAATCTTAATAAATAGTGATTATCAGAAAATCATTAATATTTGAAAAATGGAAATCCTCTTTTCCACTGCCAGCTACATTTGATCTGTTCTATACTAACCTATGTAATGATTGACTTTATCGAGACAATCAGTACAGAATGCACATATGTCAACCAAGACTGATAGAGATTCAATTAAAAAATATTAATAACGGGATAGTTCAATCCATTTTAAATTGAACAATGAACACTATTTTAAAATATCACTTGACACATATAAATTGTTCATAAAATGAATTTCATGATAAAATGAATCATAGTGAAAGTACTAAAAAATCTTTAAATTCAGTAGATATCAAGTTATTTATTAATATAATTGAATAAGTAAACTTTTTTAGTTTATTGCTACCTTAAATTTTAGTAAACACATATAATCATCTTTAGAACCGCATGTTGAATTTTCAACTTTGTTCTGTTATTTTAGATTAACATACATGAAATGCCTTTTTCATGTTCAACCTGTCATGCAGTTTTAGGTGTATTGCTATCAAATAATATCTCCAATGAGTTGTTACGTTTTGGCATACGCGTTGTTTGTATGATGACCGTAGTTAAGACCAGTTTATCATCTAATAATTTGTAATGTAGTAGCATTTTTCTATTTATACTTTTCAGTTGGTTGCTTCTACATATACAGAATTATATTATATTCAAGAATATTTACTGCTGCCACCATAAAACCATAATATTGAAGTAAACAAAAATTAGTATGAAAATATGGGCCATCATAGATATAAACGGTAGTCGAATAAGTAATTGACATCAATCTGTAATCATTAAGTATTTTTACAATAAGCTCAGACTTCCTAATTGTATGTTACGATTATAAACCTTTAATTCAAAAGCAAGGGATAAGCCTATATGTAATTATTCTTTTTCATTTACTTTGAAATCTTCAGCTTCTAATAATAGGCCTATGATTCCATTTGGCTGATTTATATTTCTTTGTTTATTAAACTTATCATGTTCAATATCTTACTATCATTGATATCATTGTTATTAAGTTTGTTTCCATCTTTTAGCTTGTAATCTCGTTAATTTCTTCAAACTTTAATGGTGTGAAGTGTAACAACTTGAAGTGATAAATATTCTAATAAATTGTAAAGCATTTGTGACCGACCAACTTAATCTTTCCTTATTATTAAAGTTTGCAACTTAATGAATATTCAACACTCGAATAACTTATATGGTAAACAATAAATTTCGTTACACTGTTTGCGTAAATCGGGCTGCACTATGCTAAGCTTGTTGATAATAAAAGTTGTGAATGTCTTCAGATGTTTTAAAAATTCTTCCAAAAAATCGCACTAATGTACAGCCTTCATCAGTTAAATGAGCGGAAATTGATATAAACTACTACAGCAGTGAACATTCGAACATTATGGATAAGATAGTAAGTAGTTTATTACTAATAATACCAGACTGGAAGAATAACAAATGTCTTTAATTTGTAAGGTTTGAACATGTAGAGACTGAATATTTGAGCAAAATACAAATGTACAAATATCAGCTAATCTATGAAGCTTTATAAATTGTCCTCCTAACGAAATTTCAGCTATTCTATTTAAAATGTGTGATATCTACACAGGATGTATATAAGTCAACTAAAACTGTTTAAAATTCAACCAAAAGGATAGATAATATGATTAATAAATCAAATTAAAATTGATAACTAATTTACAAGTGAGTAACTATCCAGATCCAGTAGTTAAGTGAAATTGTTTTTTGAAAATTCAAAATAACATGAAATAAACTTTAGTTAAGATTTGATTCATGGAATGTAAAATGGTAATAAAATGTTAATGATAACTTTTACCGGAAACAGTTTGTTTTGTTTTTTAAGGTTAATAAACTTTAATGAAGAAGAATGTGTCTGTAAAATCTCAGTGAATAAATTTGAAGTAAATCCAACGTTTTGATTAGTAATCTGGTCTAAGCTTTTCAAAGAATTTAAAGTACAATGATTTCATGTACAAATGTTTTGTTAATATATTATATTGCCATTTGAATTTAGTTATTTTTAATGTTACATTTCAATATTACTCAAAGTTCATTTACCTGAATTATTTTTATATTTAATTACTACTAGAAAATAAAAGTTTTCTAAATTTTGTTTTCAAATGATCAGGATATATAGAAATTATTTAAGTAAAAATGTACATGAACCAAATAGTAAAAATGTTTTGCTTTATATTTAATTAGATATTCTTTTCTTTCTTTGTTTCTCTCGTTCACATTGCACTGTATAAGTTCTTATTTATCATTTTAGTGCAAAAAGGGACTTAGGTTGAATTCAATCGATTTAGATAGTTAAACTAACGCATAGTGTCATTGAATAAGAAAAAGAGAATTCAGAGAAGAAAATTTTTTTCGACGAAATCATTTACTTAATCTGTACATTTTCCATATAGCTATATATACGAATGTACAGCTTAAGTAAATGATTTCGTCGAAAGAAAATTTTCTTCGCTGAATTCTCTTTTTTTATCGATTTAGCTTGAATGATTATATATATATATATATATATATATATATATATATATATGACTAGATTATTAGATAACTTCTTAAATACTTGCAATGATCGAATGTATTGCTTTCAGACAAAGCATTAACTGAACACATGCAAACTATTCTTTATGTAAATACGAAGAATATAATCGAAAGAAAACCAAGTTACTATATTGTCTTAAAATGAAAGAAGTACTCTTTTCCATCTACATAAACACGAAAGCGCAGAAACTCTTATCTGAGTTTTATTCTACTCATTGTCATTGTTTACTCAAATAAAATCTTATTATATCTATGGTCCTTCTAAATTTTTTTTGACGTTTTAGTAATTGTTCTCTTGTGGTTCAAGTTATTCAACAATAAACCATAGATATAATGAAACAATAGGAAAAAACAATTATAGTTATACATTTAAAAGTCGACATAGTTGATAATCTGTCTATCTGCCTATAAATAATAATAATAATTATTATTAATCATGTGAACTAGCGTAAATAATGTACAATTTTGAAGAGTACAGTAAAAAAAAGAGAATAGCATCTAGTGATATTTTCATCTTATCAAGATGATAAAGACGAAGAAAATAAGGGTACAAATAAAAAGTGACAAGTAATATGATTGTAGTGTCTTTGTTTTTGGAAATTCAGTCTCATGTATCCTATCAAGGGAATTTTATGAACTATTAACTCTTTATGTCCCCTTACAAATTTTCCCTCTATTGTGACTTATATACACTTTCATAAATATCATATACTTTCTTTATCCATATACATACATATCTAAATGCTTTATTCCATATTAAATTGTTTATAATACTTTATCATAGTTGTCACTTTTCTGTAAAAATAAAAACAATGAATAATTAAAAAAAAAGAAAAACAGAAGATATTTCACATTTCATTTCCCTCCCTATTCATTTATACAAACAGACATGCAAGTATATACATAAAACTGCAATTGAATTTGTTTGATTTCTCTGACCTTTGCATAGAAACATGTTAAAGTGAACATGATTTATTATTGAAATTCAATTCGTCAAAAAATGAACTATATATATATATATATATATATATATATATATATATATATATATATGAAAATTTTTAGCATGATTGCTTGCTTTTTTCTCTATTAGCTTATATACTACTTTAGGATTACTTAAATTCAGTGTTTATTTCAATGACTAGAAGTGGAATACTTTGGAATTATCAATATTGTTATTACTATTATTATTATTATGATTGTTTTAATGTAACAACATGAGTGTTAATCCCAATGTTTATGTATAAATTCATAATTCTTTATACAGAGAATAATCATTCATTTATAAGTAATAATAACCAATATAAATTAAAAAAACTTTATTTATTTATTGTGTAGTTTATTTTTAGAAAATATAAAGAAATAAACATTGTAATGATTAATGAATTATTAGTTTAAATGATAATTATTTTTCTGGTCGATTGATATTTGCTTAATTGATATTGTTTGCTTATTAGTAATGTCTTATGATTACCAGTTATACATGTCATGTGATTATGGAGATTGTATTTGTGTATCTGTGCTGTAGGCGATCGGTCATATTGATTTAATTTTGAGAATACTATATTTTTGTACATATAACTGATCAGTTGAAATAAGTTATCAATTTTATTGAGAAACCAATGTCAGTTGGTAAACCACAGGAAGTAATGGGGGACTGGATATAATTGTTTAAGTTTAAAACTTATCAGGTTTACTAACAAAGACCTCAAACGCAATTAAATCTGAAGTATATTAAATACTGGGATAAGAATTTAATAATCTTGATTACTAAATTTAGTGGTTTTTTTCGTTGAAAAATAATCTCGGTCAAACGTCACTGAAGAATCACTGTTTCGTTCTCAGCTTAGCTGATTAAGAAGACATATATTCCCATCAACTTCTCTAAAAATCCATTTGGAATTCATCCAGTAGTAAAAAAACGGTTATCTTTGAAATCATGTGCTTTGTGACAAATTTATATTTAAATATATCTATCATATTTTCAGATAAATTAAAAATCTATTGCGATCAAATAAACCTTAAAGGTACTGGATTACTGAATAAGTAAATCAGTTGACTTAATCAAGTATTAACAGAAGAAAACTGCTTTTTTACACGAGTTGAGATATCTGTAAGTAACGTGAGATATTTTGTAAAATGTTATAGGAATTACTGGATATGGTTATTTGGTAAATTCTTTTATCTACTTATGTAAAAGTGTGAGATGTGACAAATCAGACAGTATGTTTTGAAATACATAATAAAAAATATACTTACTTACTTACGTCTGTTACCCCTAGCGAAGGACTATAGGCTACCCAACAGCACTCTCCATCCACCTCTGTCCTGAGCATTCCTTTCCAGTTGCTATTCATCCTTTCCATATCTGCTTCCAATTCTCGATGCAGTGTGTTTGCCGGCCTCCCACTTTTCCGTTTTCCCTCAGGATTCCAAGTTAAGGCTTGCTTCGTGATGCAGTTTGCTGACTTTTGTAAGATATTTCCTATCCACTTACAACGAATTTTTCTAATTTCCACTTCAGCTGGAAGCTGATTTGTCCTCTCTCACCGTAGGTTGTTGCTGATCGTATCTGATCAATGGATATCGAAAATCTTGCATAGAAAACTGGTTATAAATACTTGTACCTTTTTGATAATGGCTGTAGTAGTTCTCCACACTCCAGCTCCGTACAGTAGGACTGTCTTACTCTGATCTTAGTTGATAGTTGTTTTGAGTTCCATATGTTGTTCAGCTGTAGAAATACTGTCCTTGCTTTGCCTATATTCAACTTTACGTCTACATTCAATCCTCCTTGTTAATCGATTATGCTGTCCAGTTATTGGTGTTGTATTTCAAGATTTCGCTTTTTCTTTTATGTATGTTAAGGCCCACTGATGTAGAGGCTACCGCTACACTATTTGTCTTCATCTGCACTTATTACCATGTACGGGATGGAAAAACTAGTTCGTCTGTGAAGTCTAAATCTTTTAATTGATTCCGTGCTTTCCCTCAGATGTGGAGGTCTTTATAATGCAGTTGACCATCAGGGAAAAAAAGGGAAGGGGAAAGTAGGCAGCACTGTCTTATTCCGGTCGTTACTTAGAAAGCATTTGTCAGCGGTCCTGCATAAACCACTTTGCAGTGTAGTCCATAATAAAAAATATGGTCATTGATTTTTTAAAAATTGGTAATGAAATATGGAAGTTTGAATATCACTAGTTATTTCTTTTTAAAATTTTATTACAAACTCGTGACTGCTTAGAACTTAGTTTCAATCTGGACGACGATGTGTTACATGATTTTTCGATTGCCCGATATCTGACTCCGGTTAGATCGTTTCTCATTATTATTGAAACATATATACCTCCAAACCTCTTATTTTTTCATCGACTTAAATCGTGTTTGTGAATAACGTAATTAAATAAATCGAATACGAGAATAGATTTTGAATACATATATTTGACAAAATCGTTCATCCAAACAGACGATCTGAGAAATGCAGTGAAACAGATAAGAGATGGCATATACGCACACACAATCATATAAAAAGCAGTCAGAATTAATAAGCAATTTAGCGATAGGGTAAAAATATGTCTTGAGAAGAGTGAATAGATTGGTTTGTTCAAAGACTAGAATAATCTTTAGGGTCTTGACATAGTACCAACCCCTACAAACTCTTACTATCTTCTCATTTCACAATAGTTCACATTCACTCGAATAAAAATATTCTTTTTTTAAAAAATAAAAATGTATATTACTGAAATAAATTTATAAGTGGACACTTCATCATGCATATCTTTGTTCATTTCATTTCTTATTGATTTCTTTTAAAAACATTTCTACTCAAACTTCATTCATTTAACTGATTTTCTATTGAAGTTAAGTTATACTTTTGTTTAAGATTTTTTTTTAAAAAAGAACCTCAAATCTTTGACAGATTTCTGTCAAATATAAATGAAATTTTAAGAATAAACTGTGTATATGGTAAATCTAAATCAAATTATTTCTAAGATTACATTGGTTTACAATAGCGATAATCATAAATGAAAGTTATGTATGATAAATTACATTTACATCTGTATAAATAACAGAAGAAAATGTTTTATTGTATGGTTTTCTTAAAAAAAAATGTAGTGTCATCAATCAAATAGTATTATTATACAAAATGCAATAGTTAGTAATTAATTTCAATCATTCTCTTTCAGTATGACTGAGTTATAAGCGGAAAGTTTTAATAGATTATTTAAAATAAACTGACATAAAGACGTGATTTACAGAAGACAAAAAAACAACCCATTTTAATGCTAAATTAGTAAATCATGATAAAGTTTTAAATAAATATACTTAAAATGAGACTTTAAAGTAAACTAAAATAGTGATAAGTTTCAACTCCTATTGAATGAAAGTGAAGTTTCATTAATTGATTAAAACTATTTTTCATTGAGATCATGAACCAATTGATGTTAGACCACCACCTGGAAGCACTGGACAGTCGTTTAGTTCTAGTGTGCAATTCCTCAGCAGTGCGCATCCACGATCCCGCACGCGGAATTCGAACACGGGGCCTTCGGTCCCGAGCATGAATGCTTAACCTGTAGACCACTGAGTCGGCATCCAACGGTATTATTGTTCAAGTTCAACCAATCCAATAAATCGCGCGACCATCTTCCGTTGTACTGAGGTAGATACCTGTCTCTACCCGACAGAGATTAGCTCCATTGGTCACGGCTTCTCACAAGAACTCTGAGAATTACCTCAAGAAGCTAGTCACTAGTGATCCTATGGTAATTATCAGTACAAGTTTTTGATTGAGATCATGAACTGATTGATGTTTGACCACCATTAAGAATATGGTCTAACATCAATCGGTTCATGATCTCAGTCAAAAACTTAATAATCTTCACAACCCCATAGTGACTATTTTTTCATCTGGGTCTCATTTTAATCACTTAGTTTTAAAGAGTAATACAACGTTAAAATACCGAGTAATATTTGTTTTTAGCTTGTCACTATCTTAAGGTGGTTGTGACTTTTAATTCACATTTATCCGCAGGAATATTTTTGAAACAGTTAATTAAGAGTTGATTAATATCGTATGCACCGCATGAACTTTAATTTGTAAAGTTGATCCCATGCTTTGATCTCTAAAAGCTAATGTAATTAAAACAAATCACCATTTGACTGGTGCTTGACTTTTAATGGTCGTGGTCGAATTTTTTCAATAATAAAGGCATTAAATTTACAACATTTCAGTCAGTATTCGACTCTCTTTGTTACCATTTTTACTGCGAAATTTGTTAAAATAAGAGTTTTACAGATGTAATTGATTGTTTGGCGGTTTAGTTAAGAATATATTATTGTAGCAGTTTAAACTATCTGCTTCTAGTTTTGAATTTCGAATTGTCTTAATCTGAGGCATGCGTTATTGCCTTTGTTAATTGTAAATCAATGTGCGCGCTTTCTGTGTCTCCGACTCACCTCCATTTTAGTTATTCTTTTTTACACCCTTCCTCACCGACTCTACTCCTCATGATCCCCCAGTACATAAAGTATCTTCAAGGTTGACGTGAACTGTTAGAATTACTACAAAAGATACAGAATAAATTATTATTTATCCTCTAGTGAAAACTCAATGAAACACCAAAATTTTCCATATTGTAAATTCGAACGATATATATAAGCGAACTACATTATTTTCAATTAGATCTTCATAACCTTGATTGGTTTAATAATTACGTTTATGGATATAAATATTATTATATATTAGAGTAAAGCCTTGTGAGGATCTAATTGAGAGCATTGCCGTTCGCTATTATAGATTGTTCTAATAAAGTGAAATATCCGTATTCATAAGTAATAAAACTCAAAATCAAATCATTAATAGAGTTTCGATGGAACAATGTGAAAACGGAGTTGATCTGAAAAATGTGATGTATTTGCGCCATACATTTCGAACAATATGGCCACATATATATTTCTCAGAACATTTTGTATGAAAGTTAATACGGGTCAATTAAATATAAGTTCAAGTAAAAAAAAGTAACAAAGGGGAGAAAAACATTTCTTACATTGTATAAAAGAATAAGAAATTATCGCGCTATCATAATCTATAAAATGACGTTAGGATTACCAGGATATATTCAAGGTTAAGCCAATTTATCTTTTTTACTTGAACTTTCATTTAATTGACTTTTACCAATTTTCACATAAAATGTCCTGAGAAATATATATGTGGCCAGATTGTTCTAAATGTATAACCCAAATACATCACATTATTCAGATCAACTCCGTCTTCTCGTTACTCTATCGAAATTTATAAAGGGCACTAACTGCTTTAAATAATAATACCCTTAAACAACAAGATAAACTTCTGCTTATTGACACCATCAAGGTTCATTCTAATATCTTTTTGATCGATAATTATTTTATTGTTGAATTCATAAGTCAATTGAAACTAGACCACCGTGGAAACCTGGAAACACTGGACGGTCGTTTCATCCCATTGTGGGAATCCTCAGTAGTGCGCATTAACGATCCCACCTCGGAAGATTCGAGCTGGTCAGTTTCGCGCGCTAACACTTAACATCTAGACCACTGAGCCGGCCGGCATCCAACGGTATTAATATCTAACTTCAACAAATCCACGAAATTTCACTACCGTCCACCATTGTCTTCAATGAGTTACTATCTCACAACAGATCCGGTTGAACTCCACTGGTTACTGTTTCTCACTAGAACTCCACAGATATAATAAATGAGTTATGTTTATCGAAATGTAATTCATTATTAAAAGTTATTTAGAAGATAATCATCCATTTAAACATGTAATCTCTATAAATATTGTTTTATTTATTATACCCAATTTCTCTCATTAATACACATCAACCACCTAGTAATATAGAAGTAGTGACACTTCAGAAGTGTCTAATTCATAACTAAATTGTGTAAACTTTTGTCTAATAATTTTGAAGCATGTTTTTTTTTTAAATTTCAAGAACAATGTTGTTTTGTTCAAATATTATAATAGTTAATTAAGTCATTTCAGTGAACAACAAGGTTCCCAGACTATGACAGGCAAGAAGTAAATACTTTTCACTAGTTTTAATAAAAACAAACTGAAAATATAAGTTCAATGAATTTGATCGATATACATCTCTATGTTTCATATGGCTTGTTGTAGTACTATTTGTTATTCTTAAAAAAACAAGAGTTCTACCTAATGATAACAAAGTTTAAATATTCATCATTAATTAATTACCGCTACATGATATAACTACCATTAATTAACTTTTTTCAAAACAAAAAAAAAACAACTGAACGATATAACTAAGACATATCATAAGTTAAAATGATAATGTAAGTGCGGTTTATTTAAATTTTACATGTACTACGTGATTAGTTATTTAAAATGATCATGTTGTTGTTTAAAAACAAATACCTGGTAATGTTTGACCAAGTGGTTTAGCAACTAAAATAAATTATCAGATTAGTGAAATTTTCCAGTTAGAACTTTGATAATTGTACATGTTTTGCATGATCTTTTATTTACGATAAATCATACAATACGTATTTGTATACTATTAAGACAAAACCTGACGCAGATTACAGGATAATAGTTATTTAATTATCACATAAATTGAAGAAAGCACGATGAAAAGCAGTTAATTGTAAGAAAATATTAACAGATTCTAACCAAAAATTGTGATGTACACTGCTTATATTGTCAGATCTAGGTAGTGTGTAACGACAATCCAAAATAAAATGTCCGTCGGTAGAAAATTGAAGAGAACAGGAAGGGAAATAGTGAACAATTAGAATAACAGCATAATTCAAAGAACCATAAGTTATATTAAGGACAATTGATGGGAGATCTGTAAATAATGTATTTAATGTATGATTTTCATATTTTACGAAAAAATTGTGTAATTTTGCACTGAACACCTACCTCAGTGTTCCTTTTCTCTCTCTCTCTCTCTCTCTCTATATATATATATATATATATATATATTCACTACAGTGTACGACATCAAAGAGATATGATTGCTGGTTTTAAAAGTTGAATTACTTATAAAGAACCTTTGTTTAATATATCAGTTTTTAATTTTCCGAACATTATCAAAAATAGTATGGTAATTTTTTAAATAAAATCATCCTACTCCAACAAGATAAATTTCTGCCTATTGTATAGTTTATAAATGATACAAAAAAATTATTAATTATTTAATTGGTTTATAAACTATCAATATTAGTTCATTTAAATAAGATTACTGTATATAATTACATATGCATAACAACCTATTCACTATTACAAGCATAACTAATGATAATAAATTGTCTTTTTAATGCTTGAAATTAATCATGTTGTGAATCGTTGATTTGGAATTCTACCAACAACAACAACAAAGAAAAACCATACACTAAAAATGGTTGTCATCAGAAAATTTTCCACTTTAAAGTTTAAGAGTGAAAATAAAAGAATATACAAACAAGTTTACGTTTGTTTGCCTTTTATAGTTAGATATGGCTAGAAAGAAAAAACAAAACACACACGCATACACAAACCAACTAAATAGATATTGATTATAATTACTATACCTTCAATATTTCTATAGTTCACTTTTACTATTGTAAATTATGTCAAACAAAATATGTGTAATTATATGGGATTGTAATTTTTCGTCTCTTTTCCTTAAAAAAAACAAACAAAAAACAAAAAAATAATTAAATTGCTTTTTGTGAAATTTATGAAATCTAGTGACCTACAATGACAGCTAGTCAATATTTACACAGATCTGCACGTGAATTTATACGTAGTGAATAAGATTAGTAGTATACATCAATGATTAATGACTTTAGTTTTCATGGAGAAATATTTGTGCTATTATATGTAGATATTGTCAATTACTAACCATTTTTTGTTTTATTATATTTACATCTAAAGTTTAGCTAATTTTCAATTATTGTTCTTTTCATTTAATGATAGTTTTCTTTTTTTTACTCTCTCATTATGTTAATAATCAAATCAAGCGAATGACTTAGTAATCTACTCTTATCGATTGTAACATTTTTTAAAATATGACCATATGTATCGAGTGATTTTAAACACTAAGTTACTGATTAGTCAGCATTGAATTCGGTACATCTGAATTTAATCCACGATCTGATTAGTTATCAATATAGATTAATTCGATAAAAACCAGTGAATAGAAATAATTATAAAAAAGTCTGACTTTGGTAATAAATAAATCAGTATCTGTCTACTCTGAAATCTATCAAGCCATTTATGCTCATATGGTTTTTGGATCGAGAATTATGTCGAAGTTATTTACAGAAGGGTTAAGAGAAAGTTTCTGTTTATAATCTATTATTGAGTAACGTTTACTCCTATACAGTCGACAAACGTGGTGTGAAAGTGTTAGAGAAATAAAAGCAAACCCAGTTATGTAGAACATAATTTGGGTTTCAAGAAAATAAACAATATCCAACTAATTGAAATTTAATAGAATTTCATTTCTTCCCCATAAACTAATTTCCATGATTAATAATGATGGACATTGCTATGCGTATTATATATATTTTAAAAACCATACCAGAAGACAAAGATCAAAACCAATATTGAGTTTTAGAAAAGATTACACATTCTTTGGAGATATGGAACAAGATACAAAGATGATGGTCATTGTAGAATAAATTATACAGTAATATATATGTGACTGAACACGTTAAGTGCATGTACGACCATAGGATATAAGTTGCTAAAAACATTTAAAAAACAAAACTTTAGGTTTACTCACTTTCATAGATTACCAAAAATAGATTGAAAAAAGAAATCAATTATGAAGTCAAATCACTTGAACCAGTGGTAGCATTGCAACTTTATCAATAGAATTCGATTAACAGTAAGGACTTGATATCGTAAAATTAATACAACATTGATTCTATTGTTTTCTATCTATTGTTGATGAAAACAATTTCAATTCAAAAAGATCACTCACTTCATTCCATAACTAATAGTACATAACCGTACAAAATATCAATATTCGTTAAAAATAAAGGAGTGGATAAGACGCAACTAAAACGTTCAGGAAAGTGCAATGTGTAAACTTTAAAACCAAGAAGCAGATATAACCATTTTATCAGTCTAAGTAGGACAAAATGGACCGCTTGAATTCCCCTGCTAATCATAATCCAAGAACTAACTAAAACTATGTAAACTTGGGTAACAGTTTAGGAAATACATTGGAAATTTGCTATTTAACGACACTTGCGTTCTATAGAACTTATTATCCGGTACTTAAATAGTAGTTATTAGAATAACTATAATTTGAAAGGAAAATTATATTTAGTCTGTTATCGATTTGGAATATAAAGAACATTTAACCAACATAGTTTTGTACATAAATACATTTTATTTATTTAAACAAACTGACCAATCTACTTAACTAAAACAATGATCGTGTATCAAAACATCATACACAGTATTGTTATAGGTTACTGGTATGTATATTAAAATGAAATTGTACACATTTTATGTACACAATATAAAACAATAACATATATTAAATTAGTTTAAATAAGCAAATTAATAGTTTAGTTAGGATTTTAGGAAGAAATACTTTTGTTTGATTTCAATAGATAAACAACAACTGGTCATTGATTGCTTTCTATTTCTTCCCAGGATTAAACTGTTAAGAGCTTTTTTTTAATATACTTACATTCATTTAAACTAGTGAAAAATTTGATCAGTTATTAGACTTCAAAGCTGAAACATTTCATATTATCACTTTCAGATAATCCTCTTTTGATACTATACAGCTCCTTGATTGTATAATAAGCGGCCGGTCATAATAATGTAATTTTTATATTATGCAATTATCTTCAATAAAAATCATCTTGACTATCTATGAATGATAGACCACTTCAATATCAGTCAATATCAACCAGTTAACAAATATAATTTGTATCAGAATGGTTTTGTGGATATTATAGTAATTTCAATGGTTGAGATCATGAGTCAATTGGAGCTAGATCACTGCTGAGGAGTCCTATACTAGGACGAAACGGCCTTCCAGTGCTTCCAGGTTTTTCATGGTGGTCTAGCTTCAATTGACTTATGATCTCAGTCATTGAAATATAATTTGATTGAACGATTAACTGAATAGTAATTAACTGCATTACTCTACAATGGTAAAATAATGTACCGGAAGTGTATGTACTCGCTCAATACATCTTATGATTACCAAGCACGCAGAACAATAATAAATATGAATAATGGATTTTTTTTAAATGAATTAACTGGGATGTACTTATTATGTCATTTTTCCGCATAAAATTATTTCTTTTACCAAGTCAATTTATTTATACTGTCATATGTTTAGATAATAAATTATGTTAAGTCATTGTATTTGTTACTTATCTTTCATTATGACATACTAAATACAAATCAGTCCAATCTTAGTGATCACTGTCGTAATAATTTTAAGGAATTTTATTTAACATTTGTAGATTATAATTATTTATTTGTATATACTGTAGAGCTTTGACCAACTTGAAGGTTGTGGTTGACTGATGTTTATTGAATAATTGTTGAAACGCAGGAAGAATATTAAAAAATTATCTGGTTAAAGGTATACCCAAGATGTTTAGGTTACGCAATCGTGATGCAAAAATTCAATAACACTTGAATATAAGAAAAACACTGTGAAGTTACAGCATATGGGTATCCTGTGACAATCGTCAATTACCTTAAGTTAAAAGCTTTATAAGCTAACAAGACTGAGTAGATAACGTGATGGCGTTTGAAGCAAACTGTACTGCGTTCGAGTTCCAGAGTGAAAATCAACTCTGAGATGAAGGTACATCCAGCTATGGAGTCCTAAATAGGACAAAACCAGTGTCTTGGATTCTAGTGCTAGCCACCATCCATCTTTGTTTATGATTTTAATAAATATTTTAGAAACAAAAAGTGAGATATACATGGATATATAAAATAAATAAATTTTGGTTAGCGATAGGATTTAGTACACAGTATCACCTTGTCTTGGACAGGTCAACTAAATTTAACTTAGCCCTAGTGATAAAGTTTACATACTAACAACATTCGCTTCAAACCTCTAATGAGAAATCAATTGAGCTACGGATATCAGATAGTCACTTAGATATACAGTGTATATAATGTTTGTAAAAATATTTATAAAGGATCGAAAATATCCCACTGTTGATTTTTTCCGACTGCACTTATGGCCTTGATCTAGCAATTTTGATATAAGTTTTATTGTACAGTTTGATTTTGAACAGTAGTGAGATTAAGTGGAAATTGAGTTAAGAACCTCAACACAAAGATCATTAAAACTGTTAATAATCATATATATTTATATATCGTTCTATAAATCTTAGTCAAATACTTCAAGCACTTGGATACAATTATAAAAGCTTTCTCATTATTGAAGAACTATTATTTTAATTTCATGAACTACTATTGAAAGCAATGAACTTTTTTAAGTGTTACCATAATTTCATCAAAAAGAATGGTAAACAAATACTAATTTAAAATAACATCGACCATTTAGTGAAATTATAGTCATAACTTTAGAATAGATGAAAATATTCTGTGATGTATGCTACTTATGTCTGTTTACTTAAGTAGTATGTAACACCAATCGGAAGTAGAAAACCTAGCAGCAAAATGCTAAGAATATGGAGTTGAAGAGAATAAAAATAAAAAATAGAAAGAATTTGTAAAATTGGTCGTCTCTCACTTAACTTATTATTCACTACAATTACAATATTTAAGTAAAATCAACATAGATATCATTAGATTTTATCAATTAGCCGATGATAATAATAAGGTGACTAATTACTCAAAAATAATTTATTTTTTAGGAATGACATAAAAATACAACTTATTTATTTAGATTATGATAATTTTCATTGATTCACACAAAAACAGTTATCAGAGTACAGGAAACACCCTGTAAAATTATTTTATTAAGCTGATCAATCAAAATTTATCTTATTGGTATATTTTCTTTGGCATGGTTGAAGGATATAAGCTGTCTCATATTGTGACGCATATAATTTATAAAATTTTTCATTATTACAAAACTACATACACTTACCTGTCTGATTTTACACACACAAACACACATAATACCCATTGAAGAACAGAACATCTATACTCTTGTAAAACTCCTCCTAAAAATTGAACGGCATAATGACATTTAATTGCCAAAATGTTGACATTTGTTTAAATCACTATTGGAACAACAACAAAAAAAACTTCATTTGATTGTATTATTATTGGGGAAAAAATGTCACAAAATGCTTCATATACATATACCTATACATATATATCTGTATATATACGTATCTTCTGACTCAAAAAAGTTGAGTCATGCAAAATTAAAATTTGTTAAATAAATACATCAGAATCATTTGAGAGAAAAGAAAATAAAGGAAAACGAGAAGGCGAGGAAAAACTAACTTGTGTGTTGAAACTCATTTATATGACGTTAAAGTTAATAAATTTTTTCTTACCGACATTTGTTGACTACTGTGTAGACATAAAGATATATATATATATTATCGGTAAAGAGGTAAAAACTAAATAGACAGTACAAGAAACTTTGTTTTAATGCTTGTCTGATAGTCAATGTAAGTAATGTAAAGCAATAAATTTAAAATAAAATAAAGTAAAAAAAGATATAAACGAGTTGAATAAGATTAAGTAATATTTATTGGTTCATAAAATGGTTCATTCTTATTGTAATTAAACTTATTTCTTTTATAAAAATATTGTGACGTTTGAGTACATAGTTACGTTCAATAACAAATATATATATATATATATATATATATATATATATATATATATATAATGTTCAATTGATACTCAATCTAGATTTAAACCAATACGTTTCTTATCTCAGTCAGTCAGTCAGCTACAACATAGGACCAGGCACGTATATGCATTTCATATAAGGATATGATACAGGGAGAAAGAATTAGTTCGTAGAAAGAAAGGTATAAAGCAATTATAATCTCACGGATTAAGGGAAGACAGAGAGTATATACACCTACGCCATTGTGATCGATTCTGAGCCATGTCACACAGTGTCTCCAACCATTGATTACGATAGTCACGCGGATCCAAACCAAGTAGTCTGCATCTACTAACATGGCTCAGACTAGGAGTTAGTGGCTTCATGCACTGATCCCATGTTTTGGTTTGGCCGCCCCTAACTTTCTTTCAACTATCTCCAACACCGGTTTCTTATTTACAACAAAACAATTATAGATTTCAAGAACTAAAGTAAATTGTATTATTATCTGTTTTCTAACATTTTTTTGTCTTCATTTACGCAACCTTCATTATTATCTTAAACGATTATTAAATAAAGACAACCTGTTTGAATATTTAGACTACCTGTTCCTGTCATCTAGATATTTCAACAAGATATCTGTTTCTTTATTTATTTTATCTTATCATTATGTCATTATTAATTGAATAACCTGTATTAGGTGTTTGTCAAGAGTTTACGAACCTTCGCTGTACTAGTTACAAACATTTACAATCGGAGACATTGTGATAGATGGCAATATGCATTGAAAAATATGTACATTATTCAGATGGCGAATAATGAACTGTTAACATCTAATTGGCAATCACTGAATATTTGTAGTCAATATCGATCAAGAAATAAGAAACGGATACTCATTGAACTACTTTGCGCTGAGAATTCTATATTTTGTACCGAAAATGTAGTATTGAATAAAGCTAATAATCATAAAATATAAAATAAAATAAACAAAATTACTTACATTTACTTGATGTTGTTTTATTTGTATCTTCCCATCGCAATTGATCAATCTTTTATTGGTATATGTGCATCATATGCGGATTGCCTCTATATAGCCTTAAGTCAAATGCTTTTTAAAATTACGTTTTTGAATTAGTTTCCGTATAGTTTTTACGATTTAACTGTAAAGAGAAAACATTTTCAACATGTATGCTGTTTCCTGTGATGATTCGTAGTAGCAAAGATGTGTAAATTCAAGAAATCTAAACAACTATTTTCCACCTGGTTATTGAGTTAATGAAACATATATCCTCAAGTTTTTTTGGAAAGTAGTTTAAACTCTTAAAGCACCTGTTTTTTTATAAAAGTCTATTTTCATATTTGAATTGACGATTCAATCTAAGCTAGACCACCACTGAAAATCTAGAAGCGCTGAACAGCCGTTTGGTCTTAGTATGGGACTTCTCAGCAGTGCTCATCCACATCCGGCAAATAGGACTCGGACCCAGGACCTTCAGTCTTGAGCACAAACTCTTAACCTGGGTTCGAGTTCCACGTGCGTGGTTGTGGATGAGCACTAGCGAGGAGTCCCACAGTAAGACCAAACGGCCGTTCAGTGCTCCCAGGTTTTCAATAGTGATCTGGTCTACACCGGATCGTGAAGTAAGCTGTGAAAATATTACAATCTTTATAAATCCTCATACTGACTAATTATTTACTGATATTGTGTTTTTGTATAAACTACTCTTTTTGTTTCACACATTATTAATATAAATAAAAATACACTGAATAATTTTATAACTCATTCATCTATATCATATAATCTATTTTTAATTTTGTAAAATATGATTAATACTGCATAATTTCTTCCTCCTGTATGTAATTAATAATTCCATAAGTTTAAGAAATCGGTATAAGCTGCAAATACTATTAAGCTATGTAACAAGG
Organism: Schistosoma spindalis; assembly: GCA_946903255.1. Classification (NCBI taxonomy): domain Eukaryota; kingdom Metazoa; phylum Platyhelminthes; class Trematoda; order Strigeidida; family Schistosomatidae; genus Schistosoma; species Schistosoma spindalis. The sequence goes on along the minus strand of OX336420.1, from coordinate 62,187,978 downwards.
TAATTTTATGTTTTAGGATGAAGATGGTTTCGCAAGAAGTAACTGCAGTTGTATAAGAAGATTACTTCTAAATATATATATATATATATAATGATAATACACTATTCAACAATAAGTTTCACAAGTTATAAATTTATGGTTTGGATAGTGTATACAAATAGCTGCAATTTAAATTACACATTCAAACTACAGCAATAGAAACCGTAGGAAAATGTGAATTACAGATTGACAGATATACCATTCTCCAAAAATGTGAAACAAAAAATGAATTCCTTGTCATCTATAGCCTTACTGACATTTCCACCTACTTTTAAAGTTTGTAGGGGGATAGGTTTAACTTGGTAAATACTTTTTGTCAAAAATTAACTTTAACTATGTTAATATTGAAACTAAAACATAACTCTGTGCTCACCTGTGACTTTAATTGACGTGTAACCAGAACTTACTTTGAAGAGGTTCCTTAAGAAGTGACAATTCTATTTTGTGTATATGAACTGTTAATTCGTATCATGCTAGAATGGACAAGGAATCAACTATTATTTAGCGTCTGATTGAACAATGTCACTTTATTTCTAGTGAAACATAAATGTTAGTCAGCATGTAGGTTGACATCACAGGCTCCTGAGATGAACAACGTGAAAAGGTTCTTTTCAAATTGATTAACAGGAAATATGTTCACAGTACTACACTAGAATCTCAAATACTATTTTCTAGGTTGACCCGCTTTATTCATACATAGTTCTAAATAACATTCCATCTGATTTCTAAACTGTGCAATGGTCAATTAATCAAGTCTAAAAAATATTCAAAAATCTAGTACATCATTTATGTAACTGAACTACTCTAATAATTGATGATATGTTCAATTTTCATTTCTTTTGAAGATACAAAACAAACGACTTGGTTACCAACTGGTAACATGTAATAATATGTTTACCTTGCTTACGTAAGACCAAGTTATACCAATGTAAAGATGTATAAAGGAACTATCAGTAGACTATCCAATGAAAGCAGACAAAGTTAATGGAAGTGAAAGCAAGTGAAGTGGGCTGAGGGTGGGGAGTAGATAGAGCGAAGATAGAATAAAAAGTCAGTTAATGAGAAAATGAAGAAAAGAACCATAAATCATGTCAAAGTGAAAAACGCAGGAAAAATAAGTCAAACAGTCAAAATTGTTTATGACAACCACTAGTCTGTTATTAATACTAGAAAGATGATTGTCTTGATTAGTCTATTCTGTATTATACCATTAACTAGTTAGTTAAGTATTACATAACAACAGTGTAGTTAAATAACACTTTGAACCATCATATATCCAAACCACGTAATACATTTATCCAATAGACAAATATGTTACATTATGCATTTCTCTTAATAACTAAGACAATAAACTCTGTGAAATGAGAACTTATTATTTGTGAAGCAGAAATAACTGTTTTGATGAACATTTAAATAGTAAATGTATTTCTAAGGAATAAGCGGTTATATTGAAATGAATAGTGTCTATATTTGTCGATGTATTATTATTATTACTTAATATCTACTGTGTCCATCGAAAATATTAATTTTATTCTTGATAAATTGGTGATTATGGAACAGAGTATATTTCAAAGATGAGGAATCGAAATAGTAAGTTATTTAAAGTCGATAGTAGTCAAAAATCATTTCATTTTATTTAGACAGTCATTAGTACTGCTCTCATTTTATCTTCAAATTGACTGAAAAATAGAAAGCAATAATTCAATCAAAGTACTCTTGTACTGTTGAATTAGAATTCTATAATTCAGAATAAAATATAAATTCATTACAACCATTGTAGATGAGATATGAAAATATTGAACAACTTAAACCAATTATTGATAGGAATTACTAAGATTTCTCGTAATGATGGTGAACAATCGAGAATTGCTGTTTGAAGATTTTTATTGATCTGAAATTGTTTGACATAATACTTTGACACAATAATTGTCTGTTGTAGAAAAGACTACTGAATATAAACCCCTCTTACTTTATTATTGAGATAAAAATGTCTAAATCGAGTAATATTCAGAAGTTAACGAATCGGCAATGCAATACAGTTATCCATAGTTTACGTTTTACCATAAAATCTGGCTGTATTAGAATAATTTATACAATGTTTTGTTCGTATGTCAAAATACTTAGTTTACAATGATCTAATGATGTCCTTGAATGAAATAATTTGAAATTGTAGAACACAGCTCCCTGGTAGTCTTGAGCTTTCAATAGCTTTTGACACCATTTTGTGGTGTAAATTACTTTTTGCTTATAAATTGTTTAGCATAACATAGAAATTGTAACCAAACAATTACACGTAGAAAATAGATATTAGTCAACATATTTCAACAAGACAGTAATAAATCATTATCAGCTTAGTTAAGTTTGTAGATTAGTTTTACTTATCTAAGATACTTCTTATTTAGGGTTAAACATAGTATTAGACTTCATAATAGAGATAGAAAACAAGTGAATAACCAAAGAATTACTTAATTGTTCTGAAGAAAACTTCTCTCTTCCATACTTAATCTACTAATTTAAATCAATAGGCGTAAGAATCCAATCAAAGGTGTAAAACAATTGTCTGATATTATAGTTAAAATCATGAGTGAATTGAATCTAGACCACCATTATAGTATCCAATAACTTCCGTAAAATAGAATTAATTCACTCACTGTCATTTATCAGAGGAAAACATACTTAAAGTTCCATACCTGAATCTACAGTTATGTGTATCAAAATGGCTTTTCAGATCCCTTATTTTTACGAAAACCTTAATTTCATTGTATTTTACCTTTTGATTACAGGGGCTTATGATTTTGTTCAGAATGACAATAAAAGCTCAATTTAATTCATTTGACTCAAAGTAACCAAAAAGCACTAAAATCTAATCGATTTAATTTGATGTCTACGTATATACATCATTTTCTTTCATTAATAATTTAGAATTATTTTTCTGCTAAAATAACTTCTAATTTTTTACACTAATTAAAGAAGAACAACATTGTTTAACTCGAATCAATCTGTTTTATTAAATACATAATTCAAATGTTATCTTAAAGCCCTTATATATTGCTGTTAATCATGTGCTCGTTAATGACCAATTTTTGAGTTCTAGTAAACAGCTGTGACCAGTAGAGTTTAATCATTTCGTGTGTGGAACTACTTATACAATATTAACATTGCAAGATTAATCTTAAACATGTATATCATTGAACACTAAGTCAAAGATTCAGAAGTTATTTTATCACAGAGTAATTTAAAGTTATTAGGTTGTATCGTTATTAACGGGCAATGTTGAATAATCCATTTATCAGGAAAAACTGATCTTTTAGTACGTCCTAATTTTCAATAATTGTTTAACTAAGATCAATTCATGATCTTAACTATGAAGTTAAATAATCTTCACTAATCGTTTGACATAGCAATATTTTGTACATTTTGAAAAGAAGAATTAATAAAATTCTTTACTTATTATAATAAAGAAATGAAGTTTTTTCTTGTATCATTCTTTTTGTCGTCAAAGTCTTTATTAAATTGTTCAGTCATATATTCTTGTTTCTTTTCTAGTCATATTTATTATATAAGCATCTTACTTTTTGAAGAAAAAAATGTTTTATTCATAATTGTTTCATTTTAAGAATGAATTGATTTATTGAAAACCGATGTCTGAAAACTTGATTTTAGTAAAGTGTTCAATTAAGTTAATGTAAATCAGTTGAATTTTTTTAGGTTTTAAAGGATGGGGGGATGGGAACACAGAAATTTCCTATATATATTATATATATTAGTATGGATGTATGGGAAGTAAGAATAGCAACCCATTCGACAAAAATTAGTTTTATTAAATGGAAATATTTCTTATTGACAATTTTAACAAAAAATTTTTAAATGGATAAAATAAATTTCTTAAATTATAAGATAATGGGATGTACATTCTTTTTAGTAAGGACATTTTCATTGTTTATATTATAATTAGTGATGATTTTAATTGATTATGAAGGCAGAAGCCGTTAGTTACAATAATGTCACCCGTATTATGCTGAAGTTTCGTTACTTTATCATTCAATCTACAAACACAATGTGGTTAATAATCGAAATCACTTAACAAAATGGATAAATACATTTAAAGTGTAGTAGTTAAGAGCGATTATAATACCCTGGCAGTAAATGGTGAATACTTTATAATCTCTCCGCAGTGTATTACACGCTGTAGCTTTCAAACAGGGAACGCGAAACAACCGAAAGCTCAATTTTAGAAATTTTCTTTGATTCTAGTCACACCTCACCAGAATCACCTTATAAAATCTTCTATACAGTCAGATGTGTAGGCTCAAAAACATTAGTAATAAATGGTTGTTCACTTTAGATACCTTAGCAACTAAACAGTTCAAGCCTTAACTTCTTATGCGAAGGCAGAATGTAAAGTCTCGCATTCTTCCATGGCCTTTACATCCTTTTCTTAGTGTATATATTATTGTTTTTCATATATTAATCACTAATCAATAGCATTTTAAAATTTTTCGTGGTTATTATCCAGTAGTTTTTATTTCTTCACGTCTGTTAATTACAAAATGATTTCCCATATTTCTGATTTGTAATTTATATTTAGGTTTTCCACAAACTTTCTTGTGTAACCTAAAAGATCTGAGCATATTCTGATGTAATTTTTTTTCTTTCGTTCAATAAGTTAAAGTAATTTTTCAATTATTATATGTAATAGTGCACAAAAATAGTAAATAATATAATGAAAAAAACACATCTCTTCCTTAAACTGTATTTCTTCCAGAATAACATAATGGATTTCTACTTTTGTATAAAAATATTATCTTACAATTTATACGACCAAACCATCCAGCTCAGAGAACAAAACTCCATCGAAATCATCCACCTGAGCTACAAATCTCCACCATTTCAAAATCATTACAAGATTGAGTATAAAGAAAATTATTTTTAATGAAAATCTTAAATAATATAAAACGTTCTATGTGTCATTAAATACTAACAATAACTCACTGCATTATCTAACTATAAAAAAGATTAGTTTTTTTTTTATTTGAATAGGAGTTCATTGATAACATCTTTAATGTGAATAAATCCTAACACTAAATTTCAATTTCTATTCAATTAACTTTTACCATGCATTCGAATGGAGATTGAAAAAGGATGTTAATATTTATCTATATGTAGGTATATATACATACATATATATACACATAAGATTTGATGTGAAATTTCCAGAGTAACACTTTATTACTCCTTTATTTTGTTTCTTTATTCTAAAAGCAGGAAGAAATGAATCAGCCATTAAAATGAGTAAACAACAACAATAATAATGATAATAATGGCAATGACGATAACAAAATTACATCTATTCATAAACGGAATTCATTAAATAAAATAAACAAAATAGATAAAATCATAAAAAAGAAAGATAATGAAAATAAAAATGTAAATAATTTCTATAAAACATTATGAGCTAAATAATTATGCATTAAAGGATGACATTTTTAAAATTGTATTTTTATCTTATCGATTATAAAATTTAAGAAAATTAATTGTATACTCATTCTGATATTTTTGTATTTTTTTTTACAAAAAACAAACAAAGTTTTTATAGCCTCACTTAGAAATTAAAGTCAATATATATTCAATACTACCTTTGAATAGAAATCAAAAAGATGAATACTATTGTGATATTTTCATTCTTTTTCTTCTGTTTGTTGTTGTTTTGTTTTTGTTTGATTTCTTGCTTAGATTAACTACTCGTCTCAAATGGTAATTAATAAGATAAAACATTGTTTCTATTTTGAATGGCTTATCATATGAATCTTTATTTCTTTTTTTCGCTAAATATTATCGAATATATATATATATATATACTTTTGTCTCTATGTGCAATGACAAAAATAAGCCGAATAAAATATGAATTAGTTAATATAAATAAAAGTTATAAAGTTGTATATTTTCAGAGTAACAGAAAAAAACACACCGTAAAACATTCAAAATTAAATAGTTTCATATAAAGTATGAAATGCCGTTGAGAGAGAAATAATACCATTAATAATAACTAACATTTAATCATACTAGTATGCATACTATCTTTCTAGTATTAATATATATATATATATAATACCGTTTCTATAAGAATCGTTTGTTTTCATTGAATAAACTTCTTATCAATTTCGTATTGTGAAGTAAAATCAAAAAACAAATTAAGTCATTATTATTCTTTTTTTAAATTTTTATTATAACATTTAGTACGTTTTCAATAGTTCTACAACTATCACTATAACTACTACTACTACTGCTACTGCTACTATTACTACTACTATTACGAGTAGCATTAATGAAGTCAAATAATTATATTAATCTATTTTATCAAGTCTAAGATTTATTGAATTGATATCGGATAATGCGAAGTTTGTGACTGTTTTTGTTTTAAAAATAACAAATAGAATCTGTTTTATTTCTAAGTAATCTTTAGACTTTAAACAAAATAATCAAATAATATAAACCAATTTATAATGCATGATAGATGCCGGTAGTTTCCCGATAAAGAAAAAGTGTTTGATTTTTCCATAAAATAGAAATATTTTATGAAGACTTACAATAACGCTATGATTAAATAATGATTGACTAATGTCAAAACTCTCTACCACAAAGTTTTATTGTTAATATTATAAAGGTAATGAAATGTTTTTTTAGAAGCTCAATAGATTTATGCTTTATTTTTAATTCCTATGAGGGTATAATGTCTGTATAATGCTAAGACGACACAGAGAACAAAGCAGAAAACAACTGTCTATCATGTTATATGTAATAATTCTAAGACATGACTATTCATATCGAGAGCTTTAACAATAATTTTAAAATTTTGTATTATTTATTAAGATATACTCATTTGATAAAACTAAACGCCTAGATTATAAATGATTCTTTTCATAACTAGAACTTTTAATCAGTACTTAATCATTAGTAGCCAGCACGGAACACATAATAAGTTAATCAATTTAGTCAAATTCACGTTTAAAGAAATAGTAAAAGCTGAAAGAAAATAGTGTCGTCTTTGAGAACTTTATGTCATACCAGACTTCATAATTCAATTAACCGGTATACGACATTTGTATTACAGGTGGTCTAAAAAAAATCTAACATGAATTTACACTTAAATGATATTCATTGATGATTTTCATCAAACGTATAACCAATTAAATTCAGGATTCATTGCACAACTATGTTGTACCAAACTATAATCATGTCAGAAATTGAAATAAAGATTTTTAAGCCTTGCCGAAAATGTGTATTTTTTGGAACAATGAATTAGATTGTCGATTTCATGTCTTTCCATTAAATTAACTTCCAGATACATCTCATCAAAAGTAGATTTACTCCATGCTTTATCATTGAATTTCTACCATATTTCATTTGATTAAAGCTTAAACATTAAATATAAGTTTTTACTGAGTTGTTGATCCAAATAAAATACTACTGATTATTCAGTTCTACATTATTATTACATGAAATAATGTCATGTGCTTTCTTTTTGTAACAATCTATTCTAAGTAACATTTTGGCGACATTATATTAGACACAAATGACATTTTAATCAAATCACCAGTGTTTATATATATATATATACATATGTATCAATTCATCAACATTGAAAATATCATTTTCATTTAAGTTATAATACATTAAAAAAAATAGTTGCTATAGCAATTGAGACATTTAATTTTGTTATTTTTATTTTTTTAAATAAATTTAACAAAAATCCTTTAAATAACCAATATAATTTTACACATTGTGATTATTCAACTGAATTCATTGAAATAGTTAATAATATAATTCCTTGTTTGTCTGATTATTATGTGACGTAAAATGGTAGAATGATTTATTTTGTGATAATGAATTTAGCATTTTGTCATCATTCAAGCTACGTAGAAATAGAAAAAAACATTTTTTTGAAAATTTAAAATCAAATAATAAGTCATCTTATTGTGTAGTTACAAAATTTCCGTTAACACTGTTTACTATTCAATAAAGTATCGTAAATGAGATGATCAAATGAATTATTGACAAGGATTTTAGAAATGTTTTTACTCTTGGCAATTATTTTGGAATAAATGGAAAATAACCCGCACCTCCCAAGATATTTATTCTGGCAATCAAAGTTTAATATATAACACATTTCACGTTTTAGAATTACTAATCTAATGCTAAAATAGAATTAAACAGTTTAAAACTCTCTCTTTGGGTTACTGAATTCAAAGCAATTGGAGAATAGACCTATTTTCATTCCTTATCAAGTCCTTTAATTAGAAATAACGTTGGGTAAGATGAATTTCAACCACATATTTCAATAGTTTTATATTTTATCTTATCACTTCAATACTATTTTTTATTTGCTTTATATTTTTACTTCTATTTTTAGTAGATACGTCCCTTTTGTAACACCATCCGAATTATTAAATATAGTAACAACCGGGTCTGTTGTGACATAGTAACTCACTGAAGACAATGGTGGATGTGTCGCTCAATTTCGTGAATCATTTGAAGTTAGACATTAACACCATTAGATGCCGACCGGCTCAGTGGTCTAGAGGAAAAGCGTCCGTGCGCGAGACCGATAGGTTTAAATCTCGTGGGGCGGGGTCGTGAACGTGAACTGCTTAGGAGCCCCTTAATATGACGAAACGGCCGTTTAGTGCTTCCAGGTTTTCCATGGTGGTCTATCTCTATTCATGAACTCAATTATTGAAATTATTATAATAACCAGAAAACCTCTTTCTGGGAATATTAATTTATTAAGTTTCAGTTGAAATACCTATGGAGAATATAACCATTACACTTAGATTAATTTAAATTTGACTAGATTAAGCATAAGAATTGTTGCATGTTAAGGATGAATTATTCACATGAAAATGCATAACATTGAAATGATTTCGTTAAATAAAAAAAATAATTTACCGAATTCTAATTTGTTATGGTGAATATATAATTTCATGAACCTCAAAAATATTATAATTTGTAAAGAAGAAAACTTTCATAGTAGAATGAGGTGTATATCCTAAGTTGCATATAGTCATATAGTCATCATAAAAATGATAAAATCCTGATGATAAACTAACTAGTTAGTTACACAGTAATCTTTCATTAACATATAGTTAAAGGAATTCAACACATATCAGTTTAAGATATAGATAACAAATTCAAATAAGTAAATTACTTTTTACACTTTTCTTAAATATTTCAGCAATGTCACAGATGATTTCAATTTGTTTGTACGTTCATTTCGGGAAATATTAATTCCCTAATAGTGAATAACTAGTACAAAATATCAGTTCAACAATCTATCACTAGTGTATAATGAATACCCATGTGGTTCAATAGTTGTAAATAACTTAATGATAAATAAGTAAAAAAAAAGCAAATTAAAGGCTTACCGACAAAAAGTCTCAACCAGTTTAACATTTCAAATGTGGATGTTTTCAGAAGTAATTTTCATGAGCATCATTTTACATTACTAACACTAAAACCATTGATCAAATAAACCATTAATTTGAGTTATTCGTATAAATTAAGTTGTGTTAATTAATTTTAAGCAATAAAGATTTCAGAAAAATAAGGTTTAACTATTATCGGTATTATATCCATACTAAGATCTTTAATTATTTAAAAAAATCATCATTATATCTCTTAGTTTGTTGAGACAATTAATAGTAGATATTTTTTTTTCATTTTAATACTTCTAAGCTAAGTTACATTTGATTTGTTTTTTTGATTGATGTTTTTCTAGAGAGTTAGTTTTCTAAAGGATGGGATTGCTAACCTCATCCCCAAACTTCCTTCTTTATCCAGGTTTGTGACCGGCAGTAGCCACAGAGGGGCTCCAGTCAACCAACACCAAAGATAGAATTTTCAATACAATCGTGGGACGGAAACTTGGAGAACTATGAAAGTTATCATCTAGAAGTTACGAGTGTTAATTGACAGTTGTCTACGCAAAATATTTCGAATCTGTTGGCCGGACACTATTAGCAACAACCTACTGTGGGAGAGAACAAACCAGATCACAGAGGAGAAATAAATCAGGAAGGAGCGTTGGAAGTGAATATGACACACATTGAAGAAAGCACGGAACTGCATCACAAGGCAAGCCCTCACATCGAATCCTCAAGTTCAGATGAAGAGAGGAAGACCAAAGAAAACGTTACACCGGGAAATGGAGATAGACATGAGAGGAATGAACAAAAATTGGATAGAGTTAGAAAGGAAGTCCTAGGACAGAGTGGGTTGGAGAATGCTGGTCGGGGGCCTATGCTCCATTTGGAGTAACAGGCGTAAGCAACTGAGTTACACATTTTTTGTCAGTTCTTTATATTTTACACTATCAGTTAGATAAAGCTTTCTGACTTATTCAGTTCAGGTATCTCGACTTTTTATTTGTTTCTTTTTCAATAAAATGTCCAATGTTAGACTTGTACTCTAATTTTATGTAATTATATGTTTCTTCTACAGTTTCTGCTACTGTGCTACGAAAGATTTCTAAAATTTGACTACAAAATTTCCTATAAAATACAATTTTTCTTTGCGAAAATTCTAAAAATTATGATAGTAATGACTATATAAGAGTAGTCAGCAATTACTCATGTTTAGTAATAATGCTTTAGTCAGTTCTTTACATAAAACGTTGTTTGTCACAGAATATATGGGTAAAAGGAAATGTGATGTTTGCTTCTTTTCTCTCTGTGTGTATATAAATATTTTAATATGATTGCATAGTTTTGGAGAAAAAATAGAGAAGCACTGCAAAATCTGTACAACATTCAGCATGCTCATAGGTTGTGAAGTTTTTTTAATTTAAGTTCAAATAACTATAACGAATTTAAAATAGATGTAATGTAATTTTAGGCAGTTGTGAAAGAAGGCAATATCACCATCTGTTGTTCCTTCTAATGTTTAAATAGACTGAAACAGTAAAGCGTAGTTAAAGATCCATGTCATCAAACTGTTTTAGCGTTGTTATTAAGTATATACGGTACTGTTTTGTGCAAATAAAAACACTCAAACATTGAAAATGTTTGTGTCTAACACAAAAATATCGCTTAGAAAGTTAATATCACTAGACGAAAGTTTCAGAACTAAATAAATAATACTAATGTCTTTAATAATTTGTCAGTATGAACTGAAACGTTTTGATAAATACAAAGAACGACTGGTGGTAAAGTGTTCAGTCTGCGTAACTTATATCATTGGTTCAAACTGACAGACTGTATCAAAAAATATTAGTTTAAACGAAGACAGACTATCGAATTGTTTCTTGAAAATTAACCAATATCCTTGTTGATAGCACCAATTGTATCAAATACTTACAATTAATTATGAAAAAATCCTAGTTGTACAAATTTTTTCTCAATATCAATACAGTGACATAGTATGTAAATTGACATGTACAAAAGTGAGGATCTATAAAATGTTTATTGAAGACAACAGACATATACTAAACGTGTAATTTTCAAGTTTTACCATCGAAAACAATTAGGCTTTTATACACAAAGTGATTTGTATGTTAATTATGAGGAACTCATGATATCTTGTTGATCATCTCCAAAAATCGGACACTAATGACAGTGTGAAAGTATATTCAGCCCATAACTTATTGTTCATATTTACAGACTTCTTTGACAAAATAATGTTAAGATTAAAAATTATAGAGTATAACATTATTTTTTCTCCATTGATTAGTTAATGTATTCGATTTATTTCAATGAGAAATCAGTCTTAAGTGGTTACACCTCGAATTGAAGCACTTAGTATTAGTGGCTTGAGTTATCATGGATTTTATCGAAATTATAAACAGATCTTAACCAAAAATATTCTATTCATAATGAAAGTTAGAAAAAAATGAAAAAAAATAATTGTGTTAAACCATTAAACTCAATTGTTATATTTTAAACAAGATAGTTCATTTCATTATTTATGCTTTTAATGATGAAAAGTTGCTTAGTTTTCCATAGTTGATCAGTTTACTCAATCCAACCTTGTAGAATCTAAAAAAACAATTATACAACTAAATTGTTTTTCAACAAATTTTCTTCAGGTTCTAAAAGTACATACATATTTAAATTAATAATCCGAATAATGGCCTTAGACGATACACTTTACCCTTAACCTGACCATTTTTCGGATTATTAACTTTGATAGATATAATTGTAGAACCGGAAGAGAATATTCTTTGTTCAAATATTAATCTTTTAATATGATGGGGATCCTCAAACGATCAAATTTGTTACATTATAAACGATTGAGTTCTATTTAAATTTCAACTTTTCACTGCAATGTAGTATGATAATTCCGTATTTAAAAAAAAACAACTTTAAACAATCTAGAATGTTTGAAAAAGTTGTTCATAAGTAATAAACAAACAATTAGAACAACATATGTAAGCTAACAATATTGTTTTCAATTAGATCCTCATCAGGATTTACTCTAATATACATTATTATTTATATGAATATACGAAATTATTAAACCGATCAAGGCAGTTTATGAGTCAATTATAACGGTGGAGTAAATTACACAAATAGATATAATAAGTGAAAAGTATAGTTTCAGTGGTTAAGATCATGAGTTAATTGAAGCTAGACCACCATGGAAAATCTGGAAGCTCTGGACGGCCGTTTCGTTTTATTGTGTGACTCCTCAGCCGTGCGCATACACGATCCCGCCTCGGGAGATTCGAACTCAGGACCTATCAGTCTCACGCGCGAGCGCTTAACCTCTAGACCACTGAGCTGGCCAGCATCCAACGGCGTTAATTTCTAACTTCAACTAAGTATAAAAGTAAAAATTGGTAGTGTGATGACAGGTGTACTAATTGTGATAAGAATAATAAAGGCTTGTTACATAATGAGATATAGTTCAATGATTCGAAAAACTATAGACACTGAAATAACATTCATAAAAATTATAAGATTACTTAGTTGGACCGTGAAACGTATATTTGAGAGAAAAAACAAAATGGTAAGAGGGAGTGAAGAAAAATAAACAAAGATTATGGAAAGAGATAGGGTTGTTACAATTAGAAATTATGATTTAAACCAATATGACATTGCAACAATGACTTTAACATTAAAATTAAAATGATCATAATTTGAAAAGGGAATCAATAAGTGGTCATTTCTGATAGGGATTTCAACTCAAATACATTTCCATTAATAATTAATTAATATTAATCGTGGATCATTTTCATTTTATGCCATTCTTGTCATTTTTATTTATTTATTTATTTAATTATTCAATTTTTTTGACAATGTCAATGACAAAACAAAATCATAAATTGATAATTTTTTGTTTACATTTGTATTCAACCAAGTGATGTTTAAGAAATCTCAAGGTGAGATGAATTGAAGACGTATATATATATATATATATATATATATATAGGGATGGAACAAAGTGCCGAGAACCAGTGTCTAATAATTTGATATTTTAAAATATTCTGTCTCAACTGATCTATTGATGATAAATATCACAGAGTTAAATGTATAGAAAGAAATATGATTATAAGAAATTATTTTTACCTAATATAATGATTAACAAAATGAATTTTAAATTCACTTTGTGTTGTTTACTTGTATCTTTCTATCGTTGTTTAGGATTGCACTTGATCTTTGCTTAAACAAACGAATTTTATTATTTGTTTTTAAAAAAATGTTCATGAATTTAGTTTTAGTCATTGCATTACAATGATATCCCAGTAATTCACTATATTGGGTATAATTCTAATTGATACTTGAGATTGAGTTAAATTCAGTTATCTAATTAGCTGCAATTATTGTTTAGTCATATGATGTCATATTAGTAAAAATACTTGGAGTGGACTATATCTCAATTATTATAGTTTCTGTCCAATGAGTTACAAAAAGGGTTTGATACGAACCCTTTTTGACCGCGCTCGAAAAATTTGTTCAAAGGAATGCCTGGATGATGAGATCACTCTCATCACTAATGCTCTACGTGAAAATTCATACCCGTTGAAATTTATCCACAAATATGAAAAAACCAATCCTCAGGCAAAGTGTGATAGAGTTGAAAAGAAATCTTGCTTCTTATATCTACGTTTCAAAGGAGATGAAATTGCTGGCTTAATTAATCACAGACTAAATTCCGCGTTGAAAGTTGCCTACCCAGCAGCAAAATTAATGACAGTATGGAAAACGAACTGCTCACTTAAAGAAACTAAAATCGACAAGTCCTCTTTTCTTAGTAGTTCCAACTGCATATTCCAATTCACATGTACGTCCCAAAGCACATACATTGGAAGAACTGAGAGAAGAGTGCATGTTCGTATTTCTGAGCATGTTCCAAAGAACTTGAGGCTGCGAGGGACTAAGGTTCTTAACAGTGCAATAGCTCGGCATTTACTGGACATCGGGCATACCATTGATATTTCACACGCTTTCAAAATTATCAACAGACAACGAAGTACTACTACTCTCCGTTTCGCGGAAGCGATTGCGATAAAAAAAACTTAAACCGGATTTATGCATTCAAAAAGAGACGTTAACAAACTTATCATTACCCTGGTAACCTTTTTTTTTGTGTGTTATTTTATTCACTTATTTTATTTTCAAAATATTTATTTTGGGTTATATTCCCCCCCCCCTTTATTACTTTTCATTCACACATTTCCGCCCACTAATCTTCTTAAATTATGTTAATCTTTCAAATTCTGTTCAATTACGTTTTACACTATCTCAATGTAAAAAAAAAATTTATCACATATTTGGTTGTAAGCAGCTGACGAGAAACCTCGAAATATTATGAATTCATACTATTCTGCATCAATATTTGTTCTTGCTTTATTTAACTAGATTTAAACTGACTTTTATCCAGATTATGTAAATAGTGGATGTTATTATTCTGAACCCGGTCATAAATTACTATAATTATGCCATGGGTTTTAAATGAGAATATTTACAACTCTAGCTGTAAACCCTGTTCGTAAGATCAAACTAATTATTTGAATATGTGAAAGAAGTAAAAGAATTATTCTCAATATGCGACAACATACAGAGTTCTGATCTTATGATGTTAATGTGTATTGGAATCGTCGGGAAGTAGCAACACAATAAGCTCAATCATGAATTCACATTATTTATCGATAATACTTTTCCATATAAAACTATTTAATACACGATTACTTTTAACTTTTTCATTTCATAGCTGATTTAGTAAAGTTCTTCTGATGGCTGTGTTTGTTTAATCATTTGGGCACTTAAAAAATAAGTATTACCTTCAAGGATAATTTGGTCAAAATGTAATATGTAAAGGTTGTCTTTGAATTAAACGGATATAATTAGAAGAACAAATGTGTGACTATGAATATCACTGCCTAATTACTGTGAAGCAAAGTATAGCATCCATCATCTTTTATAACAAGGTTCATTTAGCTTAAAGCACTTCAGTTATTCACCAAGTGATAAATGCAGAAGTCAACAGAGGTGAATTAAAATAACAATCTCATATATCAAGAATTCGGATTATAATCCTACTCATCGAGTTCCTGTACACTAAGAATACCATGACTATTTAATGCAGGTGACAGTTTGTACTTTTACTTATTTTCTTCATAATACAATTACTTACTAGCTTGATAAGGCTTCTTTAACGATATTCTTCGTCCATTTAGTTACATTTTTTAAGCAAACAGCTTAATAACTACTGAGAGTAGCGCTCATCAATACAATCTCTTCAAACTTGTCTAATCTACATAGCATAAATCACTAATCACGATGGTTTGTAGTTATAACTGGAGATGGATAAATACCCACTTATTTAAATGTTACCGTAAACAAAATGTATTTTATGAGTATCGTTTTATATAACGATTGTCGTACATTAAGATAACCAATAACACTAGATACCACGAAAGAAGTTACTCAAGATATGTAGTTGATCTTTTATCACTGTTCTTTATGTTACTAACTGTCAAACAATAGTTGTCACTTCGACGCTTTTTATTGTCATTTCCGTTTTTAAAATATTCAATTAAATATTTCTGGATAAAATCTTTTTCAGTTGTTGAAAGAGAAAAAAACAACTATCTTTTAATGATCCAAAAATTTGGCTATTTTTATCATATAATGATCTCTCAAAAGACATCTTTATGAAAATCAGGCTTCATTCACTAAGATGTGTGTCTGTAAGGTAATGTTAACCGCAAATATATGTCGTAAAACTGTTATAACGACAATCATGGATTTACTATAAGTATTAAATTGATGAAACAAATGAAAACTAAACAGCATAATAAGTTTACGGAGTATTATTACAACTTGTTGTGACCCTCGAACTGATTTTATAGCATTTATCTTCAAGAAAATTCTTATATTATTACGAAACGCTTTTGTGTACGCTAGTTTACTGACATTCACAATTTTTTGAGATCATGAACCGATTGATGTTAGACCACCGTTGGAAACCTGGAAGCACTGGACGGTTGTTTCGTCCTATTGTGGGACTCCTCAGCAGTGCACATTCATGATCTCGATTCATAATTAATCTTGAATTTCTCAGTTAATCATAAGAAAATAATTTGTCTTACTAACTATAATATCCTCAGTAATTCTTCCTTAAAGTATATTTTATTATGATATGTTCAAGGTGTTTCGAAACCATGCTTTATATTTATCTACAAATATCAGTGAAGTAAATCACGAGTGCTAATGTTATTCAAGGAAGTTAATGATGGTTGGATATTTATATTACGTAGTTTTCATATTAGTTTACTCATTAAAAATGCAATACCTAATAATGTATAGAGAGATGTAAACGATCATATATATCAGTCAAGTTGACATTTACATTTTATCCTCCACACTAGATTAATAAATACATTAGCTGATATATATAGATTGACCATCAATCTTACAGGAATTTATTTAATCAATCATATATTTCAATAACTAATAATTTTATTAGATATTCTGATAAGAAAATTATCTAGGTTTCAAATTACAAGTAACATGATAATGTAATTAAAATCTTGGTATATTTAAATAACTCTCTGTCTGATGAATGTTTCAAATGTGAACTAAACAATAATTGGACCGGTTTAATTAAACTTTAATTTTGATGATTTTCTCACAATTCATTTTTGTTGTTGTTGTATAACTTATCTCAGTATGAAATTTAATTAATTAAATTAAACCATATAAAATGTAAACAAAACAAATATTACCTTTCATTTGTATTACTGAAATTAGTTCTATTTAGAAATATATCAATAACTAAATGATTAATATCAGAAGAGGTTTCTGTGGATATTATAGTAATTTCAATAGTTAATATAATGAGTCAATTGAAGCTAGATCACCATGGAAAACCTAGGAACTTTAAATGACCGTATCGTCTTATTGTGAATCTCCTCAGCAGTGCGCATTCATGATCCCACCTCGCCAGATTCGAACTCAGGACCTATCAGTTTCGCACGCGAACGCCTAACGAGTAGACCACTGAGGCGGTCGGCATTCAACGGTGTTAATATCTAACTTCAACTAATCCACGAAATCGCGCTACGGTTAACCATTGTATTCAATGAAATTGTTTATCTTGTGATGACTAGAATGTGCTATTAACGTGGAAAGGTTTATAGATAATTTGGAATCATGAAATTAATAATTGGGAAAAAATATAAATAACATATGATGAGGAAAATAATAGCGTACTTACAAATCAGATCAAATATATTTCTTGAAGATTAATGTACAAATTAATGTATAAAATGATACAAATTACAAATGATTAAATGTGATAAGTACTAATTAGATTCTTCATGTGTTTACATCAACAGTAATAATAAAAAAAGATATGTAAATAACAACAATGTTGAAATAAGATAATTATGGTTAAATAAAATACATAAGAGAACCAAAACAAGTCATCTTATAATTAAGATGACTATTGAAATTTTGGTCCTGTAGTTTTTCTTAACACTAATAGCTTCATTATTAAATCGATTAATTTTTGATTTTTTCGTTCGAAGGTCTCTGAATCTGACATATTTTAGTACATAATTACTAACGGGACAAATTACTGTAAGACATTAGTTTAGACTGTCTATATTACTTGTATGAACTAAATAGACTAGGATAGAAGTGTTGGTCATAACAATAATTTTTTGAATTTGATTGTTCGTCTGATTGTTATGTGATCTCAGTATTAGCATTTTACTCTGTGTGTCAACTCCAAATGACAGACCCAGATACTTCCTTCTGTGTTATTTTCTTGATTTATTGTTCGTTTACAAGCTTCCCGTAGTATCGGTTTTCCCTCAGAATGTTAGGTAAAGCAGTTTTGAAGTTCGTTTTGAAATAATTGATTTTCTGGGGTTTTGTGTAGTTGAATAGGTTTTTCAACTGCCAATTTGTTTGTGTAACGCTATCCATAAATAGTATTTTATGCTCATCTGTTAGTCGAATATCATTCGTATCAATTTGTGATGTTTATGTATGATATTTAAGTGTCGATTTTTTTATATTTTTTGATTTACTACAATTTTAGGATAATGATGTTTTATAGTTCAAATGCAGAGATATTGAGCCATAGATTAAGTTTGTGGAAGCAACCAATTACAGTTTACATATCTTAAAATCCTCTAAGTAATTAACTTAAGAAATATAGCATTTTATGAATGCATTAGTAATTTGACTTAATGAAATTAGGCTACAGAACTAAAACATGTCTTACAAGAAAATTTTCCATTTGGTGCTGTATTTCTCATGACCCTTTTAATTGAAAACTATAGTTAGGGTAATAAATAGATTATTAATGAGGTTGAAGTCAATTGGTAGTCGCGATGGCTACAAGTAATACGTGTCTCTTCCAGACGCATACTTATTAATCATTGTAGATCGAAAGTAATACACTGTTCATGAATAACTGCTTATTATCATTTCTGTGACTTGCATTTAAATATTTTAAAGGAAATGATTAGCCTTTTAATAAGGATTTAATATCAAATTGTATAATATTTAAATAGTATCACTGCGTCATAACGATCTAAAAATTTCCGCAGTAGTGTGTATTAACAACTAAAAACAGTAGACAATAATGCGCTTTTATACAGGTATACACACGTTAAACATAATTCATGCTAACATAAATCTGGACCTATTTATCAACTATAATTGCAAACTATCTCAAAGTGGTGCTACTCATCATAAATATTCTTCAATCAAACACGTCATGTAGCATAACAAAAAGTTCTTCGCTTAATTTTTTCATTAACAGTCATTTAGTTCCAGTAGTTCAGATCATGAGTCAATTTAAGCTAGATCACCATTGGGAACCCCAAAACACTGGACGGCCGTTTCGTCACATTGTGGACCTCCTCCGCAGTGCGCATCCACGATTCCACCTCGCCAGATTCAAACCCAGTATCTATCGGTTTCGCGGGCGAACGCTTGACAGCTAGACCACTGAGCCGATTGACATCCAACGGTGTTAATATCTAACTTCAGCCAATCTAAGAAGTTATGCCACCATCCACCATTGTCTTCAGTGAGTTACTATCTCACAACAGACCCGGTCAAACTCCACTTGTCACTGCATTTCACTAGAACTTCAGGAAATATCTCTTGAAACCAGTCACCAGTGAGTATATGTTGATTATTATCTGAAAAGGATAGTAACTCTCTAGAGACAATTGTGAACGGTGGTGCGATTTCGCGGATTGTTTGAAGTTAGTTATTAACACTGTTGGATGCCAGCCAGCTCAGTGATCTAGAGGACAAGCATTCTCTCCCGAAACGGATAGATTCGAATCTTGTGGGGCAGGATCGTAGATGCGCACTGCTGCGAGTCCCACAATAGAACAAAACGGCCATCCAGTGTTTCCAGATTTTCCATGGTGGTCTAGCTTCAAATGACTCACGAACTCAACTATTAAATTATCACAATATCCACAGAACCCTTCGCTGATTATAATTTCATTTTATTTTACTAATAGTACCAAATCCACATAGTTTAATTTCGAAAAGTATCTCTGTCTTAAATGTGATCATATTTTTGGATCATTAATTTAGATTTATAACTATAGAACTTAAGAGGGACATATATGGAGAAGTGCTCTCTTTGTTTATATATCTTTATTTAAATAAAATAGGAATTTTGAGACAACACTGATCATTTAAACTGTAATCTCTCCTTTATATATACTATTATCTTATTATTAATTTAGTATAAATATAAAAACTAATGATAAGAAATAGGTTGCTTGTATTCACTCTAATGAATATGTATATTCAGCCATGTTTTGACTATGCTCAAAATCGATCCATCTCATTTTTAACTGCAATGCCTTATTCTGAGACATTTTTATACCTTTTTATGTATGACCCATTTTTGTTTGCCAGTATTCTTTCACTTTCCTAAAAAATGCTTCTAATTATACGATAGAATGTTTCAACTCGCATGATATTCTCAATACAATAACCACATCAACTTTGCTGTAATCTTTTCCTTCATTTTGTAATATATTCAATTGATTTTATTCTGTAATTTATTACTGACAATCAAGATTACTTTTTGATGGAATTCGTTCTCTGATCTGGCTGGCTCAATTAAGAAACTTTCATTGTCTTTCTGGAAAGCATTATCAACGAGAACTTTGGATAGAATTTTCTTTTCATCCTTTTTTATTATATAACTTTTAAAACTTGATGATTGTAAGTATTGAAACTGTAGCCCATATATTAAAATCTAATACTTTCAGTGTATAACATTGACGTATTTAATGAAGACTTCATTAACTGGCTAGTATATTTCAAATTGTATAAATTTATGATAGTTAGGTGTAAAGTCAATTTATAGGAATTCAATTATTACTTCAAATACATTTTACCGCTTTTAATCTCCTACTGAGATATTCAATTGATTTGATTATGTAATCATTTGTTTGTTCTGCTTAGCTGAACATAAAATAATTATCCTTTTATAATTTATTTTAATTCATATATCAAAATTATTCCTTATTACTTTGTAACCAAGTATAAATCCAATTTGATTATGTTGAATTCTTGAAATTGAAAGAGTTTTTTTACAAAAGAACATAAATCTCGAACAATCTTGAATGCTAAGAATGATTAGATTTTGCTTGGTTTCATAAAAATTTTCTTAATTTTATTTTTCCACTTAATAAATCCATGTTAATGACAAAAAAAGTGTACTGATTGTTACAATAAATAATAAATATTTTTATCAATAATTATTGGTTTATTCATTAATGTAACGAATATTTTATTATGATAGTAAACTAGACGCCTGTTTTTGAATACCCGATTTGGAAACTGGTTAACTTTATGAAAAATATTTTATAAACTAGATGAATTGATTAGTTCATTTCATAGTATATACTAATAAATAATCTGTTCATTGACTGCCTTCAGTACCAGATTTGGCTTGAATAAGTATAATACTACTTTGAGCTATGATTAAGTTAAATTAAGAACTTAAAATTCACAAATGAATGTATATCATACTACACTTCTCATCTTTTACTAATTAAAACTAAACATAAATGTATATTATCAGATTCGATTGGCTGAAGTTAGACATTAACACCGTTGGATGCCGGCTCAGTGGTCTAATGGTTAAGCCCTCGTGCGCGAGATTGATAGGTCCTGGGGTGGGAACGTGGATACGCGCTGCTGAGGAATCCCATACTAGAACAAAACGGCCGTCCAGTGCTTCGAGGTTTTTCATGATGGTCTAGCTTCAATTGACTCATGATTTCAACTATTGAAATAAATGTACATAATTATATGAAATAGATACTTAATTTTAAAATTTGTACAATAGTTTTACAATTGATATCAGTTCGGATTGATATAGCTATCCCAGTTTGTTCACTACCAGTTTATAGATGAATTTTCAAAATTGTTTAGCGAAGCTAAAATCAATTAGAATCAACCATGTATGATATGTAAATACGAACTGAATGATGAAGTTGTATAAAACTTTTACACTCTTGTATGTGAATTAAATTAGAAAATATAGACTATTGAGTTATGATTAACTGGTTAAACAGCATCTAGCTCTAAACCGGAATTTAAATTCGTAGATTTCATCCATTTTTATGACTATGGATGCACATCTCTGAAGAGTTATACAATAAAACCGAGAAGCTTTAAAGTAATTTTTACTACTCTTTGATTCTTTGATTTCTGTTTGTGATGAGGTTACTTCAAAGCATAAAAAAGTCTTTACGAAAATCACCAAAGTTTACTACTCTCCATATTTTTGTTTTTACATATTGATTACGTCGATTACATTTATTCACTTGACGATTCACATTTATGACGAATTCCATTTAACACCTTTCCAACATAAAATATTTATCGTTGTATCAAACATTTTAATTAGCCCTTAAAATATATTAACTTTAAGTATTTTATCATGCACCAATTCATCTTTTTCATTTAGCAAAACAGAAAAGATTAAGAAAAGCTAAATAAAAGAGAAGTAAAACTCACTACACAGTATTATTAATGTTACTGTTATTCAATAAATAACTTACAATCTTGATAGCTCAGAAGATATCCTTAGACAACAGTTTTTTTATCATTTTAAACAAGTGAAATAATGGAAAATCACAAATTTCCTAATTGAAATTGTATAGCTCACAAGTAACGTTACCATTGTCAGTTAATTATTTTACTCTAAATACATACATCATTATACTATATATGATACAATCTAACTTATTCTAATTAAAAGTGAAAAACTGAACATAAATTTTAATTGATTACTAGTAGTTTATTAAAAGTTGGGGTAATATACGTATTATTTTTAAGGTTTTAGAATATTTCGTTGTATTATTATCAATATCATATTTGATTAGTTTCTATTGACACATACGCATCCTGAGAGAATGACTCGATAACGGTAAACGCGTTAGTGGATATATGAACTCAACAATTTGACTAATAACGCGTCAGCGTTAAAATGAAGTAGGAACTTGATTTGATTCTCAATGGGAATATCCATACTTTGATGCACGTATAATAAATTTGTGAGTCTTGAGGAGAACAAAACTCAGGTCAAAGACTCCACTATTAGCTACAACTGAACAGAATATGCTGTTAAATATCCATTAGTGGATGCACCTCTTAGTATCCTTTGGCCTAAACTCTACCTAGGTTACTATTTAACTCTGAATTCAAATTTTGCCATTTTTGATTGAGATCAGTGTTAGACCACCATTAAAAACCTGGAAGAACTAGTGTGC
This sequence comes from Schistosoma spindalis, assembly GCA_946903255.1. Taxonomy (NCBI): domain Eukaryota; kingdom Metazoa; phylum Platyhelminthes; class Trematoda; order Strigeidida; family Schistosomatidae; genus Schistosoma; species Schistosoma spindalis. The sequence continues at coordinate 62,164,667 of OX336420.1, read as the reverse complement.
GACTCCTCAGTAGTGCTCATCCACGACCCGGCAAGCGAACGCTTATCCTCTATACCATTGAGCTAAACGACAGTCAACGATGTTAATGTCTAACTTCAACCAGTCCACGAAATTATGCGTCAATCTTCCATTGTCTGTGGTAGGAACCCGTCTCTACATGACACAGATTAGCTCCACTGGTCATGGCTTCTCACTAGAACTCCGAGAATCACCTCACGAAGCTAGTTACCAGTGAGCACATGGTACTATTCGTTCAGTATTCTCACATACTAAACATATACTTACTACTTACAATGTCTTTAGTAGTTGTGGAAAAACAATTAAAGATCAAATTAGTAATGATATAGATATAAATAGATAAAAGGATAATTTTATTCACGAGTTGAAATTTTTTTGATTCACAGTTAGAGACAACAGTGTAAGACAGTTTGAAACTGTTTATACTAAAGTGAAACAGATGTTCAATATTTTTTTTGATTTTTATTAATTATGCAATTGACTGTAAGTTATAATGAGAAACGTCATTAAGGTTCAAAATAATATTCGCAGGCAATCTAAATAGTTCTATTATTTTCAAAGTTTGAGATATTTCCATATAAAATACCAAATCCTTAATTTTAAAATCTATAAATCTAATGCAAAGTTTTATTTGACATTTAAAATAACAAAATAGAACAAGTTAATAGTTAGTTTGATTTGAGTAGAGAATGTGATTAGTAACAAATCTATATTATGGTTTATACCAATATGTAATGATATAATATTCAAAAAAATATCACATTTGGTAGGGTAAAACAATATAATGGATTTAAAATGTTGATTTTGAAGATTTCCATGGTGATCTAGCTTCAATTGACATATGATCTTAACAATTAAAATTACCGTAATCTCTACAAAATCCCTTCTGATACTTAAATTATAAATAAATAAGGTAATATGATGAGTATTTACGAATAAAAACAATGAGAATATAAGACATAAGTAAAGGGGGGAATGCAACATTAATAATAATAATAATAGAATAATCAAAATAATTAAGGCCAAGGTAACGATAGCGATAAGACGTACTTCTTTTGTACGCATAGTTCTGGTTTAAGCTCCTGAATGGTAAGAGCCTCGGCTATTTTTAAGAGTTGGATACGAAGAAATCTAGGTAGATTTGGACGAATCATATAAACAACCTTAAAATCAATTTGTGGATCTGTAGAATGGTTACAGTCGATAAGGTGTTCAAGTATAGAACTCCTAACTGCTTTCCTTTCACCCTTATAGAACCAAGCTGGAATATGTTCCCGTATCCAAGTCTACCTAGATTTCTTCGTATCCAACTCTTAAAAATAGCCGAAGCTCTTACCATTCAGGAGCTTAAACCAGAACTATGCGTACAAAAGAAGTACGTCTTATCGCTATCGTTACCTTGGCCTTAATTATTTTGATTATTCTATTATTATTATTATTATTAATGTTGCATTCCCCCCTTTACTTATGTCTTATATTCTCATTGTTTTTATTCGTAAATACTCATCATATTACCTTATTTATTTATTTTTCACACCTCTATGACCTTTAAGTATTATAACAAAAAACATTTTAATCATCTTATTATATTCACTAAATCTATTGTTATTATTCGTATTACTTAAATTATAGTTTACTAAAATTTACAAAACATTTCTTTGGTATTTCATTTTATTTATTTACAAACTTAATGTTCAAATACAATTTTCAAGAGTACAAAACAAAATAATTTTTTAAATAATAACAGATACACACATTTTCATATACATTTATAAAACGAAAAAATTTAAATGGTTGAGGTCATGAGTCAATCGAAGCTAGACCACCATGAAAAACATGGAAAAATTGAACGGCCACTTCATCTTATTGTCGGCTTCCTCTGCAGTGCGCATCCACGATCCCATCTCGCCAGATTCAAACCCAGTATCTGTCGGTCTCGCGGGCGAACGCTTGACAGCTAGACCACTGAGCCGACCGGCATTCAACAGTGTTAATGATTGACTTCAACCAATCCACGAAATTGCGCCACCACCCACCATTGTCTTCAGTGAGTTACTATCTCATAACGGACCCGGTTGAACTGCACTGTTCACTGCTTCTCACTAGAACTCCAGAAAATACCTCTTTAAGTCAGTGAACATAGTGGGCATATGTTGAATAATATCATAAGGGGATATTGTGGATATTCTAGTCATTTCAATAGTTAAGATCATAAGTCAAGAGAAGCTAGACAAATGGTGAATTGACTTTATTCGAACTATAAAACGAATTAAGACATAATTAATCCCTTCAAATAGAACAAATAAAACTTGTATAAATAACTCATTAGATGTATAGATTTAGTTGTTTCTTTTTTTATTTTGAAAAAATTACTTCCTTATTTTTGGATAAATGTTAATTATATATATGAAAAAAAAAGAAAAGAAAAAAAGAAAGAAAACAGTATTTTTTAAAATAATAAATGTATAATTTTTGTTTAAATTTACTTATTTCTATCAGATGAATATTTGATAATTAAAAAAGGAGTAAACGATAAAATACATGATAAAATAAAATAAATTAAAAAAATAAAAAAAAATCGACTTTTAATAAAATTAAGTTGTCATTGTTATTTTTTCAGTATTTTTTTGTTTTTTTTTGTCCTTCATAAAAGCTAAATTATGTTTTATATAATGTTAATATTATTCTATTAGAATTTCTCTTATGAATTATATTCAAGTTTTAGTTATACATAATTATTTAACATTTTTATAGATTGTACATTAATATACAAATTAAATACTTAATATATCAAAGTCCATAGATAAATCCTAATGAATAAATAGATAGGGAGATAGATAGATAGAAGTAGTTATTTAGTGTATCTATGCTATTTTTACTTGTTTAAAGTGTCCAAGTATCGATGTACGATTCTATGTACGTTTAGATTTAGTTAGATAATTTTCAAGTTTAAGGTATGAGTATTTTTATTATTTAAATAAAATAGGGATACAATATATGAACTGTTTTATTTCATGTATGGTAATGACGATATTTGGCAGTGAATGAAGTAAAATTATGAAACTATTTCTAGGAATTCATTTGTATTGATTATTTGAATCTTCTTATTGATATTAAGAAATGCAATCGATTAGTCAATTTTTTCGTATATGAGCATTGCCTTGATATTGTCTAAATGAGATTGATCAACTGAAGTACTTGTTTTGAGTCCAATACTGAGTATCAACTTTGAAATGGGGATACCACTAGCTGAAAAGTCCTAAATAGGATGAAACGCGCATCCTGGATACCACTACTAACCATCATCCATCTCTGCTTATAATATATATATATATATATATATATATATATATATATCATCTAGTTGTTAACATTATGTTTATTATAAGTGTTTCAATGAAAGAGATATAACAGTTAGTGAGTTATATAATTTTATTAGATAAAATGCTTAAAAAGCCCATAACATTTGCAAATTTAAGAGAATCTGATATTTGATTTATATTAGATAGAAGTGTAGTAGAACCAGAATCAGATCGTAAATTACAACACAGATTATGAAAATAACTACAAATGAATAATTGATAAAACTGAAGTTAAACCTTAAGGTATATATCATAACTTTCCCATCAATTTCATTAACTTCTGTTCATTATTAATTATCTTCATCTGTAAATCTTACACTACCCATTACAAACAAGATTTGAAATAAAGATGATTATTTGACTTAAAAGTGAAAAGGCATAAAATAACTAACGTGAGTCAAAGAAAAATAATATCGTCGAAATTATTCATTGAATGAATGAATAAGCCCTATTCATTTATGATCTGCTGGTCTTATGAAGTAGACTTAAACTGGTAAGATAAACAAATGAACTAGATATTGCATACGTTATTAATATGTACTATCAACTTGTTTTTAGTGAAGGTACTATCAGATAGAATTATATTTATAAATTCATCAGGTACCATAATAAATGACATAGCTTTAAATGCTTGAATTCTATCAAGAAATACAAAATACAGAATTTTAAAAATATACCATTTGAATTTATCGAATACACTTCAGGTTACAGTGACAGTTTAACTAATAAGGACTATTTAATGAAATTAGCCATCTAATACATAAAGCAGTGAATATCATTAACTTATTGTTTACATGGGCATGTACGTACAAAAAATCTCTCATGTATAATTAGAGATATATCAATAAAATTACAAATTAGTTTACTGTAATATAAAAAAACAAATGAACGAAAAGTGAAAGATCGTGGGAAAATAACTGATTTATAAATCTTATCTGTCTTGTCCTGGTTACGAGAATTTATAAATCACAAAGGTATATGTGTACATTTTCTATCTTCCTAATATCAATGATGATGTTGATGACGATGATAATAAGTCAATGTTGACTATGAAAAATTACACTTTTATAATTTTCCCTTTTCTTCTTTTCTCTTACTTCCTTGACAATATTTATAAATGTTTTAGAGAGAAAAAAATAAACCACTTCTTGTGTGCTTCTTACCCTACACATTGACTGATCTACTATCGGTATGATGACTTCGCTTGTTCATTTTAGACAAGTGATATTAAAGTGGTATTCTACTTATTGTCAGATCATTAATCATGGTATGATGAAACTTGTCATATAGATAGCGGAATCCGTCTGGCTACCTAAAAGTCTGTCTTGCCATCACCCTTCCCTCTCCCTCTCTCTCCATATATATATATATATATATATATATATATATATATATATACGGTAAGGTGTGTGCCGGTGTATATACTCCGTAAATGAAGGAATGAATACAGATAAGGAAAGAGACAACGCAAAAAGAGAATATTTAAAAATAGATACTTGATAAATTAAATATTTATGAATACTTTTAAAATGTAGATGGATATACTTTATCCAATCAACATATCAACATATTCTTTATTTTATTGTGTTTAAACGAGTTTTACTCAAAACTGAAGAATACAACAGAAGATAACAGACTAAATATAAAAAAAAGAAAAAAAGAAAACAAACAAATGTGATAGATCATGTCATAACTGATTCGGTTAATATATATATATATATATATATATATATATATATCTGCCGCTACGACTTATATTTCAATGTAACAATTTGTTGACAATAATTTTTGCATTTTCTAACACCAATACACGAAACTCATTATAAGATTGCTAAACTTTCCGATATTATTGTGAAAGGATGTACATTTCAATTTTGGCTACTTTTCTAATTTATGGTCTAATGATTCGCTTTATATAATTGTATATTATTCGAAAAAAGATCAACAAATATAGATTGTCACTGCTGAGGAGTCCTATACTAGGACGAAACGGTCGTTCAGTGCTTTCAGGTTTTCTATAGTGGTCTAACTTCAATCGACTCATGATTTCAACTATTGGAATTTCTAAGATCACAAAACTCCTTACTGATAAATATAGATTGTATTAAAAATATATATATCGAATTATTCTGTTGACAGTATGTTAGATCATTTAGTTATGAGAAAATTTTATGCAACTGAAATAAAATAAAAATAATGAGAGTATATAGTGAAAAAGAAAAGAACACTCATTTGTTTTTTGTAAATTTTTGATGATAAATATTTATCAAATGTTTATTGTACCTACTTAAGTTAATTAAACGAAGTTTTATATATTTTTTAAAATATTTTATATATTTATCGTGCTTTGTTAAGAAATAATTCATGTCAAAAAGGGGTATTTGTGCTAATTTAGCTTCTCTTGACTTATGATCTTAACTATTGAAATGACTAGAATATCCACAATATCCCCTTATGATATTATTCAACATATGCCCACTATGTTCACTGACTTAAAGAGGTATTTTCTGGAGTTCTAGTGAGAAGCAGTGAACAGTGCAGTTCAACCGGGTCCGTTATGAGATAGTAACTCACTGAAGACAATGGTGGGTGGTGGCGCAATTTCGTGGATTGGTTGAAGTCAATCATTAACACTGTTGAATGCCGGTCGGCTCAGTGGTCTAGCTGTCAAGCGTTCGCCCGCGAGACCGACAGATACTGGGTTTGAATCTGGCGAGATGGGATCGTGGATGCGCACTGCAGAGGAAGCCGACAATAAGATGAAGTGGCCGTTCAATTTTTCCATGTTTTTCATGGTGGTCTAGCTTCGATTGACTCACCATCTCAACTATTGAAATAGTGCTTTATACATTATTACCCATTTTATTAATACTGGAATATGTTACATTTATGTGGGTTGATGGTCTTTTCTTTTTATGTCTTTCTAATTCACTTGAGACTACTAGAGTACATTTTTGATAGTTTTGGAAAATTTTTTTTGGTCAGTTATATACAATGTCATTGGTTGTTCATTTCATTTAGTCATTCTTACAGAATAAATTAATTGTTTTCTATAGTTTGTTGTATTATAAGTAATCTATCAAAATTCATCACACTTACAGTCCTTGAAATGTTAAAAGTGATAATCAGAAGGATTAAAAGTCAACATTTTTCTTATAGAAGAAATATGTTCAGTCATTTTCTTTTGTGTTAGTGAATCTCATGTTTAACAAGTCAATGTTCATCTCGATTACATGATAGTTTAACCCGACGGATGTACATATATTCTCTATTCTGTTTTCATGTAATTCTTTAAAAGCCTGTTATAAATACTTTGGTAGGATAAAATTTAAAAAAAATACTTATGTGGCCTCGTCAAAGTTAAATAGACAGCTAACATTAAGAGACTTTAAGGAATAATGTATAAAATATGGTTTCTCGGAGCAGATGTCGAAAGCAGTTTAATGTCCTAGTAGTAATCGGTACTCAGATAATTACTTAAGTTAAAGAAATTTCTGTTTTCATTCAATATGTATAGTAATTCCATGTAATTCTCCTAACACTTAGCTTGTAAATACATAGTGTAACACCAACACAAAAAGATAGAAAGAACCTTTCATTTAAAATTACTGAATGATTGGTTAGATATATACTTTTAGTTGAGAAATCGCAGTTAATTGGAAGCTAGTTGAGCTGAGAATTAATAAACATTTCATCGGTATTTCAAGCCAACTGATTAAGTTGCTTACTGCATTCGAAATAAGTGCTTACGAAATTAGACTTTGCAAAAAAATAGCAACCTGTCTTTGAATTTACACTATAAATTTGATTTCATTGACTTTTTATATTATCTTAATTTATTGAATATTTAGGATAAAATTAAAAGGTCCAGATGAACAAAATGTTAATGTTGTGATAATAATAAAAAATTATCAGTTCCGCTAAATACAATAAACCTATAAATTTTGACAATCTTTTTCTCTAAACAATAAGCCCTTAAACATTAGGTATAATCTTGATAATTGAAAAGTTCTGGAATATTATGTTATCCTAATTAGTACAGAAAAACACCATAACTTAAAGCAGAAGAACACAGATTTTCGAACTGAACATCACTTATAAATTATCCACTACTATTCATTAGCAAATACCGTGTAAAATGAATCACAAAGTTTATCATTATGAATCATTAGTTTTGTAAAATAAAATGAATGACAAGTTCATGAGAATATAAAAGAGAACAAATGGTATTCTATGTCCATTCAACTAAATATGTACCCGTGATTGCCAATTATATTTTAGTTCGTTTTTATTCTATTAGTTTCATATATATTGAAGAATAGAAGCCCATCTATTAACTTCTGTGAATATTGGTCTGAACGTTTTTTAGTAATGTGCATACGTACCTACTTGAGTAGCTGAATAAATCAAAATGAAAACGGTTTGTAAATATAGTAAAACCCAAGCTTTTGTTGTTTAGATAGTACGTGGATTTTAAATTACTTGTTATGTAATAGACCAACATGACTTATCTGATTGCAAGTCTCAAAGAACCACTATATATCTAAACCCTGAATTGTTCTGTAACGTACCCTAGACTTCCTGTTAAGTGTTATCACATAGTTAACACAGTCTTTGCTATCAAGATGAGTATCATCTATCGTTTTACGGCCAGATTCATAATGCGTTTCAAATTTTTGTTTCTGTCGATAATCTGCCTGTTTTTAGTAGAATATCTTAGCTACTCATAAATAATAAGTAACCAAAATTATGTACAAAAATTAAAAACCGTCATGATCACCTTTTCATTTCACAGCATTTTGCAAAGTCACTTGCTTCTCTGATTTGCTCTAAGTTTCTTTCGTGGAAATTTTTATCATGACGGTGAGCTTAGACAACACTTTCTCTAGGCAATCACAATCTACCAACATTTTTCATCAACCTGATGTATGAATCCTAAACAACACTTCACGTGGACAAAAGATATACACATGGAGATAGACTATACACCAAATAAAAGTTCTCTATTCAACAGCTAACTCAACAACTTTATATTCAACATTCCAATCGTATGTCTATCAATTGATGGGAACAATCCAACCCCAACCTCTGGGATATTGGCACTTAAAGAAACATTATCTTGGAGATATTAGTGTCAGAAATGCAGCGGAGTTTAAGGATTCAGAGAGAATTTAATGGATAGATTTTTAATTATTTGTTTGATATATTTCTGTAATTGTTGTTCTCTTATTGACACCTTTAATCATCAACTTATTGACTAGTTTAACTGTTTTCTAGAACAAGCGTCCAGTTATACAATACTTTTAATAGATCAAAGTATACTTCGTATTTCTAACAAACTCCTTGTTTGGGAACAAGTTTCCCTGTTTAATAAAAGCGAGGACAAACGTTAAGAAATCTTTGTCTTACAAAATATAAGTGGTGTCGATCTTATACCTTCTATATTACGTTTATCCCACTATCCGCTACTCAAAACATTCAGATTAGTAAAAAGCGAGAAAGAAAAAATTTGGAGAATACATTTAATCCATAGTATTCCGTTACTTTTTCTTCATATAAATATAAGCTGATGACTGTTATTAGTTTGGTGTATTAATAAATCTAACAAATGGCTTAGATATCAAGTTCTTTAATTGCATCGTCGTTTCATGCTTTGCCGGAATTGTGTGTACAGACGAACCACTGTTAACTATCCACATAAGTGATCGACTAAAGAGAACACTCGACACCTTACACGTTTGATGTTCCCGTCAACACAAGAGTTAAACGACTTTTCTGGATATAAATCACATTTTTTGGATTCATAACCTCTACTGATACATTTGAAAAGACCGACTGACTTTAATGCACTGTTTGCACTGACTTACTTCAAAATTCATGAGCTTTTTAATAGTTTTTCCTAAATTTGATCCAAAACCTTAGTGGCTCGTTCTATGTAATTATCGGAGAGACCAGGAAGTAGTTTATTATCTTATGGTGGATTTATACTCCATGAGTTGGAATTATTGTTCGGGGAATTTAACTTCTCGACTTGAATCGTCTATTGTGAAAGCTGAGAAGACAACCCAGGTATCCCTATGCCTTGTACAAATTTGTAAAAAAGACATCAAAGATTTCGAGTCAGCTGTAGATAATTAGTTATTATTTTATCCGATGGGACTGATGGTTAGTATGTAACTCTATTTGGTTTACAATTCAAGATCAGTACTGACCATAACACTTTCATTCATGTATTCACACACTTTCCTGTTCTACTTCAACTCTAATGATCAGTGAATAAAAAGTATTTGATTCTAGGTCAACAATCTAAAATATGTTTGTATGTGTACACATTTACCTTCTTGATTGAACTTGAGGGTATTATTGGACAACATTCAGTTTAGCAAGATTGTTGACAAGTCATAAAGATCTTGATTTCAACAGTCTTAATAGTCAGGAACGAACTGCTGTAGTAAACAGTTAATAATAATAGTCGACTGACTATAGTTGATCTAATGTTTAATACTTGAGGCTACTCTTCCAACTTGAAAAAAAAACGCAGTTGAGCAGACGACACGTGTCCGTGTTATTCCATCCTGTCTGAATTACAAGCTACATTAAGGTTAGTAACTTTGTGAAGTAAGATTAATAGATTACGAGTGCTGCTTTTCATCATTACTTCCCTGCCCATTTGAAGAATGCAGCTATGTGGATAATATAGGGTTGCAAAACGTTGATTTAATTGATAGAGAACACAAGTAGAAACTACTTGGAATCAAACACATTATTCTTAAACGTTCGACAACACCTGTCTAAGATATAAAAGCGATATATTTTATGAAAAAGGAAGGAAAGTTAAGAGAAAGAAAAGTGAAATTTCATGTTTTAGCTTTTTTCTTTTCAAGAAACAAATAATCATTGATTCAGTGTCCTATCATTTTGAAAATTCGTTTCACATTTCCTATGACTATTGTATAAACAGTGGTGCTTTTCGTATGGAAATAATGTTATCTATATCTTGTTCACTCTAGTTTGACTTAATGGATGCCTGTGCATAAGAATAAAAACAGTATGTTTGCATACAGTTGGATAATCACATCATCATTTTTATTTTATCGAACTCTTCTTTTCTTCTTTCTAGTTTGTCTCTTCTTATTTCTCATTTCAACTATTTGTTGAGCTTGTTTCTTTAAAGCAGCTCTAGTTAACACTTCATTATCATCCGCTCCACCATCATCATCTAGATAATTAGAAAAAAAGAAAACAATACGACAATATTGTAAAACGTTTGTATTTTACACAAGTTATACAATATCACATAAAACTTTGGTAGAATTTACAGTATTTACTTGTGGGTCATAAATTAAAATTTAGCTGTTGTTAGAATTTTGAAGCTATAACCCGAAACTGTTGCAAGTCAGATTCTTTAATAAATGAACAACCACAGTTACCACCACTGAAACAGACAGTGAACTGAATACATGAAGACTACTTCAGTTAATCGACTATTATAGTTTTACTAGCATAAAACAAATTGTACACATTTTATTGTTTGAAATATTGTGTACAGTTTTTACTATAAATGTATTCCAATAAAAGATGTATTCATATTATTGATAATTTATTTGAAATTTAAACTACAAAATATATTTATACTTTTAATTGCCTATGATTACTTCATACTTACCATCAGGGTTACCTTCATTCTTTACTTTTGGAAATTGTATTCTTATATTGTTCTCTGGTAATTTACTATCAAGCTTTGTGTAAAACTTGAATATAATTTTTTAAAAAGAATAAATATTACTGATTTTAAATTAGCAATATAAAATAATATAAATAAAATCGAGATGAAAATAAAGTAACATGAGAAATTTGTATAAAGATAAAATTAATTTCGAAATTATTTTAATTAGTAAATTATTTGAATTTGAAATCAAATAAATAAATAATAGTTGAAATCATGAGTCAATTGAAGCTAGACCACCATGAAAAACCTGGTAGCACTGGACGGCCGTTTGGTCCCACGGTGTTAACACCGTTGAATGCCGGTTCAGTGGTCTATCGGTTAAGCACTCGCGCGCGAAACTGATAGGTCCCGAGTTCGAATCTCGCCGGGGACGCGGTCGTGGATGCGCACTGTTGGAGAGTCCCATACTAAGACGAAACGGCCATCCAGTGCTTCCAGGTTTCCTATGGTGGTCTAGCTTCAATTGACTCACGATTTGAACTATTGAAATTAATCATATCTCCACAAAACCCCTTCTGGAAATAAAAAATAATGATAATAATTCATTCAATACCTTATGTAATTTATTCAATAAAAACTCTTTCCATAATTAATATGAAATTATATAAAAGACAATAAGATCTGATGGATTTGATTTATGGTTAACAATGGAGTAAATGATCAGTGTTTCTTATTATTTAAGGGTCATCATCTATGTTGTTTACATATCAATAGACAGTGAATAATGATGATCATTTAATACTTAATAACAACGAAACAACTCAAATTCTAACATACATAATATGGAAAAGATTGTTTAAATTCTTGTCTTTTTAGCTTATTCCATTTAGAATGAGTTCTTTTAATAAATAAAAAGAAACAAATTATATGATCGAAGTGTTGATTTTGAGTTTTCTCCACGGTGATTTATTAACAGAATGTCTATTTTTTTTAATAAAAATAATGCTTTAAAACTACCTTTTAAAATCATATTTTATTCCATAAAATATATAAGATTTAAGAAGGATTAATCGATCTCCATTAACATGATGGTTACTGAAATAAATGCTTTATTACTGGCACTTTGTTTAAATATTGAAATTTTAATCTGGATAATAGATTCTCTTTGATATTATCAATACAATCTTGATTATTTGCAAATGAAAAGTGTAAACATTTACAAAATTTAAAACCCGTTACATATTTTGTGGATCTGATGACTCTATCACCTGGTGGAATATTGATATAAATGTTCAGTAGAAGAAAACATAACTCTTTCAAAATGTATAGATATCAGATGATTTTAAAAAAAATCTTATTTAATATTTTTTTTCGTTTCAATAATCATAAATTTTGAAAACTTTTCATGGTCAAAAAAGTGGGTTTTTTTTAATTCATATTTCTATTTTGAACAACAAATTTTTCTTGATTTTTAAATTATACAAATAGTTCACAAAATGTCATCAATGAATGATCAAAACACAGTCAGTAAATAAATCTTTTTTTACTGGTTATTTGAGTCTTCCCATTGTTATTTAGAACTGCAATTAGTCAGTCTTTTATTGGCATATGTGCATACTGTGCGTATTGCCAAGAGATTGCCTTAATTCACAAGCATTATAAGCAAATATCGATAGGGGCTAGCAGTGGGACCTAAGACATGTGTTTCGTCCGATTTGAAACTCGTCAACTGGGTGTACTTGATGCTCACTCTGGGATTCGAACTCAGTACTGTTCGCTTCAAATTCCATCGCACTATCCACTTAGCAGAGTTCATATAGCCACTAGCTGGGTTCGAGTCCCGTGATGATGGACAACTCTCAGAATGCAGGTACATCCAGTTGATGAGTTCCAAATTGGACGAAACGCGCGTCGTGGATTCCACTGCCAACTACTGTCTATCTCTACAGTCACTAAATACTCTTTTAAAAAAGGTGTGTAAAATTAATTTAAATAAATAGTGAATATAAATTTGCTATGTGCTTTATAAATGGCTTTTAAAATAATTACTAACAAAAGTAATGTTCCAATGATGACGCATAACCGAAAGTTGAATGTTGCTACTTAATTGATGAAGAGGAATCAACGGAGATTGAATTTACGAATCGATCTAAGCCAGACCACCATTGAAAACCTGAAAGCACTAAACTTCCGTTTGGTCCTAATATGGGACTCTTCAGCAGAGCGCATCCACGATCCAACACGTGGAACTCGAACTCAGGTTAAACTCCGTGTGCGAGAGAAAAAGTCCTGAAATCGAGTTCCGCGTGTTGGATCGTGGATGTCCACTGATGAAGAGTCCCATATTAGGACCAAACGAAATTCTAGTGCTTCCATGTTTTCAATGGTGGTCTAGCTTGAATGGACTCGTGAATTCACCTATTTAAATACTACTATCTCCACAAATCCTTATGCTAAAAATTGAATTATGAAAAATAATTACTAGTTATCTGTTTATATATTTTCCATCGCTCTAATTTTGATAGAAATTTTACAAACATTTGTAAGATTTTACGGTTATCATTTAGCACATATATGTTTCTCTTTTCTATTTAAACAAGTGGCAAATTTATTTCAAGACAAAAAGGACATTTACACTATCCAATTCACAATAAATATCTGCTTTCTATACAAGTTCATTCAAAATGAATAAATTGAGTAAAAAAATAAATCATTACTATATGGTTAATGATCATCAGTTCATTCTTTTATTCACAACATTTTACTTAAAAACGAACTCGTAATTATGTTATTTTGATTATATATTTCGCAAAGAAACATCAGCTATAATTCGTTAATAGAACAGTTAGTCATTACTCACTTACTTACTTACGCTTGTTACTCCTAATGGAGCATAGGCTACCGACCAGCATTCACCAACCCACTCTGTCCTCCGCCTTCCTTTCAAGTTCTATACAATTTTTGTTTATTCTCCTCATGTCTGTCTCTATTTCTCAACCTAATGTGTTCTTTGGTCTTCCTCTTCTCCTCCTTTGACCTTGAGGATTCCATGTGAGGGCTTGTCATGTGACGCAGTTGGGTGCTTTCCCCAATAGGTGTCCCATTCACTTCCAGCGCTTCTTCCTGATTTCTTCCTCTACTGGAATCTGGTTTATTCTCTCCCAAAGTAGGTTATTGCTAATAGTGTCCGACCAACAGATCCGAAGTATTTTGCGTAGATAACTGTTAATAAACACTTGTATCTTCTGGATGATGGCTTTCGTAGTTTTCCAAGTTTCCGCACCATACAGTAGAACTGTCTTGACATTTGTATTGAAAATCCTGACCTTGGTGTTGGTTGACAGTTGCTTTGAGAGTTATTCGTCACTTCTTTCAAAATGATCTATCATTTTTTTCACAACAATTACTTCCATGATCTTAATAATTTCACTTAGGTTTCATAATCACAAATACATTTACAATGAATGATTACTGAATAGGGAGCAATGTCATACTATATCTAGTTCATAATACTCATTGAATTCCATCAATTTTAATCCTGAAAAAGGTAAACTGTTCCTAAATACTTCAATGATAAGGTCTTTGATTTTGTCAGTTTCATTTTACTTAATTTCATTAAAATAAAAGGAATTGAAAATAAATATCTTTAAAAATATACTTACTTCTTCTTGTTCTATTAAATTAAGTTGTTCTTCAATATTAATATTATTTAAACTACACATAAGTTCATCTAATTTATTATTACATATTTTCAACATTTCTGGTATATCACTATTATCAATAATATTTTGTTCATCTTTAATTAATTCTTCATCTTTTTCTTCATCATCTTTATGAAAATGTTCTATACCTTTTGTTATGTGTACATTTAAAAAAGATAATTTATCGTAAATATGATCAACTCCAGTTTTACATTGAATTAATAAATGATTAGCATTTTCTAAATTTTGATAACACTTTATACGACGTTCATTTTCTATTTGTGCTTCATTTTGATGTTGTTTTATTACTTGATTAGCGCTACAAGAAAATATTTTTAAAAAATTAACTTTATAATTATGTATGAAAGTATAAAATTTATATCGTTACATCCAAGAATATTGTTTAAATTGAATGTGCATCTATAGCAACTCACGTTCAATTGGGTTTGCCCTCATCTAATTTGTTTAAGCCCTTTTGTTAACTTAATAAACGGACAAAGTCATCTGCACTTTAAAAACTTATTCTACCTTTATTATTGTTATGCTTGTATGAATAAGCATGCTTGAACATTGTTGACTGCCCACGCATATATTCATCCCACTAACCTTATTATTATTCACTTGATCGATTCGATAGTCCATTCATTTTTCTATATATATATATATATATATATATATATATATATATATATATATATATATATATATATATATATATATATATATATATATATATATACATGTATATTTAACACTCTACACATTCTCACACAATCACGGTTTGCTGACTCATTCGCCTCTCTGCTCTGTGATTTGAGTTACCTGCTAATAAAACTGTAGTAGCTGCTTCTCTTTGCCTTCTGATTTCAACTAGCGTTGGGGTTTATACGATAACGGTTACGAGGGTGATTGGTCAACGAAACACAGCCACTACACATCAATTTCGCCTAAATTTTAAAATTTGAATGACTTAGGTAATTACTGATAGCTATGACTTGGGTAATATCAGTGTATGTTTAAAATCTTGTGTATGTTTTAAAAAATCATACTATTTAACTATTTCAAGGTTTCACTCAAAACCAATAACTTCCTACAGTTTAAACTACAGTAAACTGAATTTCAGCTTCCATAATACTTTCGAATTTCCATATGTAATAATGTTACGATGAATTCTTAATTTAAGAAATATTTAAAACGATGCTGCATAGGGCAGCTTAAAATATTTTAAAGTACCTTTCTATTTCCGTTTCTCCTGAATACTTAAGTTCTTCAAAATCTTGCTGTAGTTGATCCCTTTGTTTACGAAGTTTCTGACATTGTTCTTCAGCCTTGTCTTTTAATTCATTTAAATTTCTTAAAGTTTCCCCTTGACTTTCAAACCTCTTAACAATCTGATCAAGATCAGACAGTCCAGTAACTTCTTTAATAGTTTTAAATGACTCC
The DNA here is from genome assembly GCA_946903255.1 of Schistosoma spindalis. NCBI lineage: Eukaryota > Metazoa > Platyhelminthes > Trematoda > Strigeidida > Schistosomatidae > Schistosoma > Schistosoma spindalis. The sequence continues at coordinate 62,148,474 of OX336420.1, read as the reverse complement.
TCATATTTAGATATTTTAATTTGTTGTTCCTCTGTTATACTTATCCCACCTGTTCCCGAAATTCGTTCTCCAGTACCAATGCTGTCTCCTTGAACACTTCCGCTTTGTACGTTAGCAGAAGAAAGTGACTCTCTGCCTTGCTAAATGTTGTATAAAAGAGTACAAATAATATTTTTCTCGGATGGTTATTTCAATAAATTAATCTGGATTACCATTATTTATCGAGATACAAAAATAACAAATACATTTCAGACAACTGAGCGACAGATAGATGAATGATGATTCGAGAAATAGAAAATAAACATTTAAGTTGGTTCAAAATTACTTATAGTAGATGGGGAATCAAGTTTATTTCTATAATCATGAGCTTCAACGTGAACACTTTACGTTCATTTCGAAAGTTTCAGTGCAACGTTTTCCTGAAGCATACATTATGCTAAACTTACTTTAAAATACTTGTTCATAAACATAACTTTAAGAATCACATAATGGGATATTACATGATTGTGTCATCAATTACTCTTATGACTTTATACAAATGAATGTAGAAATAGTTGCATGACAACTATTTTCTCCGTTTTTTTTCACTATTGCTTGAAATCTCCATAAAATTGTGGTCTGAAAATACGAGAATTTTTGTGAAGTTTTCAATAGTTTTTTATCGTAATAAACTTTTTGCGATACTTTTTCTCTTGCTAGTAGTTCAAACTGATTAAAATGATTGTTATTCTTTGTTAGTTACAAGAGCGGACCAATATTCAGCGCTTTATCTAGTAGTTATTTCACTTTTGCTTAGAATTGTTCTGTTGACTGACTTTTATGACAATAAAAGTTGACTTCATATTATATGGACACTCATGAGTGATATGATCCCCAGTCTTAAGAAATAACTATTATTTATTGACTAGATATTTTCATGTGGTTAAAGACTGAAGTACCCCGTATTTGATGTCAGATTTTGGAAGGTGACTGGTAGCAAACCCTACACAACATTAAGTCCGGGTCACAAAGGAACATGCAGACCTTCACTAAACCACATTCCACCAGATGTTTGAATCCGAATCTAAGAAAGTTATATTCACAGATATTTTACATGCTCTAGCAGAACCAACTTTCATGCTGTTTGCATACAGTGAGTTGGAAATTGCAATTAAATTTTTATCAAAACATAGGTTTTTATCGAGGCTGTGAACAATGATTCCTAGTGATTTTAGACAGACATAAAGTTTAAGCATCTTACTGTTGCTTTTGATCAATTACAGAAAAACTTTTTCCATTTACTATGACGAAAATGGGTGTATTTAGTTAGTCAGAATAACATCTCAAAAGTTTCAACTGTAAAACTGTAGTTAAGATGTCTGCAACAACCTACTTTGGGAGAGAATAAATCAGATTCCAGTAGAGGAAGAAATCAGGAAGAAGCGCTGGAAGTGAATGGGACACCTATTGGGGAAAGCACCCAACTGCGTCACATGACAAGCCCTCACATGGAATCCTCAAGGTCAAAGGAGGAGAAGAGGAAGACCAAAGAACACATTAGGTTGAGAAATAGAGACAGACATGAGGAGAATAAACAAAAATTGTATAGAACTTGAAAGGAAGGCGGAGGACAGAGTGGGTTGGTGAATGCTGGTCGGTAGCCTATGCTCCATTAGGAGTAACAAGCGTAAGTAAGTAAGGGCGGCTTGTCGATGAATCCTGTAGTTATTAAGAAAGAAACTGTCTTAAGATTACTTCAACACCTCAAACCAAATAAGTCCAGTGGTCTTGACGATATTCATCTTAAAATTATGAAAACCCTATCAGATATAACTGCTGAACCTCTGGTTATACTGTTTGATATGTCCTTGCTGCAGGTCGGACCATCAAGAGACTGGTACGGCGCAGTAATCAGTCCAGTTTTTAAGATGGGGAGCAGAAACTTAGTTAGTAACTATCAACCATTAGTCTGTAGTGACCTACTTTTATCCACAGAACGCGATTGGTGTAATGAAAACAATTACTATTATAACCATTTGTACCAGTGATTGTTTTACTGTACTTGTTTGTCTGACTGTACTAAAGACATTCTTTCTTCCGTTGATTGTGACCTCGCACGCTCTTAGGTCCGCTCAGTGATTCCGCTTGTACTCCTTTGGCACGATCTCGGTATTCTTTCGATATCACGAGATCGCCAACAAATATATCCCGCTAAAGCCTTCAATAGCCTGATTTCTGGTACGCAACCTTCTTGTAGTGATGATCATAGTCAAACGCGACTCGACGCCATGCTACAAGTCCAACCAGTGTAGTCGTCAAATTAATGGTGGAGATTATTCCGATGGCTGTTATAAACTATGTGGGGGGGAATAATTTCTAGTTTAGGGAGCATCACAATCTTAGAAAAGACCCATCATGCTTGACAAGATATCGGGCTGCATCAAAAGATAGAAATAACCCTGCAGATGTAAGTTTCATAGACTTAAGTAAAGCTTTTGACAAGAGCTCTCATCTGGTTTTTAAATTAAAACTGGAAAGTTTTGGAATCCATTATGAAGTCATAGACTAAAAAAATGCTTTTTTGAACGGTAGGAGACAGAGGATAAAGGTAAATGAAGCTCTCTCAAGGTGAAAATACGTAAAAAGTGAGACTCCTCAGGGCACAATCCTCCGTCCTATCCTTTTTTTACTTTATGTAAATGAACTCTCAAATATAGCAAAGTCATCCTTTCCACTATTTGAGGATAATATAAACATCTGGAGACCCATACATAGTATTTCAGATAGAATATCATAAGATGAAATAAATGCACTAGTTTCATGGATTGGCAGATGGTCATCACAAGTAAATTCTAACAAGTGTGATGATGTAATTAAATAACTATGACGATTCATCTTACCACACAATATGGGGAGTTATATTACCTAAAGCAATAAACTATAAAGATCTAGAAGCCATAATAAACAGCGACCTCAAAACTACGAGTATCTGCAAGGCTGCTGCTGCTTAAGGCTTCAGGGTCTTGTGAGATATTTGCAAGTCTTTTCAGCACCTGAATGAAATGTCTAGAGTACTGTGCCCAAATTTCGTGGGGCCGTATTTGAAATATGAAATTCAAGCAGAGTTCCTGTTTTAATTACGAGGCGAATATGCTAGAACGAGCCCAACGACGAAAGATCAAAATTGTAAAATGTATCCCTGGTCTATCCTATGAAGACAGATAGACATCTCAAATTATTCCCCTTATCTTGTCGCAGATTACATGGTGATCTGACATTGGCCTATCTTATACTGAACATCGACCTTGATACAAATATGTCTTATCTTTTCCTTTCGTCTAGGACTGACAATTTGAGGTAACATTCTTAAAACGTTCAAAAGCCGAGATCAAGTCGTTTACTTCTGGAGTTTAATTCCTCGTACCGGATAGTAAATTAATGGAATTCTCTATCAAAATCTTCTGTTGATACATTCAAAACGAGATTAAACATCCACAGTATTAAAGGTCGATAGACCTATCCTTATTACTGAAGACTGAATCATATTTTGTAAATAAGAAGTTCTGTAATAGATTCAGCCTAAAAATATCTTACTTGGTAGTCACTCCTATCGACAGCGAGCTTCTTGCCCTCGGCAATCCTTTTCATGTTTGCGAGTTCTATTTCTCGACGTCGACGTTCGTTTGCTGTATGTTCTTCTTGAAATTTCAACTCCTGTTGTGCGGTATCCCTGGCCACAATTGCATCATTATACATTCGTTGCAGTTCTGAAACTTCAACCTGAGTAGCTTTTATTTGCTTTTCAAGAGAGTCCAGACTGTGTTCATATGTTAGATGTTCCTAAAAAAAATCTTTTGTAAAAGTATATTCAGCTAACATCTTGAAGCTTTTCTTTTATTTGTTCATAGGTTTTCCTGATGTGTTCTGCTTCGTGGTATTTAAGCAAAGCTTTATCAAGTCGGTTTTCTAAGTTTCTTAACATTTTTCCCTCTTTATTAGTTCCTGCATAAGTTGCGTTTCCATACTCAATAAGTTCCGTAATCTCTCTATACTGTGATTTTATCTCTTCTATTTTCTTCTCCTTTTGAACAGTCATATGCTTGAGAGAGTTAAGCTTTTTTCTTGCATCACACGTGCGATTGTCCAAAAGTTCGATTACCATCTAGAAAATAGCTTTTATTTCCCTATATCGGTCACTCACTGCCCCAGTTTTATTAGACATGCAAACCCTATCAGCCTGCCGGTTGTGCAGGACATGATTGATAATATGTTGATCAGCCTTTCGTAAAAAAATAATTTGAAATTCATGCTACCGAAAGCCTTTCTCGAAGGATATTTCTTAGTTTATTATTTTCAAGACGAAGATCTGATACTCGTTTCTTATTTTCTGAAACAGCTTGTACGGAATTTTCATAATATGCTTTACGATCACCCTCTTAAATAATTAAAACTGAGTCAGTTTACCAAGCAATGCTATTTTTGCCTTCAATTCGTCTAGTCGCTGTTGTGATACAGGTTCCATATCCTTAAACCTACAAAATCCCGCTTCTTTCTGCTACTAAGCAACGACTGTCCTTGATTCCAACACTCTAAATGGTTCCAATGGTTGTGGACGGAATAGAAGCTTTCGCTTAACAGGCTTGCGTGTCTGGTAGCAAGGGATCACCAATACCTCCATGCAGGAACATAGGTATATTATTGATGAAATAGAAAAAAAAGATATTGGCAAATCATAGTAAGATACTATCGTTAGTCCTTAGGAATAGATCAAGTCGCCTCTTAAAGGACTCCTGGGAAGTTGGTTGGACTAGTTCAGCCGGCAGCGAACTCCAGCTTTTGGCAACTCTTAAGGAGTAGAAGTTGTGCCTTCAGTCCGTTCTGCTATGTTGTATCTCTAATTTCTGGTTGTTACCCTTTAGGTTAGTATTGGGACTAAGCACAAGTAGGTGTTTAAGAGGATGTCCAGAAGTGTAAAGGATACTTTAAGCGAATAGTAGGCCACCTCTAAGACGCCTATACTCTAATGGGTAAGGGTTAAGTGATTGGAAATTGGTTTCTTTGTATTAGCGTTATGATATCTTTTGAAATGCTTCAGATCTTAGAGGGAATTTATTGAGGTTGTGCTCTTTATACTCAGTAGTTCTTGTGAATTCCTCAAGTATTTTGGAGGTAAATAGGCGCATTTTCCGGTGTCAATGGCCTAGCTGAAGCTGGATGTCCTTACGGCAACAGGTAGCCAATTTTAGATCCCATTGGGCTTCTAATATTGGAATAAGAAATCCAAAGGTATGTAAAAGAGATATGTGGTGAAAATATGAGTAATTAGAAAGAAGTGATAATTATATGCACTACCGAAAGTAAAGGAGATTCCTGTCCAACATCTGAAGAAAATTGTTCTCACGTCAATTCGGATTACATCCTACGTTGCTCAGGTTTGTAATGACAGAACAGTGAATCCCATCTTAATATTCGTCCTCTGATCAATAATTATTTGGTTGGATAAACATAGTGGCCTTAGGCTTATTTGTTTAGTTATTGGGACTTATCAGTCTAAACACCTTTAATTCTAAACGTGCGCACTTATATTATTATCTATTTTTTGTTACACCATCCTTAGGCATACATCTGTTACTTGTAGTTTTAAAAAATATTGGTAACCGTTACGGCCAAAACTTTACCCAGTACATAATACGTGATTGTTGAACTACACATTTTCTATCTGAGGACTCGACGAATTCGAAGCCTAATCCCTGGTTTACATATCTTATAAATTTGTGCGGTAAGAAAATTCAAGAAATAAATAGTTATGTAGGTCTTCAACATGGATGCTGACTTCATTTTATCTACTTAATACAACTTAGGACACTTAGTCAATGAATTACACAAGGTCATCATTGTGTACGCCGTACTACTCATCTCTCGTAGCTACTAGCCGGCTTAGATCACATACTTTTTAACACATCGAAAACTTTCTAAATAAGTCCTCGGACTTCTTTATTCCTGACTTCCGGTTTGACTGGGTTCGGTATCCTTCGATCACAAACGTGTTACGGACAAATGCGTTGACAAACCCTGAACGCCTGTGGCATTTCTAAGGGTTAAATTGACGTGTCTAGTACCCCGAACGACAAACTGTAAGTTTATTCCTTCTTATAACATTACATTTAACATTTTTCTTCTACATGTTGTGACACTTTTTCTTCATTCTCGCGATTCTTACTCCTATTTACATATTTTGTAGTCATAATGACGGAACACACACACAGTGTGAAAGATTGTGACGCCCACACCTCACAATCTACAACTAATACCATTCAAGCCTGGTAATAATGGGGCACGTTTCTGATACACAAAAGCTAACTTTCACAAACAGTGTAACAGAAACACGTGTGCCATTCTTCGATGAGACAAACGCATAGCTATAATATCAGTGTTTAGTAGTGATTAACTCAGAAGTGATAAATGAAATACATACAAACACAGGACCTATCACACCGACATTACAAAATGGATTACTTTGGTATCCTGATTGAGTCACCGTAGTGGACTTATCAGACATAATGAGTTGGTTGACAAAGGCCTCACGAGCACGAACAATTTGACTAACTGTCAGGTTATATCATCTGTGATGTTCAGAGATGTCGACTTCTCTAAAGAATCACAGGTATACAGTCAAGAGTCAAAGTCGTACTGTAAGCTGACCGTTCAGCCAGTCATGTGCACCGGTTTAGTCTGCCACACTACATTAACTGACGATTGTTGAAGGTCGATGAAACTACGATATCACAAGTTTTGGAAGATGAATCCAGCCTAGAATATATCGTTTTCCCTTCATATCTATCGTTTTATCATAGAATTCAGTCATCTACTTGTCTCCTTGCTTACAAGTTTTATACCAGTAGCAAATATGTTTAAAAAGTCATACCATGTGGAGAAAACAAACACTTGTGGTTTGAATAAAGCAAGAACAAATATTGATGCAGAATAGTATGAATTCATAATATTTCGAGGTTTCTCGTCAGCTGCTTACAACCAAATATGTGATAAAAATTTTACATTGAGATAGTGTAAAACAATTGGCATAAATGAATGTAAATAACTGGAATGGCAAAGTTTTACATGATGATGCAAATTTCTTTAAAGAGCATTGAAATAACGCTGTGAATAAGTCCTGAATGGCCGATGAATTTACGATCAAACTGTGTCTAAGACCAGGTTAGTAAGTGGAACGATAGCTTTGTGGCTAGAAAGCTTGACATTTTACTAGTAGGTACCGGTTTCGAAGCCTGGAACACCTACTTTGGTTTGGGTAACCAGATAGTATCAACGACCTTGGGTGTGGCCTATCGCAGGGAACCTAAACCTATAAATGGGCTACAACACTAAGTCAATAGACATAATTTCATAGAATACCTTTCTACATAACCTTTCGGTGACCCTTTGATTTACCACCGATTTGGTTATACGTATGGGTATGCTACGAACATAAATATTCAAACTAACTCCGTATATTACCTGGTTTAACGCCGTTTGTGACGGCGGCAATAGGAGGCCGAATACGGGTCGTGTTTATCCAGACACATTCAGAATGAAAGCAGGAAAGAGAAGCAGAGTTGGTTTATTTGCCTTCGCCAAAATCACAGCGGTTCTGGAATCTATCGCCACTGTGGTGAAACTATACGAAATATTACTGGTACCGTTTCCCGATACTTAAAATGAAGTTGAAGAATTTCTCTGAATACATTACGTTACAAGTTTCAAACGAAACCTCAACGGATAGTACGTCTCAAATGATCACATTTCTATCTATCTGAACTATCTAGTTATTTATACTACGAGTGAAGTTCCAGGGAAAGAGGGAACGCCAGTTGACAATATTAAAAGACCAGTAGCCAGATTGAGCGCCCTGGACATTTCGTATCGAGAAGTGAGTGGAGTATGTGGGGGAAAATCTATCATAAGGCTATGACACAACACAAGTGTGTAGCCATTGACCTGGTCTAGACGAAGAAAGCTTCTTGCCTAGAACTTTATCTGGCAAACAGGGATCGGAAAGAATCAGAACCGACTGTGATGGAGGGTATGTACTAATTGCTTATTACTCCGAATCTACCTCATACAGATAGATAATGTTTTTGTTCATTGGTACTCTTTTCTCACGTTGTTGAGTAATATGGTGAGAATATACAGGTCTCACTTCGTTTATGTTACATAACGAAGGGTTATTTCCTTCGGAACCTGCAGACCGAATTAAAATGGGAGTGTGATACTTCCATTTGTCGATTGCTTTTATCTAGACGGCCAAACAGCTATTCCACAAGTTTTTTATTTCTATGATTCTCGTTTGTATCAGTGCTTTTAAAAAAATGAAATCACAAATTGTACCATAATGATATCTCTCTGGTGTCTTGAGAAGCTGAAATTTCGAGGTTTTACGGTTAGGGCAATCTAAATTTAGTACCATGGATAAAAAAGATAATGACCTACATAGATCAATCTGTCGTTGAAATTAAAGAACTAAGGTTTGAATGGACTCTTTGTTTGGTATGCATCAAAGTAACATGACCTAAAGACTTGGAAAGTCTGAGGTCTTGGTGGTTTGAGCTCAAGGTACCAGACATAAACTCTCACTCGTGCAAGGAATCAAACATCCAGATATTTAATAACATTTAAGTGCCATTGAATTGCAGTAATTAACGTAATTAAATGTCTTGAAAAACATTAGAAAGTCTCTGAAGTAATTTTGAATACGTACACGTAGAGTTAGCAAATCTAACGCCCAATAATTCTGGTTTTACCACCTCGTCTGCGAAATCAGCTGTCGTACTCCAGACAAAAGCTCTACTGCTGCTGCAGTTTGGACGTAAGTACATATTTTTAAGGAGATAATGGTTGGCACAAACCTAAATTGCTATAAAGTAATGTGTATAAGAACCTTGTACGTGCGATCCCGACGCATTAATAGGCGATAGCAACCACTGGTCCTGTTACGTAGAATTTTTAGCACTCCAACCCCACGCTCCTTCCATTCTGGGGGATCGTCAATAGTGTCGAAACGAAACAGCTGTGCTCTCCTGAAAGATCAAGTGACCGGATTTAAATAAGAAAGTACTGCTTGAATAAACACTCTTCATTCTCCTCAGAACTACAGACTGTTAAAGGGGGAAGAGTAATAACAGGCTCAAAATATAGGTCAGGGTCTTCGTGCTAAGCAATTTAACGAAAGGAATTATTCGTACTTCTGAAACGCTATGCATTATCGCCACTAGTAATTGGAAAGGCCAGCTAGTAGTTTGTTTGCGTCTATGTAATTTGCCTTTGCGCAGACGAGGTAAAGTGACAGCAGACCAAATACCACGGGATTCTAGAAGGAGAAATATGTAGTGTTAAGTCAAAAGCTAAACACCGTTATCATATTTACTAACGACAACAACCAACAGGAATTACTGATGAGTGTGTAAACTAAAAATGAACGTGTAATGTGTAAGGATATCAAAGCAACACAACGGCCAACCAATGATCACTCAAGGTTGTTATTGCGTCTTCAACATCCAATAGGCTAACGGAATATATCGACCTCATTTTGTTTCAAGTAATGGTTTTAGATATTTACCAGAGACTGTTGTGTTATATTGAAGCCTTCATCTGCTATAGTTCTGTCACACCTATGAATTGTCAGTTGAACAAATTGTTTTATGGGAATATATGATGATTGAAATTGAGGCCATTCAGACTATATCTAGTTGTATCACATGAATGTCATTTACTGTTTGATGTTCGACATAATTCCAATGTTAATGGTGAAAAGAATACGTATATTTTGCCTTTTCACCCCTTGTAAGGTAAATAGTCCACTGTACCATATGAAGTTACAAGTATTAGACATAGGTAGTTATCACGTTAGTTTAACTGGACGGTACCGTAGTGTCCGGCACTGAAATAAGCCTACAGAGGTTATTCTAGCTTCTGGACAAACCAGTTTATCCATTCTTCCGAAGCTACATTTTGAGCTTGTCTTTTATTCACCTATTAATCCTGACTTTTTTATGACCATGTGTGTGTATTGCTTACCCTATTCATTATATGTCCGTAACTTTTGTCTGATTACAACTATCAATTCACTCTTGTCTACATCAAGTTGCCTCAGTAACCTACCCCAATGCGCATCACTTTGTTCCGCTTCGCTCTCTCCTCTTTGCTTTCTTCACTTCGTCCTTCTGATTGTCTGTTCTTATCGACGATCGTACAAAATATACGTATTCAAAATCCGTTCTCGTACTTGACTTGGTTTAATTCTGTTATTAGCTAACGCGAGTTTAGTCAATAATTACATACGAGGGTTGACGACATGTATTTTTTGATAGCACTCAAGATACGATCTACATGAAGTCAGATCACGGGTCGCTAAAAGTGATGAGCTCTACCACGAACCCAACGTAGAGCCAAAAAGATCACTAGCTGGAGGCGCTTAGTGCAGGATGTACACCAGCTAAGATTTCAATCTTCTCCCGATGGTATCCACCATATTAAACAGGTAGATAAGTAGTTACATGTTCTGACACTACTACCTACAACTCAAATGTATGTTTCCCCTCTTTCTGTTCAAACGACAATCCGATAGAAGAGATTTCCTTGACAGTTTCGTTGGAAGCTACCTTATTCGAATTCATCTCTATAACCATTATAAATATGTTGAAGTAAAACAGTTACATGAACCAAGGCTGAGGTCACATTTTCCGTCCTCCCCGCCAATACTAACGATCGTCCACGATGTCCTATCTCTGGTCTGCTGGTGGCGGACGGAAAGTCGATCCCCATCCGCTAGTAAATGCACATTTACTTCGATGTGGATTTAAGTAATCTCATTCAGCATATTTCTGCTGTTTCAGACGTTTCTATGCCAATGATTGACATAGACTCGCTACAACACCACAACATACACGTCGGTTTAAGCAAACGGGGATTAGTAGACGGAAGTACTGAGTCACTCGTCTGCGGAGTTTCATTTTCTGGTTGTAGGTTACGCTCAATCATAATTAAATATAGTCGATCCGTGCTCCCAACTGACGACTGACTCTGGTTCACATTTGAAATGCATCTGTCAATTGCCTTTCACACTCCACTTTTCAGTGGTGTTTCTAATGCAATAAAAATCGTGATTACTACAAAATAACTGGGCCAAGCGAAAATCAAGATAAAACACTTATAAACTGCCTCCCACACGGTATACCTTCAAGTGTTTTAGGGCCTGACAGTTCTGCGTAGCTTGTATTTATAGGCCGTGGTATGAGGTATATGAGGAGATTTGTAGCGGTCAATAATAATCTCCAGTCACACCACAGTCGCTAGGATTGTAGCGTTTTGTTGTTTAGTGATTGTTTAATCCAGATTGGGGTTTCAGATGATATATCCTGATGTTTTCTATAATTCAGATCTTAACACTGCTATGACACTTAGGTTTGACTGTATAACGTTCAAAATCCGACGAATATAGAGGTTTACATCCATATTCACTGAAGACAGAGAACCTACGAATTCTCCTAGAAATTTAAGTGTAGTGCCTTGAACGAGTTCTGCTGCATTATATCGGACGTCAGCTTTCAGTGCATCGCAAATACCAGTTGGCACGAATGGAAGACTCAGTCCATTGTGATAGGTTTGCAGCTGCAAGCGAAGTCTTCAACTATCGTTCTACCAAAGCATAAAGTCGTGTATAGCAGGTGGTCGTTGGGAATCGTGTAGTAAGACGACGGAAATGTGAACGTTCGAACTAGCGCCTACGGCCTGTAGTGATAGTCGAAAGGCAACCGAGGTTTTCTACCCATCGTCCTATGAAACGGTCACAGTTTCAGACGAAATGTCTTCATGGGTGCTGGTGCTGGCCATCGTGTGAAACGGTTCCCACATGTTTAGAGGTAGGAGTATCCCTTTGAATCTGGTAAAGTTTCTAACAAATCATCATGAACATGATCGAAACCAGCGTTTGGAGTTGCGAAAAAGCTTGAGGTATTTGTTGTGTCCAATAACCTTAGATTTCTGTCAGCTTACACAGGAGCGTGCCCACTCTCTACATTTCTATTAATACCTGGCCAGCAAAACAGTCCTCCCGTGAGCTTGATGGTTGCTTAAACACATTGATGAGAGAGTTTGTGCAGCATAGCAAAGATGTTAGATCGATAATGTTTCAGCACGATAGATGATCCCTACCTGTGTGTGCGTCCTAAAGCAAAATTTTGCTACCTGTCCCATCTCTTTGATCCGCAGCTACGAGGTTATCAAATATTACTCGTACTGAAGATCAGTATTTCCTTGTTGTATCAGTTCTCCGTTTGCCAAGTCATATACGTATATGTCGGTACTAATCGGTGCTCTGGTACCCGGGTGTGAAGGCATAACTGTGAAGAATGCTTCACCTGCGCCGTCGTCCAATCTGATGATTTTCGCTTTCTCACGAATTTGATCTGTTAAGGGTCTCATGAAAGATGCTCAACTATATATGAACCGTCGATGGAAGCTTGTCATGTTGTTGGATGTGCGTACATAGGTAATCCACAACGGTCGTCACTTTACTTTTCAAAGTGCGAATACCTTGAGCATCAATAATGTGGCCGCGAGAATCAAGGGAGTTGGTTCCGATCTGAAATTACAAAATGTTCACAGTAATACCGTGTTTACGGGGTCATTGAAAAACGGGGTTCAGGTGGTGATGACGTTCTCTTTCCGGACTTGCAATCAAATGGCCATCTACGTGCACATGCCAGGAAGTTGAGATCCGTGAATACGTCATCGATGAACTTCTGAAAAGTTTGTGTAGCACTTCTTAAACTAAAGAGCAAGCGCGAAAATTTATAGAGGTCGGATGTAAAGATGATAGCCTCTATAGGAAAGTCATTCGCAGCCATATTTGTTTGGTTGTACTCCATAGTTGTAACAGAACTATAGAAGTTAAAGGCATCAACTTACCACAATAGTCTCTGGTAAATATCTAGGACTATTACTTACTTACGCCTGTTACTCCTCGTGAAAGAACATGGGTCGCTCACCAGCATTCTGCATCCAACCTTGTTCTGGGCAATCTTTCCAGCTCTTTCCAGTTGTTATTCATCCTTTTCATATCCGTTTCTATTTCCCTACGTAATGTGTTATTTGGCCTTCCGCTTTTCCGCTTCCCTTCAGGATTCCAAGTTGGCGCTTGCTTCGTGATGCAGTTTGATGATTTCCTCAATGTATGTCCTATCCATTTCCATCGTCTTTTCCTAATTTCCTCTTCAGCTGGAAGCTGGTTGGTTCTCTCCCACAAAAAGCTGTTGCTGATGGTATCCGGCCAATGGATGTTGAGTATCATGCGTAGACAGCTATTGATAAATACTTGTACCTTTTTGATGGTGGTTGTTGTAGTTCTCCAAGTTTCAGCTCCGTACAGTAGAACTGCCTTGACGTTCGTATTGAAGATTCTGACTTTGATGTTGGTTGAAAGTTGTTTTGAGTTCCATATGTTCTTTAATTGAAAGAATTCTGTCCTTGCTTTGCCAATCCTAGCCTTTACGTCTGCATCTGAACCTCATTTTCATCGACGATGCTTCCCCGGTATGTGAAGGATTCCACATCTTCCAGAGTTTCGCCATCAAGAGTGATTGAACTGCTGTTCTCCGTGTTGTGTTTGAGGACCTTGGTTTTCCCTTTGTGTATGTTGAGGCCTACTGATGCAGAGTCTGCTGCTATGTTGGCTGTCTTTGTCTGCATTTGTTCGTGTGTATGTGATAGGAGGGCTAGGTCATCTGCAAAGTCCAAATCGTCTAATTGGTTCTGAGCTGTCCATTGTATGCCGTGTTTTCCCTCAGATGTCGAGATCTTCATAATCCAGTTGGCCACCAGAAGAAACAGGAAGGGAGAGAGTAGACAACCTTGTCTTACTCCGTTCCCCACTTGGAATGCATCAGTCAGCTGTCCTCCATGCACTACTTTGCACTGTAGTCCGTCGTATGAGTTCCAGATAATGTTGACAATCTTCTCAGGAACTCCATAGTGTCGAAGAATTTTCCATAACATTCTCCTATCTACAGTGTCAAACGCCTTTTCATAATCAATGAAGTTGATATACAGTGACGAGTTCCACTCAATTGATTGTTCGACGATGATCCGTAGTGTCGCAATTTGCTCTGTGCAAGACTGGTCCTTACGGAATCCAGCTTGTTGATCTCGAAGTTGAGCGTCTACTGCGTCTTTCATCCTGTTCAGTAACACTCTGTTAAAGACTTTTCCTGGTACTGACAGTAGTGTAATGCCTCTGTAATTTTCACACTTGCTCAGGTCTCCTTTCGTCGGAATCTTGATGAGGTGTCCTTCCTTCCAGTCCATCGGCACTTGTTCCTCCTCCCAAATCTTCTTGAATAGAAGATGAAGCATGTTTGTAGTTACTTCGATGTCTGACTTCAGTGCTTCAGCTGGTATATTGTCGGGTCATGCTGTTTTCCCGGTCTTGATTTGTTTGATGGCCATTCTGATTTCTTCTGTCGTTGGTGGATTGACATCTATAGGAAGATCTGTGTGTGCTGCTCCGATGTCCGGTGGATTCATTGGAGCCGACCTATTCAGGAGTTCCTCGAAATACTCTGCCCATCTGTTCCGCTGTTGTTGAATCTCAGTGATTGGTCTTCCTTCTTTGTCTTTGACTGGTCTCTCTGGTTTACTATATTTCCCTGCTAGTTTCTTCGTTGTATCATAAAGCTGTTTCATATTTCCTTCTCTTGCGGCTTTCTCCACCGTCGTTGCTAGTTCTTCCACGTATTTGTGCTTGTCGGCTCTAATGCTCTTCTTCACTTGCTTGTTTGCTTCTATGTATTCAGCTTGTGCTTGGACTTTCTCTGCTCGTGTTCGACTATTGTTAATTGCTATCTTCTTGTTCTTCCTTTCTTTGATCCGGTCCAGTGTTTCTAAAGAAATCCATTCCTTGTGATGATGCTTCTTGGGGCCCAGAACCTCTTGACACGCTGAAGTTAATGTTTCTTTGATACCTTTCCAGCTATCCTCCATAGTAGTTTCTTCTTCCTTCAGTAGATCCTGTAAGGCTTGGAACCTGTTGTTGAGAGCTACCTTGAATTCATTGAGTTTGTCAGTATCTCGAAGGAAGGCTGTATTGAACCTTTGTGGTGCTGTTTGTCCAGTTGTCCAGTTCTTCTTTAGCTTCAGTTTCAATTTGGCCACAACTAGGTGATGATCTGAAGCTATGTCCGCTCCTCTCCTGGTTCTCACATCTTCCATTGTCCTTCGGAACTTTTTATTGATGCAAATGTGATCTATCTGGTTCTCTGTGGTGTGGTCCGGTGAGATCCATGTAGCTTTGTGTATACGTTTGTGTGGAAATATTGTGCCGCCCATGACCAATTTGTTGAATGCACACAGATCTACAAATCTTTCCCCGTTTTCGTTCCTCCCTCCCAGTCCATGCAGTCCCATGATATCTTCATATGCGGTGCTGTCTATTCCGACTTTGGCGTTTAGATCTCCCATCAGAATGGTGAGGTCTTTTCTTGGGCACTTCTCTATGATTGATTGCAGCCTCTCATAGTATTGATATTTTACGTCGTCATTGCTATCATTGGTGTGTGCATAACACTGGATAATGTTCATTGTGATCCCCTTCTTTGTTTTGAATGATGCTTTGATAGTTCTAGATCCGTGAGTTTCCCATCCTACAAGTGCATTTCGTGCTTCTTTGGACAGCATTAGAAAAAATCCCTGAGTGTGTGGAGCATTTTCCTCTTCGTGACCGGAGTATAGCAGCATCTCTCCCATATTTAATCTTTGTTGTTCAGCTTGTGTCCAATGGGTTTCGCTGATTCCCAGTGCTGCCAAGTTGTATCTCCTTATTTCTGCTGTTATTTGACTGGTCTCCCCGGTTTCCCACATTGTCCAGACGTTCAATGTACCTATGGAAATTGTTACTCTGATTGATAGAAGGGGCATCGGCCTCGTGGCTTCCGGAGGAACTCGACTCTCACCATGAGGCGTCATGTTTCTTCTAAATGAAGACCTTCTAACTCCCGGGGCAGAAATTAAATGGTTTGCGTTATTTTTTCTAGTTAGCGTATTTATAGAGAGTTAGTTTTCTACGGGATGGAATCGCTAACCCCACGCTCAAATCTTTTTCTTTACACGGGCTTTGGACCGATATAAACAAAAAAAAAATTACAGGCGGAGTTTCTAAGACTATTACTTGAAACAAAATGAGGTCGATATATTCCGTTAGCCTATTGGATGTTGAAGACGCAACAACAACCTTGAGTGATCATTGGTTGGCCGTTGTGTTGCTTTGATATCCTTACACATTACACGTTCATTTTTAGTTTACACACTCATCAGTAATTCCTGTTGGTTGTTGTCGTTAGTAAATATGATAACGGTGTTTAGCTTTTGACTTAACACTACATATTTCTCCTTCTAGAATCCCGTGGTATTTGGTCTGCTGTCACTTTACCTCGTCTGCGCAAAGGCAAATTACATAGACGCAAACAAACTACTAGCTGGCCTTTTCAATTACTAGTGGCGATAATGCATAGCGTTTCAGAAGTACGAATAATTCCTTTCGTTAAATTGCTTAGCACGAAGACCCTGACCTATATTTTGAGCCTGTTATTACTCTTCCCCCTTTAACAGTCTGTAGTTCTGAGGAGAATGAAGAGTGTTTATTCAAGCAGTACTTTCTTATTTAAATCCGGTCACTTGATCTTTCAGGAGAGCACAGCTGTTTCGTTTCGACACTATTGACGATCCCCCAGAATGGAAGGAGCGTGGGGTTGGAGTGCTAAAAATTCTACGTAACAGGACCAGTGGTTGCTATCGCCTATTAATGCGTCGGGATCGCACGTACAAGGTTCTTATACACATTACTTTATAGCAATTTAGGTTTGTGCCAACCATTATCTCCTTAAAAATATGTACTTACGTCCAAACTGCAGCAGCAGTAGAGCTTTTGTCTGGAGTACGACAGCTGATTTCGCAGACGAGGTGGTAAAACCAGAATTATTGGGCGTTAGATTTGCTAACTCTACGTGTACGTATTCAAAATTACTTCAGAGACTTTCTAATGTTTTTCAAGACATTTAATTACGTTAATTACTGCAATTCAATGGCACTTAAATGTTATTAAATATCTGGATGTTTGATTCCTTGCACGAGTGAGAGTTTATGTCTGGTACCTTGAGCTCAAACCACCAAGACCTCAGACTTTCCAAGTCTTTAGGTCATGTTACTTTGATGCATACCAAACAAAGAGTCCATTCAAACCTTAGTTCTTTAATTTAAACGACAGATTGATCTATGTAGGTCATTATCTTTTTTATCCATGGTACTAAATTTAGATTGCCCTAACCGTAAAACCTCGAAATTTCAGCTTCTCAAGACACCAGAGAGATATCATTATGGTACAATTTGTGATTTCATTTTTTTAAAAGCACTGATACAAACGAGAATCATAGAAATAAAAAACTTGTGGAATAGCTGTTTGGCCGTCTAGATAAAAGCAATCGACAAATGGAAGTATCACACTCCCATTTTAATTCGGTCTGCAGGTTCCGAAGGAAATAACCCTTCGTTATGTAACATAAACGAAGTGAGACCTGTATATTCTCACCATATTACTCAACGACGTGAGAAAAGAGTACCAATAAACAAAAACATTATCTATCTGTATGAGGTAGATTCGGAGTAATAAGCAATTAGTACATACCCTCCATCACAGTCGGTTCTGATTCTTTCCGATCCCTGTTTGCCAGATAGAGTTCTAGGCAAGAAGCTTTCTTCGTCTAGACCAGGTCAATGGCTACACACTTGTGTTGTGTCATAGCCTTATGATAGATTTTCCCCCACATACTCCACTCACTTCTCGATACGAAATGTCCAGGGCGCTCAATCTGGCTACTGGTCTTTTAATATTGTCAACTGGCGTTCCCTCTTTCCCTGGAACTTCACTCGTAGTATAAATAACTAGATAGTTCAGATAGATAGAAATGTGATCATTTGAGACGTACTATCCGTTGAGGTTTCGTTTGAAACTTGTAACGTAATGTATTCAGAGAAATTCTTCAACTTCATTTTAAGTATCGGGAAACGGTACCAGTAATATTTCGTATAGTTTCACCACAGTGGCGATAGATTCCAGAACCGCTGTGATTTTGGCGAAGGCAAATAAACCAACTCTGCTTCTCTTTCCTGCTTTCATTCTGAATGTGTCTGGATAAACACGACCCGTATTCGGCCTCCTATTGCCGCCGTCACAAACGGCGTTAAACCAGGTAATATACGGAGTTAGTTTGAATATTTATGTTCGTAGCATACCCATACGTATAACCAAATCGGTGGTAAATCAAAGGGTCACCGAAAGGTTATGTAGAAAGGTATTCTATGAAATTATGTCTATTGACTTAGTGTTGTAGCCCATTTATAGGTTTAGGTTCCCTGCGATAGGCCACACCCAAGGTCGTTGATACTATCTGGTTACCCAAACCAAAGTAGGTGTTCCAGGCTTCGAAACCGGTACCTACTAGTAAAATGTCAAGCTTTCTAGCCACAAAGCTATCGTTCCACTTACTAACCTGGTCTTAGACACAGTTTGATCGTAAATTCATCGGCCATTCAGGACTTATTCACAGCGTTATTTCAATGCTCTTTAAAGAAATTTGCATCATCATGTAAAACTTTGCCATTCCAGTTATTTACATTCATTTATGCCAATTGTTTTACACTATCTCAATGTAAAATTTTTATCACATATTTGGTTGTAAGCAGCTGACGAGAAACCTCGAAATATTATGAATTCATACTATTCTGCATCAATATTTGTTCTTGCTTTATTCAAACCACAAGTGTTTGTTTTCTCCACATGGTATGACTTTTTAAACATATTTGCTACTGGTATAAAACTTGTAAGCAAGGAGACAAGTAGATGACTGAATTCTATGATAAAACGATAGATATGAAGGGAAAACGATATATTCTAGGCTGGATTCATCTTCCAAAACTTGTGATATCGTAGTTTCATCGACCTTCAACAATCGTCAGTTAATGTAGTGTGGCAGACTAAACCGGTGCACATGACTGGCTGAACGGTCAGCTTACAGTACGACTTTGACTCTTGACTGTATACCTGTGATTCTTTAGAGAAGTCGACATCTCTGAACATCACAGATGATATAACCTGACAGTTAGTCAAATTGTTCGTGCTCGTGAGGCCTTTGTCAACCAACTCATTATGTCTGATAAGTCCACTACGGTGACTCAATCAGGATACCAAAGTAATCCATTTTGTAATGTCGGTGTGATAGGTCCTGTGTTTGTATGTATTTCATTTATCACTTCTGAGTTAATCACTACTAAACACTGATATTATAGCTATGCGTTTGTCTCATCGAAGAATGGCACACGTGTTTCTGTTACACTGTTTGTGAAAGTTAGCTTTTGTGTATCAGAAACGTGCCCCATTATTACCAGGCTTGAATGGTATTAGTTGTAGATTGTGAGGTGTGGGCGTCACAATCTTTCACACTGTGTGTGTGTTCCGTCATTATGACTACAAAATATGTAAATAGGAGTAAGAATCGCGAGAATGAAGAAAAAGTGTCACAACATGTAGAAGAAAAATGTTAAATGTAATGTTATAAGAAGGAATAAACTTACAGTTTGTCGTTCGGGGTACTAGACACGTCAATTTAACCCTTAGAAATGCCACAGGCGTTCAGGGTTTGTCAACGCATTTGTCCGTAACACGTTTGTGATCGAAGGATACCGAACCCAGTCAAACCGGAAGTCAGGAATAAAGAAGTCCGAGGACTTATTTAGAAAGTTTTCGATGTGTTAAAAAGTATGTGATCTAAGCCGGCTAGTAGCTACGAGAGATGAGTAGTACGGCGTACACAATGATGACCTTGTGTAATTCATTGACTAAGTGTCCTAAGTTGTATTAAGTAGATAAAATGAAGTCAGCATCCATGTTGAAGACCTACTAACTACCTGTGTTTTCTGTCATCGTTTTTGTTGATAGGTAATTGGATTTATCGATCACTTGTCAAATAGTAGATTTTTTATTCAGACTACTCTTTTGTGCTTCGGCTAATTATTTACTGATTGTTTGTAATTGGACGGAGATATTATGGATAATTTTCTGAAAATATTTTGCTTGTTATTCGTAAGTAATAATGATTTTTAAAAAAACGCTTTTGTGAGATGCTGCTTCTTTTGAAATTTATTAAATACGTGTTCACTATCCAGCTAGGTGTGATCTTAATTTTTGTTTTGTTTTACTAAGATGCCGAAGATTTTCGGAAAATTTTTGAGGAAGGCTGTCAAGCAAATGAGGAAAAACTAACTGAGAATAGTAAGTTATATAAACTTACCTAATTACAAATATTTATGTGTATTCAAGAAGAATGTGTGTACTATTTCAGTTATACACAAATCTTTTGTTGTTGATGTGATGTCCAGTGTTTTCTGATGGCTAGCAGAAATATTCGTGACGTAGGTCTTTAAGTGCAATTTTTCAACGTTGCTTGCATGCATCTTGATAAGGAGATTACTAACTGACATTTAACACTAACTGTGGCCACTTTTTATTCACTGAGCGTGGTTTGTTATTGTTTTTTATCTTGTTATTTTCGCCTCATCAGATCAAGCACTTCTGTACTCCATATCAATCATTTGTGAGCTGTCTGCTATATGGGACATTAAGTTTTGGGGAAAGCTATTGCTTCATTGTTTCAGGATACTCTCCTAGTAACAACAACCTGGATGAAGTCAAAAATGAAGTTTATCAAAAACTGATGTAGCAATCGTGGCGGACAAATTTATTTTTAGCGAACATAAGCGTCAAGCGTGAAAAATCACTATTTGGTTTGTTGACTCCCGATATGACTACTACGATGGGACCAACTATATCGATATTAGTCCTAGTTGCGACTCATCAACAGAATGCTGTCGCCCCTTTGAAATTACATATTTATCTGAGTTTTAGGAATCTGTTAAAGCTTTCGTCGATGGCTAAAATGTTAATATGTTTAGGGAAGAACTAGCCAAGGACTTAAGCAATCATTGAAGGGCTATTCATCAAAGTCGGTCTAGAACAATCTGCACTGCGGTACAAAGGTACAAGTTTTGTTTGTTAGCAACGTAGACAGAATGGTAAAGAAGGAACAGTGGACTTCGGAAACCAGTTGAGAAGAAGCATTTATCCAAAATGATAATTCTTTTGCTTTGTGACAATCATATCAAAAACGTTAGTCCCCATAATAATGCATGACTTAACTAACCTAGTCAATGACATTTTGGCTCTACAGAAGTGTCCGTATGTATTTTTTTATCATAGGAATCTCAGGACTGCAAACTACGTAGCTTTATGGATCACTTTTGAGACTCCAAAGTCCTTATCTAATACAGTTAATACAGCTCATCAATCTAGTTTGTAACTAAACGCTTATAATATATGTTTGAATCATCTCAAAATATGCTTAATATGGCGTATTATAATAAAAATGACCTTATCATATTAAAATATTGATTTATGTGTTTAGTAGGAACTACTTGTTCAATGACCTGTTAAATCCATTAGAGAACCTCAGTAACCTAACCTTCTTAAATATTCTACATACCTATTAATGTCATTCAGCAAAAAATTCCTCAATATTGTTATATCAAGCACTTTTGTAAGTCAGTTTAAAAAGATTACTACACACTCAGTTGTTTCATTAGCATTCATTAGAAAATCCCCCATTTCGTAGTATTTGTTATATGACAAAAATAGCATATACCCTTTTTACCATTGCTGCTAACCTAGAACAACCGTTAACGCTCAAGAAATTCTTAATTAAATTACGCTTAAGGCACTTAAACGTACCTTAAAAATGTAGGAAAATCGACGGAAGTATTGGATAACAGCCAGAATTGTTATACTTCCAGTCATACTGCTTTAAAGGGGGGACGAGTGTGTTGTGAGCTACTTATATCGACATAAGTAGTATATGACCTTACTCGTGAACAGAATGTCTGACAACAGAGAGACAAAAGGATCGAACACTAAAGAATGGGAACAAAATGCAATTTGTATGAAAATGCAAGAACAATGAAGTCCGAGCCATTCTGAGACAATTGATGGACATTTTGCAAATTAGGCATTTACTATTTGATTGTTAGAATTTATTAACAAGTCCTTTAATTTTGTGTCAAATACATTCGATCGTTCCCTACCCGTGTTCTGTTCACTACACTATCTGCTTTCGCCACATTTGTTACTATTAAGTTCTTTAATCAGAAGCTGTATTAAGTTGGAAAACAGTAACCAACACTAGGTTTGGAGATATCCAGATTCTACTCTCTGAGAACAGCCGGAACTATGTGGAACATATTTCAAGAAGTTGTACTCCAACTTATATCAGTTTCTAGTAAGGACTGTTACTAATTCAGTAGTACAACAAAAAATATCTATCTGAATGTTAATCATTGTTTTATTCATAGCATCACTTGGATGTCCGAAAATTTATAATTCAAGTTCATTGGGAATGTAAAGATCAGTCAGTCACTAATAAAACAATAGTTGTACACCGATATTGCCATATGAAGTCATTCAGCTTGTAGTAAGTCTCATTGTCACACGCCAGCATGGTTTGTTCTAACCTTTGAACAGACGAATTATTTTAGTCTCTCCAGTCGTTAGACCATATATATGTGATCTTGAACATGTGTGTATGGCAGTACCTTTGTTCATATACTTAGATGTACTTTTAATCCCTATAAATGTTGAGTAACGTTTGACTAAACAGAATAAACAAGTTTCTCTTGCCCGCCTCTCGTTTCTTGTCTATCTGTATCAATGGGTGTATGAAACATATGTATCCAAAACCATTATCGTATTTTTTCATTCTGTGATTCGCTAACACGAGGTTTATGTAAGTATACGTAGTTAGTTAAGGAACTATATTTCATCGTTCCTCATCAATATCGAATGGAGTCAACAACGAACATAAAAATAGTATGTTACTTGACAAACTGTGATCCGTATCCGCTGAACACACAATGACTCTGTTAGTTATCAAAACAGACGGCTTCCAAATTGTGCACCTAAGTTTGTAATAATACTTTCTGTAACTTCGAAATCAGCAACCTAATGTTTCAAAAACTTTTCCGCCGTTTCAGGAGCAGCGCTTTACAACCGGATGGCTCTGGTGAATCGATCAATACACTTTAGTATATAAATTAAATTATTAGGTAGTAAGTGTCCGAAAATATCGATATTAATATACTCGGACTTCAGTCCGGTGCAGAAAACCCTCCTATAGACGATACTACTGCGTGTTGTTGAACTTTTGACATTACGTGCATGATTTCGTCCATATCTGTAAGTCGCTACTTATATTTGGGCAAACGGATGTCCTTGATAAGTTTTTTACACCTTAATATTGCAAAATTCGTTCAGTTCAGTATCAGTCTTCTGCAGCTTTGAGATCTCGGTGTAATTTATATTCGTCGCAGTTAAACTACTAATGCTTGCCGTTGATAAAGTGTCTGGAACGTAATTTGTACTACCTTCTACGCGCTACATATCATACGTAAATTGTGATATAAATTCTTATCTTGTGTTGTGAAATGATTATAGTCTCATATAATTAGGAGTCTTTTTATTCAATGTAAGTGAGAATTACTGTTATATTTAGTGTTTGAATTTTTCTGGATCCTGATCCTCTTAGAATATTTATCATTCCTTATTTGCAGGATCCAGCATTGAAGATACTCATTCTGATAAAGAGGATAAAACTGATGATATTGGCACACTCTCGAATTCTGTCAAAGAATGCTTGAATATTGCCTCACCAGATACCAACTCTCCTGTTTATTCGATAAAAACCGATGCTTAAATATCTCATTGAGACGTTTTTCATAAACAAATTCAGATCTGTTACACAATATCTAATTTTTTAGAGGTGTCTTGTTTTTTTTCTCAGTAAGTATTTCGTTAGACCAGTTCTCAAATATCAAGCGTCATTTTTTGTCTTAATACTTAATAATGCCCTATTCAGGGCTTGAATCTGGTAACTCTATTACAAATGATATCTACAAGTAGATATGAAATTCTAGACCTTATCCAATTGTTGTAATTCTCTCTTACGGTTATTACCCAGCAATTCCTATTGCTTAGTATTCTCGGACACCAATTCACTCGACAAGGCCCCAAACCAGAACACAGTTGAACAGGAAAGCGATTATATTCCAAATAACAAGGATAGATGGAGGTAAGAAGCACAATAGGAAAAACGTTAGTATATTTATAGTTTTTACATGATAATATTTCTAGAGTATTTTCCAAGTATCGGCTAGCACTGATTGGGCAAGAACTAGCCAATCAGCGTGCACCAAAGCAATCGAGCATGCTTTAATGCAGTCTATGTCCCGCTAACACCAATTATTGTTATTTTAGTAAAGTCATGTGTCTACTAAAAAAGTAGTAGACTAAGTGAGTGCCACTAATCTGGTTTTGTGTGTTTGTATATGATTCCTCCATAAAGTAACAGTTGAACCAACAATGTGATGTATACATTTATAGTTATTATATCGTCTTTAGTTATGACTTCATTCTGTTCATTTTCCAAGAGTCCTTCTTTTTGAGTTACTTGACAAGTGTTTCGTCAGTTATCAACATTTGATTCTAATCAATCAGGTTGATGAAAGGAGTTTTTACTCACAAACTTTCACACTTCGTATCTGCACATAGGATTCAGTAGACTATAACAAAGATCAAATTGTCTTCAATGTAAATTATGGCACTTTCTAAATATCAAACTATATTTTATCGAGTGAATTATTTTGTAGCTTAATAAGCTAATTGAACAAATAATTTATTATAACTAAATAAATTTATGGACAGTGTGTTCATTAAACTATTAATGTGCATTAGTTGTGTGACAATTTTTCACTCGAGTCAAACTGGTGACTGAAAGCCTTCATATTGAAAAGGTATCCAAAAACAAAGGCTGATCAATAAAATTTATACCCTTCAGTAAATAATACTTTCCTTAATAAAATATGACATCGCTTTTTCGAGGTACAGTCGTTACATATGTCTTTAGATATCATTGATTAACTAACCGCTTTATACTTTATTATGTTTAGTTTCGATCCGGTATGTAAGTTTTGTAGCTTTACTTTTATTTCTCTTACATGATGTGAATTCACTGCTTTCGTAACCTGCATCTCGTGTTTATCACCAGTTATTAAAAACAGTAATATTCGATAAAACAGAAAAAAAGGCGATGTATACTTAAAAACCTAGTCTTTCATAAAAATATCAAGGTCTCATAAGTCCATACGTACTAAAAAATTAACCTTAAAAACTATCGCTGGATATATTCGTGTAAATGGTAATGTTATGTTGCAAAGTCAGTAAATTTTGGAAAGATAGACAGTTGTGTAGTACTGTGTTCACCACAAAGTCTGAAGCACATAGTCTCAGTTCTGTATGTGAATTGATGAATGCGGATTATCAAGGAGCCTAAATTAAGGTGGAATTGGTCTGCAATACTGCATAGCGAAGAATGTACAAAGCAAAAAGTTCGGTTCATTGTATTTATCTTTGGTGCTTCATTTTTCCTGTAAAAGAAAGGAGAGTGTAGATACGTGTTAAATACTCTTGTGCTTACATCAACAATCTAACCTCAGAAAAAACTGTATAGGTATATGTATCATGAAACGGCGAAGAAAAGCTACCCATGAAAAAGTTTCTTGAACTTTCCTGTAATATATATGTCGAAATGTTGGGGTTTTCGGCTTTTTGTTTTCCACACG
This sequence comes from Schistosoma spindalis, assembly GCA_946903255.1. Classification (NCBI taxonomy): domain Eukaryota; kingdom Metazoa; phylum Platyhelminthes; class Trematoda; order Strigeidida; family Schistosomatidae; genus Schistosoma; species Schistosoma spindalis. Next base: position 62,122,674 of record OX336420.1, on the reverse strand, counting down.
GCATATGTATACTACAGAACAGCGAAGAAATAAATCACATACATAAAAAAGTTGTTCATTGGTGGTTACTTTCTGTGAGCAGGATGGTTTAATTGTGAAGCTTTATGTATTTTAGGAAGATCCACAAACTTCTGGTAGGAGTGAGACATTTGAATTTTTCTACATATAACTGATAGCTTGTCTGGTCGATCTCGATTGGCTATTGTTAACGTTTAACTTGTCGCTGTCTGCAGATTTATTTTGATTGCTACCTGCTTTGACACGATTCTTGTCCATAATTTTTTTGTCTCAAAATGATTCCGACTTCCATTTAATACACTTGTATTAATTGTGTTGCTTCAATTATTTTTTTGAATACGAGTCCCTCTAGTCTCGAAAAATATAACGCGAAGTATAAGTTTGTTTTGGCTGCAGCTCAGTTTCAGAGTTATGCAAGTCTAACAAGCTTTCATTTAATCCTGCACTGAGATATTACTTTAATGCCTGTGTTAACAATAGAATCATGGAATGAAACAAGGGAGGTTTATAGTCGCTTCTGAGTACGGACATTAGTCTCCGAAATGGTGGATAAAGATAAGTGGTCACTAGAAACCGGTTGATCATCATCCGAACAAGTATTCCTAAATACGAGAAACTGTTTGAACTGTATTTATACTTAACTAATTATGATACGTGATAATGATAGGATACAATCATAAAAATATGCAGCTATCCTGCACTACGAAACTGTTATGCATTCGGCGTAAACATGTACAATATCAACAGTGCTTTGAATAATCCATATGTGAAAATTAAACGGTATATTCAGCGCAGTCACCAAAGACCGTCATATTTTTGCGTTGAATACTTTTTGTTCCTTGTTGAGTTATGTTTGTCATCTTAGTAAGTGTGATGGTATCGGTTTTGAAACACGTAATAATAATCCTCTAACAGTAACTCACCACTCTATTAATGCTCACTATAATATTGCTCGACACTAATTCTGCTATTTCGAATAAAAATTATTTGTTATTTATATGGAGTTATTTCGGTCAAATTACCTTGTTAAATAAGGTTACTATTACAATATACTTTTAATAAATAAGGTCGACTGAATTTTCATCAAACCTAAGGGGATGATTTGTTTGCAGCTGGGTGGAGGGAATTTGTTTACCAAGCTATAGAGGAATTATAAATGAGGTAATGCGAATGTTTCCGTCATATACGTCTTGTATACCAGCATTGCTGATCATGAATTATGGAATACCTTGTGTAAGACTGACAACATTGGAATTTATGCGAATTATGAGGCTGGTTAACTGTGGTGTTTGTATGAACTAACGATTCCTTTGTACTTGATTATGAATCCCAAATACAGTACATTCGGTCGTGCTTACTTAGTACTTCCTGACCCAATTGCGTTATTTCCGGGATTCCTAGTTTGTACCATAATTCAAATACTTCTAATTATCATCTTGGCGACGCGATGGAACAGTTAGATATCCATTCAACTTTTGAGGATTACGTGGAAAGGTTTAAAATCTGGAACATGACGAAGAAAGATGTTAAGGGTGAATAAAATTGTGAAAGATTTCCTGACATTCATCGGAAAAGAAGCATACAGCTTATTAGAAACTTTGGCATATCCAGAAAAGCCTATTTCACTTCCTCATGCAACTCCTAAACATCTATTATTAATGTAATGTGCACCACTTTTAAATACCGTGAAAGGGTGGAATTTCATAAGAAGGAATTCATCCTTGAATTGCCCCCACATGCCTTGGTAAGGCCGAGAGTAGAGAGGGTCCGCTCTCACACGGCCACGCGTATATAGACTCTGCCAGAGGAGTCCTACCAGCGTTCTGGCAGCGGGGGTGTTGTTTATGAAATATCGGGCGCTTTAACCGGGCCGGTGGACACGGTGAGTCCACATAAGGGAGTGGAAAATCCCTGATTCCAAACCAATTGTAGCGGTAAATAAATCCACCAAATAATTAGCTCTGAAAGTCTTCGACATTAGATGCTAACCATATTAGTTTTAATGGACTCATCTAGCTGAAGGCGTTTGGTCATGCATCCGTACCAGATCACGTGTGGGAACGCCATGCTCAACATGTACTGCAATCGCTAGCCAGATAAGTTCAGACGATCCTCGATATATTGATAGCTTATCAAATATATCTTCGAACCTCCTCGCTCTTGTCTTTTGATATCACTTGGTGGGTGCGTTTCATATTAGAAGGTGTTACTGATTAAAGCGTTGTCAAACTCCGAATACCTGTGGCATCTTCATTGGTGAGCCCGACGTGATCTGGTACACTAAATTGCAAACTGTATGTCTGTTTCTTTTTGGGATTTTATATATCACTGCCTTATTTTAATTTTTATACATTGTGATATTTTTTGTGTTTTTGGATATATATATTTCCCACTCGTTCATTCTTGTACTTAATATATCACTATGAGTGAACAGACACCTAAGGTATTTAAGTTAAAGACTGTGTCCCCACCTTCGTTCCAACTAATGCCTTTCTGGCCAGACAACATTGAAGCCTGGTTTTGCTACACAGAAGCCGACTTCTACGAGCACGGCGTGAACGACACACGTGCACCATTCCCCGCAGTAGTCAAGGCACTACCACGCGAATTCAACAGGTACGTAACACCTAGTATGTTTACTAGTGATGTTTCTGAACCATACGAAAGTCTTGAACGATCCATTCTTAAACGCAGAGATTTAACCGATCGACAAAGGTTAGACTAACTCCTTAACAACATCGACCTGCAACACGGTTCTGCCACAGACATGTTGCAAAGAATAAGAGAAGTTATTGGCCAAAGAACTTTCAATGATGGCCTGTTCAAACAGCTTTTCTTATCCAAACTTCCTCAACAGGTGCAAGCTGTGCTGGTCTCGTTTCCAAACAACGCCGTAGACGAGCTGGCTGCATATGCCGATCGTATTCTCGAAATCACTAAATCTTCTAATGCCGAGGATTTTTGGTCAAAGAAAAGCCTCAAACGACCCAGAACGACATAACGAGTTATGTCATACACTTACACGTTATCTTAAACTTCGTAACGACCGTAAATGGTCACACACCCCTCGAAGAAGCACTTCACGTAGGCAACCTGTCTCTAGATCACGAGGGACGGATAACCCTGACTGGTGCTGGTATCATAACCAATATGGAAGGTCCTACAGAAATCGCAGAAAACCCTGCAAATTTCCCAACTCAAAATCGATCGACACGAAATACGATCCGGAAAACTTCCAAGCCGGCACGCGTTAACGGCAACCGTAGCCGGCGAACATAGCCGTCTGTTATACGTCACAGATGTGATAACGAGAGTTCGCTACCTCGTCGATACTGGCGCAGAAGTTAGCGAATTCCAACGACCGGCTTCACGAATTGGTTTTAGATCTAGAGGCGGCAAACGGAAAGCCTATCACTACGTATGGCAAAAGGTACGTTTATCTTAACGTGAGTTTACGCAAACCCATTCACTGGATCGTTGTTGTTGCAGATGTTTCTATGCCAATCATTGGTATGGACTTTCTACAGCACCACAACTTAATCATCGGTAAGAGCAAACGGAGGCTAGTAGACGGAAATACTAATTTATCTGTTTGCCTGACTTCTTTTTCTGGTTGCAGGTTATCTCCAGTCACAATTAAGCACACTTTAGACCCATTTTATCAACCACTACTCGATAAGTATTCTGGCATGTACCAATCGCAACCGAAATTGCCGTGTGTAACCAGCAACGTTACACATCACATCACGACTACAGGACCACCTGTCTTCTCGAAAGCACGCCGACTGGTCCATGAAAAGTTGAGGTTGGCGAAAACGATTTCGATCACATGATAGACTTAAGAAACACACGACCGTCAAACAGCCCATAAGCATCTCCGTTGCACATGGTCCCTAAAAAGGACAGCAACGATCGGCGTTCAACTGGTGACTATCGGTGATTGAATGCAAAAACCATTCCCGATCGTTACCCGTTGCCTCACATTCACGATTTGACAGCTACCTCGAAAGGTACAACTGTCTTTTCGAAAATCGACTTCGTTAAAGCGTGTAACCAAATTCATATGGCCACTGACGACATTCCAAAAACCGCAATTATAACTCCCTCCGGACTCTACGAATTTTTGCAAATGCCTTTCGGTCCAAGAAACGCGACACAGACCTTCCGAAGGTTCATAGATGACGTTTTTTGAGGTCTCAACTTTGTACACGAATATGTTGGTGACTGCCTAATAGCAAGTCCGGACAGAGAATCACATCTCCAGCGTCTGGATCTTGTTTTCGACCAACTAAAAAAGCATGGCATTACTATAAACATTCAGAAATGCCGAATCGAAACCGACTCCTTAGACTTCCTAGGACACACTATCGATGCGCAAGGTATCCGACCCCTTAGAACAAAAGTGGCGGCCCAGAACTGACCGCCATCAGGCATTTGCTCACATTTAACGGTCTGGTAAGTTTCTATAGAAGGTTCGTTCTCAAATGCGCGTTACTTATGAAACTTCTTACCGACCAAGTTAGTGGAAATGTGTTAAGTTCTCTACTCGAATACGCACGAAAAGACTCTATAACGGATGACACTCGAACGTTATACCTCCAATCGCTCTCAAGTAAGAAGACGAAAGACGTTTGTGAGCACTTATTGACAAGAATCAAAATATACAATCAAACATGGGTATTTATACAAAATAATATATATAATCAATATTGTCATTTAAAAATTCTTAAACATTCATCAATAAGTTAATCAATTGACTGCTATTCAAATACTTAACATCTGATCGATAAGTTAATCGATAACTTAGTCAATCGACTATGTACGTAGGTGGCTTCTCGGTGGCCATTCCAACAAAATGCAAAATCTATCAATCTGGACGACACCGCGCGAAAAGCACTCTCCACAGTTAAGGAATGTATCGCTCAAGCAATCATGCTTACTCATCGGGACACTGAAGCGCCCATTAGTATCGCAGTAGACGCATACGACTCAGCAATCGGAGAAGCCATACAACAATGGGTTAACCACTGCTGGCAACCTTTGGCATTTCTCTCTAGACGGTTGCTAGACACTGAATCAAGGTACAGCACATTCGGTAGGGAACTCCTAGCTATGTATTGTGCTGTACGGCATTTTCAACGCTATATCGAAGGCCGTGACTTCACCATTTTTACCGATCGTAAACCTCTTACCTTCTCTTTAAGCTCATCTTTAGACAAGTACTCACCACGTGAGTCTCAACAACTGGACTACATCTTGCAGTTTACTTCAGATATTCGACACATTTATGGAACAAACAGTGTAGTTGCAGACGCCTTGTCCTGCATAAATTCCTTGAACAGTTTCCAAGGAATCGAACTTTTAAAACTCGCCCAGCTTCAAAAAGAAGACAGTGATCTTCAGCACGAGTTGTCCACAACAACACTTAAACTGCGCATCAAACAGATGGGAACAGGTAAGGAAACCTTACTATGTGACACATCTACGGGTAGTGACCGTCCAATCTTGCCGAAACATTATCGACGCGACGTCTTCAATACGTTGCACAGACTTTCTCATCCAGGTGTTCGTGCAACCATCAAGCTTATAGCAGAACGGTTTTACTGGCCTGGTAGGAATAAAGACGTGAGGGAGTGGGCACGCTCCTGTGTAAGCTGCCAGAAATATAAGGTTATTAGACATAACAAATGTCCCCCAGGCTCGTTTAAAACTCCCGATGCTCGCTTCGACCATGTTCATTTGGATTTGGTAGGACCTTTACCAGACTCGAATGGATATTCTTATCTTTTAACCTGCGTAGACCGTTTTACTCGATGGCCAGAAGCAGTACCCATCAAAGACATTACAGCTGAAACAGTGGTCCGCGCCTTCGTCGAACGTTGGGTTGCAAACTTCGGCTGCCAAACAACCATCACTATACATCGTGGACATCAGTCTGAATCTGAACTGTTCTATTGTGTGACAGCAATATTAGGAATCACTCGCTTCCGAACGATGGCCTACCACCCACAAGCAAACAGGTTAGTAGAACGCTTTCACCAACAACCAAAAGCGTCACTATCAGCCGCAAGCATTTCTCAGTGGACTGACGCTCTTCCACTCGTCTTACTATGTGTTCGCAATGCAGCGAAAGCTGACATTGGATACACTCGTTTATGCTACGACCCTTTGACTTCCAGGGGAATTCGTGGATCCTTCATCCTCTTCAATGAACATGGATCTAACCTCCTACGCGAATAGGCTTACAAACGCAGTGCGTTCAGTTAAACCTGTTTCCACTCGACCGCGATCAAACTGACTTACGATATAGTACACACGTCTTCGTACGTCGAGACTCACATCGACGACCTCTCGAATCACCAAACGAAGGACCTTTCAAAGTTCTTCAACGCGAACCCAAGTACTATATAATCGAAAAGAACGGAACCAACGGTAGTATCAGTATCGATCCCCTCTAAGCAGCATATTTAGAGGAAAATCCTATTCACGTCGATTTTTCTACAACACAATCTCACGACACAACTCCTGCCCTTATAACACCTCAATCGACAGCCAACACACACGTTGATACTTCGGCTGTATCAGAAAATAAACTCAAAACAATGCGCTCTGAAAGAAAAGTAAGATTTCCAGAACATTGCACGTAAGATACTAGATGACATTTTATATCGTCCCGAGTTTCCCTTGCACTATATATAATTTTTCTTTTTTAAAAAATTTTTCAATATGCTTATATTTTTACTTTTTTTATTTCAAAAAAAAAAACAAAACAAAAAAACCATATTACAAAAATCCTTTTTTTTACTGTTACGTGAGCATGAGTTTATTTTCCATTTTTTCGTTCGCTTTGTGTTTTCAACCGCATACAAGTGTATTTGGACATGCACTTACATCTTTTTTTTCCAGGACGGCTGGAAAAGACGATAAAAGAACGATGAAGTTTGAGAGAAACGGAAATCTTCATTGTTCTTTTTCCTTTATTTACTATATTGTACATCATGGTCCCTTATAATAAGGAAAGACGACCATACGCTGCTAAACCTAGCAAGCTATCAGTAGAGTGTTTACCAACGACAAACTCGTTGGGTTTAAACTCCTGGCTGGCCACGTCTTAGGGTGATCACTACCCCACTAGGTGGGGAGTGATCTGTAGCGGTAAATAAATCCACCAAATAATTAGCTCTGAAAGTCTTCGACATTAGATGCTAACCATATTAGTTTTAATGGACTCATCTAGCTGAAGGCGCTCGATCAAGCATCCGTACCAGATCACGTGTGGGAACGCCATGCTCAACATGTACTGCAATCGCTAGCCAGATAAGTTCAGACGATCCTCGATATATTGATAGCTTATCAAATATATCTTCGAACCTCCTCGCTCCTGTCTTTTGATATCACTTGGTGAGTGCGTTTCATATTAGAAGGTGTTACTGATTAAAGCGTTGTCAAACTCCGAATACCTGTGGCATCTTCACTAACATTCCACCGAAAAGTGTAGATGAGCATTGGTTACAACTTCATAACGTCATCAAAATTGCGGGAAAAGTCAGTTGTGGGTTCGCGAAACGTCCCACTTTCAAGCGCTGTGTTTCTTCTAGTTCTTTACAACTCATAGAAGCCCCTCGATTTGTTCCGGTTGACCGGTTGTTTGATCACAACAGAAGGATGTTACGTAATGAAATCGGGGAAACTTGCGTAGGGACCGGGAGGCCTGGTGGTCGGAGCGTGCTAATGAGCTGGAAGCGGCAGCTGCATCTGGTAACTACCGGAAGCTCTTCCAACTCATCCGAGCCACTGACAGCAAGAAGTTTGGTGTGAGCGAAACAATCTGCGAGGATGACGGAACGCCGATCACTAACATCCATCGACGTCTTGGACGATGGGCAGAATTCTTTGAAGGGCAGTTCAACTGGCCTGCTGCTCCGGCAACATCGGTCAGAATGTCCTGCCCTCCATGGCCGGTGACAACTGATCCAACAAATGAGGCGGAAGTCCGCAAGGAACTCCAACTCTTGAAACGTTACAAATCATCGGGCTCAGACGACTTACCTCCGGCTCTTTTTAAAGATGGTGGTGACTTTCTGACCAAGGGACTGACGACGTTGTTTACAAAGATCTTGGAACTAGAGAGTGTACCAACGTCATGGAATGAGTCGATAGTTGTCCCTATCTTTAAAAAGGGTTCACGTCGTTCCTGTAACAACTATCGGGGGATAAGTCTACTTCCGATTGCGTCCAAGCTATTGGCTTCCGTCATACTTCGTAGGTTGTTCAGAACCCGAGAAGGATTGACTCGCGAGGAGCAGGCTGGATTTTGTTCCGGTCGAGGATGTATTGATCATATCTTCACCCTCCGCCAAATGTTAGAACACCGCCATACTTATCAAAGGCCAACAATCGTAGTGTTTCTTGAAATCAGGGCTGCCTTCGATTCGTTGGATAGGTCTGTTCTCTGGGATTGTCTATTGAAGAAGAGTGTGCCTGAGAAGTTTATTAACATCCTAGAAGCCCTATACACAAACACCTCAGACAGAGTGAGGGAATACAACCACCTCTCTCCATTATTCCATTCGAGCAGTGGAGTTAGGCAGGGTTGCCCAATCTCACCATTCCTCTTCAACTTTGCCATAGATGACATTCTGGAAACAGCTCTGATGGATGTAAGGAATGGTGGTGTGGATCTGTTGCCTGGAGAAAGACTTCTAGACCTTGAATATGCGGATGATGTTGTCTTACTGTGCGAGTGGAAGATGCTAGACGGCTCTCTGTGTTCTATCATCGCTGCCCCCGAAGGATTGCTGACATCCAGTGGCAACACCATGTCAGGTTCGGCGCCGTGTGTTCGGATACAGAGACGATGATGCAATTGGTGCCACCATCTTGAAACACAGACTTCGATGGCTTGAACATGTTCTACGAATGTCGTTCAAGAGAGTTCCAAGTCGCGCATTATTTGCCGACGCTAGGACAGGTTGGAAAATTCGGAGAGGTTTTCAGTGCATGATATGGTGTCGGGGTATGGAAGAACGCTGCAAAGGGTAGCTTGTGTCGGTCCTTCACGATTACCTGGCTGGGGTCCGAAAGATGGTGCAACACAGTGGCTAGAGACCTTATCAGATATGGCCCAGAATAGAAGCCAGTGGCGATCCTACTGTAACCCTTTTTTACTTTCCTCATAAAAAGTGGGTGTAACTTTCTTAACTGAAAGAATTCTTTTTGATTGTACTTTTCCGTTTCCCTCATTACTATTATTATTAGTACCACACTACCTAGCACTAATCTGTGGTCATTATTGTTTTTTCTCTTTTTTTTCTTATACACAACTTACCTTATTTTTCTCTTCCCATTCTCATTGTTTTGTGTGACGCATATATATCTGGTGCCCTCTTGTACCAATATTTATCTGTTCAAATAAATAACAGAAACAAGCCTCCAAATGTAGTTTCGGTCATCAACTTCATGTGCAGCTGAGAGATTGATTAACTGCAGGAATTAACATACCGTGTCTGGAAAGACAGCTTTTCAGAATGCCCAACTATTCCTTTCAAGATGCTAGAACTGCATGTATTAACTACGAGGCAGTGAATAAACCTGATATCCAGTCGATGAAAATTTCTAATACTTCGCTTAGTCGTCATGATGAAATATAATCTCAGGGTCGATTAAACTTGCGTTCGCTTAAAAGTGATTTCTATTCTCGTGTAAATATGAAGGGTGTTTCAACAAGGAATTACAAGGCAAATCACAGAGGTGAGATGAAATTTGGTAAATGTTTATCCTGTGGCAAATTTTAATCTCGTAATTCATCTGCATTTCGTGATGTTAAATGTTGTAAGATAAGACACATTCAGTTGGTATACAAAACTACTGTTCATTTTACATCAAGTAGTACTAAATCTTGTAACTTAGATCCCAATGATTCCGCTGTTTCTAATAGTCATTTATCTCTGTCCACCATTTCGAAAGGTTATACCCATATTCAAAAGCGATTATATACATCCCTTGGTTCTTTTCATAACTTCAATGTGGACACAGGCAGTATAGATTTTATATTTAATTCAAGAACTTGAAATCTGTAGATCCTAATGTTGTGGTGCGACCCACTGAAGTCTAGGTTTTAGGGATTACTGGACACACACCGCCCATACGAGTATATTGCTAATTGCTATTAGGAGATGTTAATTTTTCATGCAAACCTTGTGAGTTTTTAGTTAGCGAAACAGAACTGTCCATAATGGGTCTAAAGAATTTGGAAAGTCTTAAGGTGGATTTGTCTTTACTATTTTCTAAAGAATATTACTTGGAGATTTGATAGCGTTTGATACCGCTGTTATATAAACCTCAACGGTGTTTGAAATCAGAAGACAAAGAGAAGCAGCGATTTCAGTTTTATTAGCAGACGGCTCAGAGCACAACGTGAAGAAGGGAATGAGTGAGTCAGCGAGTTGGTTGCGAGTAAGCGAGTACAATGAACATGATATATATATATATATATATATATATATATATATATATATATACATATATAGTGAAATGAATGAATCATCGAATTAATTAAGCAACTAATAGTAAGGCTAGCAGAATGAATATGTGCGTAGGCAGTAAGCGATGCTCAAGCACACATGTTCATACATTTGCAACAATAATAATGATACAGTGCTATAGGCAAGCTGTTGTGCTGATGACTCAGTTCGTTAAATGGGTTAACAAAATCACCGAATTAAATATGAACAAACTTAATCGCACGTGAGGTGCTATAGAGAGATGCTGTTGTACTGTGGTCACGAAGAAGAAAATGTTCCGCACACTCAGTGTTGCTGTGATATTTGTACGAACTTATTATTCATTTGTACTTGACGACTCACTTATTGCGAACTCCAATTATAATACGTTCATTTGTGCTGATCTAGTCCTACTTTCTGTAATTTCTACTATTTCCAAAGTTCCTTGATATTGCAATAATGGGATTAGTTCTAATCATCATATTAGTGTCTCGATGGAGCCTGTGACTGAACAGTTGGATTTAAATCCAAATTGTGAGGCCTGTATGGATAAGTTCGAAATCTAGACTATGATCAAAGAACATGTTGAGGATGAAAATATCGCGATTTATTTCCTTACATTCATCGGAAAAGAAGCCTACAGCTTATTAAAACCTTCGATATATCCAGAAAAGCCTATCTCAAGGCAACACTAAACTGGCATGACACATGTAACAAACTGTTATATGAAAATAAATTGGCGAGACTCTAATTTATGGACGAAGCAACCTGGTATAAGATAAAAAATCTCGGATTTCGGTGCAAAAGTCTTTCATCCATTTTCCTAAATAGATTTCTGGCATTATAGCTGATGTCAGTTCGTGATGAAAATCTTTTATATAATTCCTAACTGAGGCAAATTATGACAATTATTACGAACTTAATAAAAAAAGCACCAGTAACACTGACTGCAGCCGGGTACTACGATAAATACGGATGTTTGGAGAGAGTACAGACTCCTACATAGGCTTGTTTATGCGCATCTTGCCGTTGTCCACAAGTAGCACTTTGTGCACTAAACAACCGGAGTGCACATAAACAATATGGAAACTATGTGGTCGAGGCTGAAAGAGTTTTTGAGACTCCAGAGGGCGACTACTCTGTAGCCGTATGGATGATTTCCTCTACTGCATAAATTACGATTTTAAAACCTCTTAACCTCTTTCTAACCTTGACAAGTTTTTCAGCCACCTATACGAAGTGTATCTACTTTATTTCCTTGGTTTTGTGTAATGTATTTTTACTCCACACTTACTATTTGCTGATTTGGCTAACATTCTCAAGGTCGCTTAAAATTCATTCAAAGGTTGTCTATAAATTAGAGTCTCGCTAATAAATTATTATCATGTAAAGCGCACCAGTTTTGAACGTCGTGAAAGAGAGGAATTTCATAAGATGATTCGTCAGGATATCAAAAATTCTACTACATTAGTACGTCACCCTAATTTAACTCTTACTCAAGGTTTTGTAGATTATAATTTATTAAAGAGATTGGTAATCGTTCGTCATGTGGGAAATTTCACTCATGTAATTCACATGTGTTTCGTAATGCTAAATGTGGTAAAATTGGACACATAAAGGTAGCTTGTAAAACTACTGTGCATTGAGCTGCGAATAATACTAAACCTCGTTGTTCTAATCCTATCAAGTTGAATGCTTCAAATGAATTATACTCTAATCAGATTCATGGTATTATTTTACCAGATACCCGTTGTACTCGTGATTCATGCATTTCTAGTGAAATTATTTGAAAACATATAGACGATATGTGGAGTGCACCAAATCCTGGTCAGATCTGTGGTGTTATTGTATCGGATGTTGGATATTCCCACAACCATTATGTGTCAGGTAGAATCTCTAGTCTGTGGTATGATGAATCAGAGGTAATAGCGGGTTTTCTCGAAGAAGTCAGAAAATTCGTTTTTCCAGTTCTAAAGTTTGCACAGACAAAAAATTCAAATGGAGTCAATAATTATCTTAATGTGTATGGGATAGATGAATATTTTGCATTTGATTGTTTTGCGGGCGAATCAAGCCTAGTTGAATCACATGTGTTAGTTATATATATCAATGCATATTTATTTGATAACTGGAACAATGGCCTTGAATATTCTAACATGAAAGGAAAAAGGAATATGTATCATACTTTTTATGTGAGTCAAAGTCATGTAGCGGTGAATAAGTCCCCAAAATAAATAGCTCAGTAAGTCTTCGACATTTGATGTTGACCACGTTGTTTTCAATGGACTAACCAATCTTGAGGCGCTCGGTCATGCATTTGCATCAGATCACGAATGAGAACTTTGTGCTCAACTCCTCCTGCAATTGCTAGCCAGTTTATATCAGTCGATTCTCGATATACTGATAGCCTGTCAAATATATTTTCTGATCTCCCCGATTCTGTCTTTTGATTTCACTTGGTGGGTACGATTCATATTACATGTTACTGGTTGCGGTGTTTTCAAACTTCAAATACCTGTGGCATCTTCAGTCACATGATGGAGTGCTTCAAATATCAATATCTATCTACAAATGCCCACATATAAAGTCGAAGTGATTTCAGCACACAACCGATATGTTAATCATGTACAATTCTAAGACCCAGGTAAGTCCGTCCCAAGCTTTTGCTAACTCTAATACTACGGAGTATGTTCTAAATCACACAGAATCCGTATCTATTGAGCAGTCAGACAGAAATTCAATGAACCCTGAAGTGAAGAGGTCCAGTCGATTACTAAAATATGGACTCCCATTTAAGTTGCCGAGGTTGTGATATTTGCATGAACTAATGATTCCGTTGTTATTGCTTTTCCACTGAATACGAATTCGAAATATAATACGTTCATTTGTGCTCATCTTGTTCTACTTTCTGTAAACTGCACCATTTCGAGAATTCAAGATTATTACAATAATTCTAATAATTCAAATCATTGTGGTTGGTTTGATGGTGACTAATGTACGTGAAGCTTTTGTAGGATGGGAATCTCATGGACCCACGGTCATTAATGCATATTTCGAAAAAAGAAAGAGGAAATCACAAAAAATGTTAACCAATATTATGCTGTTACACGATAACTGAAGACGTTTAGCTGAGTAAAATTTTTATATTGAATATAACCAATTTCACGTTTTTTATCTATTTGTTTTACTCAACTTCTGAACTTGTTTGTTTGTGTCATTATTTTTGGACAGTTTGGTTTACTCTTTGTCTTTGGTTTGGCATTTTAAAGTTTTTTCTCCGGGAATCCGCAAAATCGAAGGTTTGTTTCTATAATTGTTATAGTTATTGTTAGAATGACTTTTTGGGTCTACTATTTGTAAATTGCGAAAACATTTGGTGTCTAAATTGTAGCTTGGTTCTACTGTTAATTTGAGTTCATAAATTGCAAAAAGATCGATATACCGTACTCCAATAACTGGAACGAGCAAGAACTTGAACGTGACATATGCATCCACCAATGTTAGCAGAGAAGACGATAAAAACCAGTTTTATAGCAGGCTTCAGTCGATCAATGTGCAGTGCTCAGGAAAGAACTTGACCATCCTGATACGAGATTTAAGCGCTTAAATCAGAATGGGCAACACCAGGTATCAAGATATCATGGGACGACATTTGGTGACTTAGAGGAACGAACAAGAACGGTGAGAGACTTGCAAATTTATGTGTATTCAACAAATTGGTTATATACGACATAATATTCTCACACAACAAGTATGTACCAATTTCACGGATACAAATTTTGGAATACAAGATGATCAATCCCTTGATGCCATATTTTTGTCATCATAATCTCATATTTTAGTCAACGGGGTTCAGTAATCTCAACAATCAATTGATAAATGTCAAGTATTAACAATGGTTGTGGGTCGCTCTAACCTATCTTATGAAGATAGAGTGAGACGACTCAATCAGTTTCGATTATTCTATTGTAGTTTAAAAAGTGATATTATGTTGACATGTCATACAGTAGGTGATTACGCATATATAGTGTTTGACACCCCTACAGTAATAAATATCTTCTCTCAAAAATTTTTTAAGGTCAATGAAAACGGAAGTAGAGGAAGGAAAAATGCAAAACTAAATGTGAATAAGAATCAGTGAGTCAAAATATAAACATTTTAAGCTGGCTTGTTGTCGTACAAGATAAGAAATTATGGTCTGAGCGCTTTTGTTTGGGGGTATGGCCAGTAGAACCAATAACATTGATAACATCAATTTCGAGGCGTTGAGTGTCTGCTAATTTTTCAGAACTTGTTCACCGCTCATGCTGAATGATGAACGTAAAACAAGATCAAATATGTTTCGCCTAAAGTTTAATTCCTCGTAGTGCGCAAGGAAATTATGTTTGGTGTGATGTCAAATTTTCACAGAACTACAGGCTCTGAAGATTTATAAAGGTCAATCAAATTTTTTTGTGCTGTGAATAATGACGTTCCGCCTTTTTACCTTGCCGGAGAATTCAGATTTGTGTATTGAGAACAGAATACCTATGACCTCTGTTGGTCATTTTCAAGTAAGCTTCTGAGTGTCTGGTCTTCTCGCGAGTGAGTCAATTTAAGGGGCGGACACCACTATATATGGTACCCGGTTCGAACAATTGATGACCCGGTTGATCTATACGCCATAGCTATTTATTTTGTACTTAGCTGCTATTTTCCCTGAATTTTCCTGATATGGTCGGGGGAAGAAGAGAGTACATCAAGTTCAGAATTATTTCTTAGCATTCTGTACATAAAAATCAGATCAACTCTAGATCCCCAGTAATAATAATAATATTTTATTCTCGAATAACATTTTGTTACATGAGGCATGCCAGTTTACAGGCAAGATCAAATTGTTACAAATGATACAAATTCCAACAGTAGTAAATTACTCAGCTGGGTCTATAATTTATAAGATATGAATGTAGAATGGTTTTAGTCAGTATCACAGTTAGCGCGCTTCATGAAAGTTGTGTTGCGACGTGCAACTGACGATCGATAATAGATTCATGTGCAGTTGAGGGCTTCTAGAAATCGCAATCTCATATCCCTTTAGAATATTTGAGTTTTTAAGGATGATGCAGGACGGGGTCACCCGTTCCGTATCTCAAGGGGGCTGAAAAATGGTGCAAGAAAACAAAAAAAGGACGAGAAGCAGAGAAAACAATGTTCATGAAGAAATGGTTAAGGTATGACTACTCAGTCTGATTCTCTTTCATTAAAGTATTTAGTAAGCAGGAGCATCCTAACAAGTTAAAGAAAATAAGTGTAAATAAGGTGTGAGTGGATAATCAACTGACAAATGGAGGTGGTTCAGAAAGAAACTGAGAGTATGAGAATATGTAGTTATAAAATATAGTGCTAAAAGCAGTGTTATGATATACAAAGACTGTCTCCCTTTTTTGTCGACGCTATTGGAGCCTTTTTTAGATTTTATAGGGTCTTGAGTAGGTTTGTTTTTTTTATTTTTATTTTATCGGATTGTCTAGTTTGCTTGTAATAGGATTACTGGGTAGGAAGTTAAACCAATTCAACTTTCTAAACACGATTTAATGAGGTATTTTGCATGATAAATCATCATCAATACCACTAGTTCGTGACATTCCACTAGACCGTAAGGAGCCGTAATTTAACAAAATGTTCTGCCCTACAGACATGGGTGGATTGAAGTTATCTCCCCGCCATCATGTTTGCTGGTCAGTAACGCCACCCTCCCTCCTTTTGTGACGTAAGGCTCTCTTACGTTTGTGGTAAGTATGCATACTGCTTTAATCAATGCCCATGGTTGGAATACACTGTCTCTACTAGTTCCATGTTACAAGCAAATCTGATAGTTAAAGCGTTTGTATTATGGGTCGGATGTCCATTTAGTATATCACACTGCTATGAAGATAACTAATGGTGAAAGAAAAAAACAGGTTAGATTATATGCGGTTTAACGATAGTAAGGACTAATAACAAGTCAAATGATATGAAAGAGTATAAAATTGTAAAATTTTTAGGGTAAGAAAAATAAAACATTGAGCAACTCACAAGACTTTATGATCAATTTTGAACTTCGTATGATCGACCTTAGTAGATCAGCATCCATAAGATTGCTGAGTTATCTGTCTACTTGCAATAGAAAAAGAAAAAGACATGACACTTAGGAAGAATAATGTATATTTAACCAGTAGAGAGATGTGGGAACTGAAAGTGAGGGTTAGGAGCATTAGGTCTTGATTAATGGACAAAAAATAATAGGAAACTGCAAACCATATGTCCTGTGATTTAGTTGTATTCATATTAGTAATAGTCGGGCTCGTCATATTCTTGTTCAGTCAAGATATCAGGCGGTTCATAATAAAGTGCCTCATTGGTGGGCGGGAGTTCAAGGAAAGATTGAAGCTCTTTAGAGTCTAGAAACAGGGTTATTAGCATTTTGGATCTGGTAAATGTGTCACAGTTGCGGATAGGCAATGGCAACCTGTTCCACAATAAACTATACCGCACTGTAAAAAACTTACAACGCACTTGTTTTTGGTGTTTTACGGTGTGTAGTGTATATGCGTTGTTTCTTAGTCTATAGGCTGGGTAGTGAATCATAGTTGGGCAGGAGGTTAGAAATGAGAGTTCATATATCGCTTTGTAGAGAAATATTAAATTATTCTTTAGCCTACGGTGCCATAAAGGTTCTAAAGAGAAGTGCTTACATCTATCTGTGTAGTCGGCATTAGAGTTACTTCCTAGCAGTTGGCGTGTGAAGCGATTTTGAACGTCTTCAACTCTTATCTTGTCGGTGGTATTCATATTAGAGAAGACAAAAGAGCAGTACTCCAGGGAAGGTCGTACACATATTTTATAGAGAGTAAGCTTAGCCTCTGTTGTGAAGAAATTTCTCATTATGAAACCAATTTGCCGTCTACATTTAGAAATAATAGATGATGCATGTAGGATGGAGTAAAGTGCTGTAGCTTCTCGTGCCTCTCTTTGCATGGTAAAGCCTGAAGTTCTGGAATGTTTTAGACCACCTAACCAGGACTTTTACGTCCTTCTGAAGTTCACATGCATTTACATCCTTAATCGTTTCCCTACAGATTTGTGCATCATCAACGCATAGTAGCAACGAAGACTCAACCATTCTTGGGAGTTTATTCACACACAGTACAAAATGTAGAGGACCTAAGATAGAGCCTTGCGGTACTTCACTTAGTAGCGACTTTGAGTTTATTACTCAGCACTTCATCATGTGCTTTGCTGGTCTAAGTTATCGGCATCAACCGATTTCTCATTATCTAGTGACTTGGTGCATTTCACTATTTGTATGAGGAGATTTGTTGCGCAAGATAATCCTTCGTTGAAACCACATTGTTCTCTGTTCAACAAGTTGGCGCATAATTCTAATTTAAACAGTAAAAACATCAGATTTAGTGATAGAATCTTTTTACAACGAATTTATTATCAAGCTATACAATCGTATATATATGAAATTTTTAGCAAATACTTATTTCCGTGAGAACATATGGACAACGAATAAACATGATGATGTAACAGAGCGATTATAATATTTGATAACGTATTGTGAATAATAACGATAAAAGATTCCGTATATGTAAATAAAAAGCCCTGTAAAATCACAAGGTTAGCAACTGATTATGACTCGAATAAATTAAGGTGATTAAAATGATAACAAATTCGTTGAAAAGAGGTCCCACGGCTGAACTTGGTGTTCTTAGTTTTCCATGAATATCATGATGGCCTTTTTGACTGTTCTTTCAAGTAGTTCGATAGAATTTGTCTCAATCCTGATTTGTTAATTCCATAGACGATTGCATCCGTGCAGTCCATTAGCATCTCATCGTGACCAAGTGTTGAATATCGCAGTAAGTGGGGTAGCAATATACTATGCGATTTGTTTTGTGTTTCTACAGTGTAGTTCATCCGGTCCTGATGACTGTTCCGTGTCTAAAGTGATAAGAGCCTTAGTATGTCTTCCTAGTTGAGGTTCAGGGTGAGCAGATGATAATGTGACTTTGTATTTGCGTCTAGTCATTGTTTCGTGGACAATCTTGAGTAAAAACTGCCCCGAAATGGTGCGCCATGGCTTCTGATTTCTTCTGGTCTTCTTTGATAGTTTGAGATCCATGCCCTTGCTTAATTAAGTTCGGAATCCAATGATGGGTTCTTGTTTTGTAGTTTATGTACTAGAAAAGTCTCTTTAACTTCAACTGCTACAACGCTCAGTCTGTTTTGTGCTGATGAGGAAATTTTCTTCTGAAACCGTCAACTCATATATTTTGAAGCTCTCAGTAATCACTTCCTTCTTAGTATGCTGGACTCATGAAAACATTCACTGCCTCCTGGAAATCGAACGTTTGCTCGTCTGCTGCTGGCTTTTGTCCATGGGTAGCTTTCTAACTGCGTTTAATAGCTTAGTGATTTAAAAAAGTCAGCGGAGACTTAGTAGAACTAAATGCTTTGAACAGCCAAAGTGTTAGTGGCTTATCTATACGCAACCGGTATAAGTCCAGTGCACACTTGTCGCACTTGTAACATTGAATCCCAACATAAGCCAGAAAACAGCATGTGGGCCTGCCACAACAACGTTTCACTCGCGCCAGTGAATTCGTCAGATAGGCTCACAGATGGGACAACACAAAAAATCCTTTCACGTGAGGAAAAGAGAACAAAAAATTAATTTATGGTAGGATTGTTCTAAAATCTATAAAAGCGATGGACACTAAACACAAAATATCAAGATTTTCATGTGACTGAAAATCCAACTTAAATACATGTGAAAAAGCCTTAAAACAAAAGTCTTGCTCAGTTTTTTTCAAATGGAGCCTCAAGACTATATTAAGCAATACGCTTTTGGAAAATTAGGATTACCTTTCAGTGACGCAGACTCAGTTACAGAATAAGCAAAGTTTCGGTATTTCTGCGGTAAAATCTTCAAAGAAACCTCGTTCTTAAGTGTTTTCAAATTGTTAAAGTTCAGAGCAAAACGATCGTCAAACCACTGGCTGGTAAGACAAAGTTCTCCACAGAATTAAAGGTGTGTTACACGAATGCTCTCAGTCTACCAAATAAAATGGCGTAGCCCGAAACATTGGTGGATATAGAAAAACCGGATGTTATTGCTGTCTAAGAAATATAGTTAACGTCAGACGCGTTCGATAATGAATTTCGGGTGATAGGTTTTTTATCGGGTAGAGCTAATAGAATAAACCATGGGGGGATTATTCTGAACACAAAAAGTACTTTAACCGTACTTGTAGTTGAGAAAGTGGTAAATGATTCATGAAAATGTGAACTGGTGCGTTTCAGGCTGGAGTGTCGACGGCAAGATATCGAATCAGGCGAGTGATCACTGAAGACGCAGATGCATGCGCATTTCAGGCAGGCTTAAACAATGTGATTAACTGATGTAAATGATGGCTGTTTACAACCAAACTGATTGTTCCCTGTGTAAGAAGGAATGCAATGCGATGAGTGTAAAAGTGGTTCCATAAGATGTATACCCGTTTGAATCCCACCGCATACAAAAGATGCTCTAAGCCTAACTCTTATTTGGTTTTGCATGTTTTGCTGTTCAAATAAGACATTACTAATCCAAGAGGCTATGGGCCAAGTAGCTTTGGCCTGTAGGAAGAAAGATGATGGTTGCGCTGGTACTGATGGCGAAGATTGCGTCAGTGTTGTAAGTGCTGTCACGGCAACTGCCAGACACCCAACTGTGCAACACGCAATAAGGCTTTCAACCCCGAAGCAATTAGCCAGCGGCATGCCATTAGATATTGGTGGCCAAGCTGCAATATCAGTGACTGATGATCCTGATAAAACCACTACTGTTCCTAGTAGTTTCAATGTTAATGTTGCGACTGATGGAAAATGCATGATGCGAAAACGTAAAAGAGTAGTAATGATAGCCAAAACTACTCCACCAAGCTACCAAAGCAAGACTTCATCAAACGTTGTTGTGGGACATTTGCCCGACTCTCATAATTCCGTTACAAAGAAAAATGACGGTAAGATGCTACCAGTCAATATGCAAGATCTGACGTAACGGTCGATAGCCGTGAACACGATTTTCAGGGAACTTAAACCATCCCTAGTTTAATTATTTGGAATCTAGGGGAGTCGAAAAATAATGATCCTGCTAAAAGAAATGCACACGATCTGCAGTTAGTGGAATATGCAGTCAGAAATGTACTGTCTGAAGAGGTTTCAGGGACTCATATCACGAAGGAAATACAACTCGGTAAATGGGTCGGAGATGAGACTCAACCGAGAAGGATCTTGACGTTTGTATTCGAGAATTTTGAGGAAAGCAAGATAATATTGAACAACGCACGCAAAACTCGCGATTCAAATATTCGTATCTGACCAGACTGGCCTCTTGAGGATCGAATCAAGCGGGAGAGTGCTCTTACGGAGTTGTACTGTACTTTGGGTTTAGGACATATGGTATACAATTTGTATCTGCTCCTCCACGTCTCAATATCTGGCGAGCCAATATTCCGGCAATCTGGGACTACGCTATGTCAACTGACTGGTCGGATGGGTCGATAGAAGACGAATGGAATAAGTTTAAGGCCACATTCGAGTTCACAACATCATTGTTTATCCCATGGTTACCATGTAAGCTTGCATATTGCACACCATGGATTAACAAGGAAACCTGCAAGCTATTGAAGCGTAGGAAACACTTCTGGGACTTATTGTTGTCAACAGGACACGCATCATTTAAGTGTGAATATAAACAAATCCGGAATATATGTAAAAAGACCATAGCTCAATCCCGCACTATTTACGAACGACAGTTGGCGTATGATAGCCGTAATTTTCTGAAACGATTGTTTTCATATGTTAAACGGCGAACAAAACATAGTGATGGTATTCCTTTATTACTGTTACAGGAAAATTCGGATTTACTAGCTGAATCGGACTGTCTGTCTGTCTGTCGATGTGATACTCATGGATTTTAGCAAAGCACTTGACAAAGTTTCACACTTAGGTCTTATGAAAAGCTCTTGAGCTTCGGAATAACAGGTGCTGTACAGGAATGGATAGGAAGCTTCTTATGTGTCCGCAGATAGAGAGTGAGGGTCAATGGAACGCTATCCGAATGGAAGCCGGTCAAAAGTGATGCACCCCAAGGCACCAACTTAGGCACTCTACTTTTCCTTCTCTACGTTAACGAATTACCGCTCTTGCTTAAGTCATCGATATTCTTGTTTGAGGATGATATAAAAATCGGCAGAACAATACGAAGTGAGGCTGATCGTTTGGATCTTCAAGCTGACTTAGACGAATTAATTAGATGGGCTCGAGGTTGGTCCTGGAAATTAATTTTAGGAAGTGTGTTCATGCAGTAATAGTTATAATTATACTGTTGATGGTAAATCTCTTCCACGCGTTCAAGAACATCAAGACTTAGGAGTAATAATAAGTCATGACTTGAAAACGACTGCGCATTGCAACGCAGCTGCTGTCAAAGGTTTTCGTGCGTTATGGTCACTTCGCCGAGCATTCAAGTGCTTTGACAAGGAAATGTTTCGAATTTCATACCCCTCCTATGTAAGAACACACTTAGAGTACTGTATTCAAGCAGCTAGCCCATGTCTGATAAAGGATACTAAACCACGTGAACGTGTTCAGCGTGTGGGAACAAAATTAGTGAAGGGTCTTTCTAAACTCCCTTATGATGAGCGCTTAAAACGCCAAAACCTTTCCCCCTTGTCGTACCGTAGGATACGAGGTGACTTATACTGGCATTTCGTATCTTTAACTATGACTTGGATGTTAATATGTCTTATTTGTTTTCTTCCTCCAGCATTTATAACCTACGAGGTCATAGCAAGAAGGTTCACAAACCGCGATCTAACAAACCTAAAGTGGGGTATCGTCTTTCTCATCGAGTAGTCAATGATTGGAACGCTTTACCCGAACAAGTGGTATCAGCTCCATCAGTGAATATTTTCATGAAGAAGCTGGACCTTCACTAGAAGGTAATCTGCCAGAATTAACGCAGGTTCACCAACCTACTATCTTTATTACTGAAGACTGAATGTGAAATTATTCGCGTCCACCTCTGATAGATTGGCTTAGTTCATATCTGAAATATCGACATTTTAGGGCTAGGGTAAACTTCAATTTATCACAGGCAATGGAATGTACTACTAGGGTCCCCCGGGGCTCAGTACTAGGACCTCTTTTCTTCTTGATTTATATAAATGATCTTCCTAAACAGGTATCGTCAGACATTACTTTTTGCCAATGACATGAATCTTTGGAGAGAGATACGCAACCAAGAGAATATACAGGCACTTCAGGAGGATCAGACTCGACTTCAAAGTTGAGCAGACGATTACGGACTTGCCTTTAACACTTCGAAGTGTAAAGTAGTCCATCTGCGACATGTCGCAGACTACAGTTACAACTTAGGAAACTCCTCTCTAGTAGTATCCCGAGTCGAAAAAGATTTAGGAGTTCTGGTGCCCTACGACTTAAAGTCTTACGCCAACAAACCTTTCACTAGTAACATTGAAGCGCATTTTTGGTCAGTTGGACAGGAGAACTTTCTACACAATCTCCAACAGTTTTATTCGTCCCCATTTAGAGTAAGGAAACATAGTATTTCCTCCCTCACTCCAAAATGATAGGGACACTGGAGCGTATCCAACGACGAGCCCCGAAATAAGTTCGGGGACTCAAATTTAAACCTTATGAAGAGCGCTTCCAATCACTTGACCTTTACCCATTAGAGTATAGGCGTCTTAGAGGTGGCCTTCTAATCGCTTACAGTATCCTTTACACTTCTGGATATCCTCTTAAACACTTACTTAAGCTTAGTCCCAATACTAACCTAAAGGGTAACAACCAGAAATTAGAGATACAACATAGTAGAACGGACTGAAGGCACAACTTCTACTCCTTAAGAGTTGCCAAAAGCTGGAGTTCGCTGCCGGCTGAACTAGTCCAACCAACTTCCCAGGAGTCCTTTAAGAGGCGACTTGATCTATTCCTAAGGACTAACGATAGTATCTTACTATGATTTGCCAATATCTTTTTTTTCTATTTCATCAATAATATACCTATGTTCCTGCATGGAGATATTGGTGATCCCTTGCTACCAGACACGCAAGCCTGTTAAGCGAAAGCTTCTACTCCGTCCACAACCATTTGAACCATTTGACCTAGATGAGCGCGTTTTCTGTATCCTTTCGGTGCTAGTCATGCAAGTTTACATTCGTTCGTTATTTAGACTTAAGGGATGAGGATAAGCCTATTAAACTCAATACGATTCCCGTTACACTTCTTAAACGAAGAAAAAGGGTTAGCCGGGATATAATCAAACAGCAGCGCCTGCGTTCTGAGGAGTTACGCAAACGTGCCCGAAAACGCAGAAGTCTTATCCAACCTCCGATCCGTTTTATAAAAGTGAGGATAATTTTGTGAAACCACAAACCCACAGACGGGTCTCAGGCGGTCGTACGATGAGTTACGTTTGCAGCGGATCGCTAAACGCAAATCTCCGTTTTCAACAACTGATCAACCAAGACTGGGTGTTGTAATCCGGTTAAAGGACGATGAAGAGCAACTCGCGGATGTTTGTAAAGATGTGTTCAGATTACTTCGTCTTGACACCCACAATCAAGCTGTTTTCATCAAAATTACAAAGGTCTTAATAGTTATGATCTTGTTATTTTTAGGCTACTCTTAGTCTGTTGAATATTGTTTCGCCTTATGTGGTATGGGGTTATCCGTCCCTGCAAGTGGTACGCGATATGGTTATGAAGCGTGGGCGTACTATGCTTGGTAGACACAAACATTCAATCGACAACAAAGTAATTGAAGAGAAACTAGGTAGGTTTTTGTTCTGGTTTCAGTTGTAATGATTTTTTGCGATCAACTTCACAATGTACTCATACATAACTAAATAACCGTGTGTTTATCTAAGTTTCAGATCAGAGCTTCAAAATGTAATACACGATTTCGGAAATCCAAACTCACTTTTATAAATTGTAGTGAACTTAAGTGTTAATTGGTTACCGGAATTGTTTATTACAAATTTCGACATTTAGGGCATTGGTTCTATCGGAATATATTTTTCTAAGTGTTTTGAACAACTGGAGATTTGGAATGAGTTAGTTTTATTAGATTTATACACTACGAGGTTTCCCAAGTACTGTCACATCAGTCTTAGGTAACAAGTTTAGGAGCTCAATAGACCGATATTAATCTTTTCAATTTCTAGCATTGTGAAGATCCAATATAGCTTTAGAAGTACCTACAGAAGGTAATGATATTACGTGCTCCGACAGGGAATTCCAGTAATTCACTACACGGTGCGAGAAACGGATCTTTAGTCGTAAACTATTTGATATCGGTTCTTAAACAGTTTTGAAATGTACTTTCAGATGATTAGTTCTAGATGTAGGGAAAAGATAAAACAATAAAACCAAGGTCATCGTTCAGTCTACGGCTATCCAGCATTAAATCACTCCGTAGCCTGCGGTAAATAACGGAAATAGGTGGAGGCGTCTGTCTGTCTTCATAAGGTAAGCCAGTACGACCTCTCACCATTCTGATCTGGTCATTAGACTCGTTCTAACATATCCGCCTCGTACTTGAAATAAGGACTCACCGCTTGAATCCCTTATTTCAAATACGACCTCACAAAAGTCGGACTGAGGATTGTATTTTGATGACATCCACTTTCCACAGATTCCCACATTGATAGAGCTTCATTTACACATACCCGTTGTCTCCTATCATTGAGAAAGTCATTTATCCAATCTATGATTAGATAATGGGTTCCAAACCCGGGTAAGGGACCTTGTCAAAAGTTTTACTTTAATCCATGAAAATTATGTCTACTGGAATATTACTATCTCTCGCTGCAGCCCAATCTTCTCTTGTAGTGATATTTGTTGAGCATGAAGGACCTTTTCTGAAACCATGTTGCTCTCTGGCTAGAAGATTATCAAAACGAAATGGGAATCTTCAATATTCTAAAAGACTATTCCCTCCCACATAGTTTGGGACAGCCATCGGAATAATCGCTCCCATTAGTTTGACGGCTACACCAAGTTAGCCGTGCCAAAGTTAAACGTATAGCTCTAGTTAAAGATTGGTGCGCATTTCGACTTCGCAGATGACCTAGCCCTTTCTATCATGTACACAGCAATGAATGTAGGTAGACATCATTTAGCAGCAGCCTCTGCAGCAATATGACTCAACGTTCACAAGAAAAAATGCGAGATCCTAAAATACGGCACAACCAGCACCAGCATCTGGTGGTCAAGCCAATTCGTGGCATCGGTCCTTGGTATTCGGATAGTTACTAAGTACAGAGAATCTATTTGTGTTTCGTGGGATTTTCCTAACCAGTAATTTTACAATTTGAGGGATGCGGCTCAAATCCATTCACCCTTTACTCTCTCCTCGGTCCTACATTTACAAATTACTCTGTAATTTGTTTGACTCTATGAATCCAATTTTTATCAAACCGCATCGTTTATGCATAGTCTTTTACTACCGTTAATACTGTAACTGCTAATAGTACTCTGATATCCCACTATACACGTGTCGTGTAGCAACTTAAAGTGATGCATATGTGCGCTAGGTTCTGCTTCGTTTATGACTGGTAGACATCTTAGTAATGGTCTCGTATTATGTGATCGCTGAATAAAGGCGTTATCCTTTATACTCTTAGTATCTTTCGTTTGACTCATTTTCTTTTGACAATAGTATCCCTTTTTGTGCTAATTTGAAGTGCCACAATAGGCTGATACATTTCATACTGTCTTTTTTCATGCCTGCTTGTCCATATAAGTTGAGAACGTGTTATATATTAGTTTAATTAACTTCAGATATTTATATTCCGAAAACTATCAATAGTTTTCCAAGTTACTTCATACAAAAATTGATAATCTTGTGGATAAACTTATCCAAATTTATCACTTTGAAATCATTATTCTATTTGTTTTTCAAAGGTCACTGTGGGATTTTGTGTATAGAAGACATTATCCACGAACTCGTAACTGTTGGTCCAAACTTTATGGCGGTTCAGCGCTTTTTATGTCCATTCAAACTTATGTCATCCAGTCGTGATTGGATGTCAGGCTCACGGCGCTGTCACGCTCGTGTTGATTCTCTAACAGGGTTTCGAGAAGAACAATTAAATGAAATGATTCGTAGAATGATATGATTGTGTAAATAAAGAATGTATAGGTATTATCCGCGATTATTACTTTTCTGCATATATTATATGAGTATACAAA
This sequence comes from Schistosoma spindalis, assembly GCA_946903255.1. NCBI lineage: Eukaryota > Metazoa > Platyhelminthes > Trematoda > Strigeidida > Schistosomatidae > Schistosoma > Schistosoma spindalis. The sequence goes on along the minus strand of OX336420.1, from coordinate 62,095,865 downwards.
AATCTGTCTTGTCTCAAAATTTCTGTAACTGTGCTACTCTTTTTGGTTACTGATAAAAGTTTTTCACATGGAAGGATTATTTCTATTGTCATGTCAGTCGATTCGCAGTATTACCTTTGTATTTATTGATCTTGCGACCATTTACATCTTAAATGAACTTAGTGGACCATTCAAAAGTCGAGAAGCCCTTTATATTTTTATAAACATTGGCAGCGAGCATTAACTTGTCTTTGTCTACAAAAGGAAGTATGTACTGGTCGAAGACTACATAATAATGTGTTTTTCAAAACACTACAATAATTTACAATAACGAGTATTATTTAATTTACAGTCACAAACAATTTAGATTTTCATGCATTCGGAAACTAAGTCCTCAGTATTATTGTATTATGAAGTGTCAGTTCTTTTAGATATATCGCTTCTGTCAGTCAGTCAGTAACAACGTGGAACTTCGTACGTACGTACATCAGTTCGAGTTGCCATACCGCATTAGCACAGAGATTCACTTATAGATTCAAATTCCATAGTGGTAGAGGTACTAAAAGTATAATTAGTGATAAGGAACATCAGGGTTTGAAGATGTTATTCAAGGAGTATAATCCAGTGGAATAGAAAATAAAAGACATGAAGAATACAGAAGATTAGAGTTTGAGAGAACACAGAGAGTGGATGCACCTGTGCCATTGCAAACGATTTTGAGCCATATCGCTTCTATACGTCACATACTTTGCGAACACTCGTGCGTTCTGCGTCACTTTGAGTTATATCGTTAGTTTCTGTGAGGAATGAAACTTTTCCATCACATTTTACGGTGTAGAAGTAAATATGTGGTAAGACTGCCTATTCACTTTTTCTCCAGTGTCGCTGATACTATCATTTAGGAGAACTATTTTGGCATACCATGAACACTTTGTTTTCTTCATCCTTATCTCCAATAAGCTGTGGGCGCGCCTTCCATGTTTGTAAATATCCTCCCGTTATGTGGTAGGTTTTCTCAACCTCAATGGTGTGTTAAATACGTGATCGGTCTTCCTGTTGATTCCTGGTAACTTCAAGTAATTTCAAAGTGTGCGTCAGATAGGGCTAGGATATCTGTTTCGTTAAGTTCACGGCTTTGTATTGTTTGTTTAAATTCCATTAGTGTGCAAAGTGTGGTCAAAGCATTCTGTGTCTCATTGATTAAATGTGTGTGTAGACCTTCAATGGGATCTGTTGCAGTTTGGTTAGAATTGTCTAAATACTCATCAAAAAATTGCACATTTGTTATTGTATATTCTTTCCACATTACGGAGGGTTGTTGTAACTGTATACATAGTTTGAACAACCGTTTCCTTGATTTAACTGTTTCGAAAGTTGGAGGGAGTGTTATTCTAACTTGAGTACATGCACCAGAGGAAGTGTGAATATCTTTCATCATCTGAATTTTGAAGAGATTAACCCAGACGGGTTCTGTAGAAGCCTAGAAAACAAACGTATTATATGTATGGGTGGGGATTACCGTGTCTTGGTAACATAGATGTGCAGAAGCGCTTTTAGCGTAAAAGTTGGTAAAGTGTATTTCTTTGAGGAATGTTGGTACGCTGCAGTCGAAATGGTATTCCTTAATCAAGCATCCTCGCACGTTGTCATTTCGAGTTGATAGTCTGAAGCCGGACGTTTGTTCTTTTATTATTTCAATTGTAGACATGGTGTATTTATCCTCAACCAGGTAATACCGATATAAATCTGAAATGTAAACAAAGTAGGGTTTTATCAGAAGTTGTTGCATTTAACATCCATAATACTAATTCCAAAACTTGTTTCAGTACTACTGGCTTGTGGAGTCTCAACAGTTCCTTGTCGGTACTAGCGAAATCGATTTGCATGTAAGACAGCTTTCTGTTCAATATTTACCTGGAAATTCTTTTCCGCAGTATCTATGCAGGAAGCAATATATAGCCAATCTTCACGTCGTTTAAAATTGTTAGCACTAACTATAATTTCAAAAACCGTGTCTAACTCTTAATTTGTCTATGGTTTTCTATCAATTCCACGATTTATAGTGCTAAACATAAAACAGTTCATGGTATCGTAGCGAGTATTTCCTGTCTGCTGTTCAAAAGAGTTGGGGATTGTTGAGGACAGATGTATCTAGCCAACATGAAGTGCATAAATATAAAGTCCTCTGTTTTTGACTTCAACATGTTAGCCTACACGTACAGTAAACCTAAAGTTAGAGTATTCGATTGTATGCAGACAGTCACATCTTCATACTTTTGTTTAGGTGGAACCACTCATCTGAATGACAACATAGCTGGTTATTTACAATGTATTACTTAAAGCTAGTTCAGTGCCGCGTAGCATATCAATATTTGAGTTGACAAGTTGAAATATGGGGTTGTTCATACGTGTTAAATTGTGACCCTTACGAGAGAAAAAAGAACACTGCGACGTAAGAAACATAAGATACAATTAACAATTTATGATTGCCTGGTCCACTAATTTAAAATTATACTAACTACTTGGGAGGAAATCATTGATAAATTCGAAATTCATACCTTAAACCTGGACAAAGCACCTTCAAGGCTACTCCAAGAAGGTTGGTAGGATGATCGAATTGACTAGTAGTGGGATTGCGTTTTTCCAAATAGGTGACAAACGAATAGTACGTCCTACCTGATTAAGTAGCATCAGCCTAATTGGTGAACATCCTCAAATACAAGTTGGACCACGATTGGAAAACAGGGTGTGAAGGTTAGCACAGCCAAACAACCTACTCTCCTTATTAATGAGTAACTAACCAGGATTTTTGAAGCCTATCTTTGTATCGCTTTTAAATTTGTATATCTAAGTACGTTCTAATAACTATTGTCATGTAATTAACCACAGTTGTGTCAACAACTAATCGACATTTACGTTTTCGCAATTGTTTAAGTGATTAATTGAAGATTATATATATATATATATATATATATATATATATATATATATATAGGTTTTTTAAAAATACAAAAGCTTAACCCCCAAAATAAAAGCGAACTACAGCTGTCAGTTATACAGGTCGACTAAACTAAACTTGTGGATTATTATTAATATTCCATAAATCTACAGATTTGCTTTTACACGTTAAAACTTAGTTTTCACGTGTATAAGTAAAACATTTCACGTGACTTCAGTTTGTGTCTGGTTTGAATTTTAAATAGAAATCCACATTTTGAAAAATTTAACTTTTCACACATACGATATAAGAAGTTGTCCAAATGATAGCTATAACTCACACAGCTGAAGTTTGAGTAACAATGGCTGGTGTCTTATTCATCGCGCTGGATATTGCTATTAGTAACGAGATGCTCTTCGTTCATTAAAAGTAATGAATTCGGTCACTTCAGTTCATGTTCACTACAAAAAAATGTCTGTTAAAAATGTATATAGATGACCCTAAACTATGTTTTAATCATTTCGTGAACACTTTTGGCTATGGAACGATTTACAATAAAAACGTTATGCTGTTATGAACAGTAGTATGTATAAACATGAATAGATAACTTCTGTTAGTGAACAAGTGGGGTTTTCGCCACGTACTTATGCATGATGTGGTAAGAACTGAGCAGCGAAATTCAATCGGTTCATTCACATAATATACTTTAGTCGAATATTCTCATCATGATGATTTCATGACTTTTCGAATAATATATTTTCCAATGTGTAATGAAAAAGTGATTCAGTATTTGTACAAAATCTGAACCAGAGTTTCCCTGAAAAGTATTCAATATGTTGGTAACTTGTTGATATGTAAATTCGACAGTGCCGGAGACGTAAAGGAAATTGCTGACATGTCTGTTAATCCATAATCAGAACAATAATGTGGTCAACCATTTCATGTTTGCACAAATCACAATGTCCAGTAGTCTAGTGGCATTTCGTGCGTCACATATCGTATGTGATATTGTAGTGTATTGAAAAGAATGGGATCGCAGCATAACTTGGTATATCTGAGGACCATATATTAAATAATTTATTTCCAAAATATCTGTCAGTTGTTTCTGACTTCAGTGGTCCTTCTTTTCCACACTTATCACTCTCCGTTTTCATCCTCTTTTCTTCGACTTCCTTGACCTTCTGCCTTCGTGAATTTCACTTTCCATTAATAGTACATACTACTTATATCTGTCGACTTTAGTGACGCACACCACAATATTACTATCTTAGTTCTCATGTACAAGTAATGTGAAATTGAGGTGTCCTTTTGGTAAAGACCTGTTGTAGATTGACAACTCAGCCGCTTAAATTTTAGAAACCTTATAGCTGTTCTTTGTTAACTGACCTTACTAGTAATGTTAACTGAATATCATTTTTAAAATTAAAGATAATATGGATACAATAGTCACTGTTGTTCCTGCATTTTTATACCAGATGTACTTCTTTTGTGTTATTTAATGTCGAAGCCTCATTATGTTTGTTAAGTGAGACGCAGAGACTTGAATAGCATGTCGAAACTCGCCTTCTTCATTTTCAAGAGCCTAATTTCACACTAAGTGTCAAAGATATTGAGGTATGTGCAACTGACGTCGATAGATATAAGAAGTATTTATCATCAATTGAAAATGAAATGCCTGAGAGCAGAAGATTGAGAAGATCGACGGAAGGAGAACGAGAACAGAGAATGATTAGTGTGGAGACGAAGGAATAATGAATTGTGAGACGAGTGAATGGCCTTTTGCAAATAAAATGTTTACTGTATGGCTCTCTGATTTTCAAAGAGCTTCTGTAATTTTGTGTCCAAATACATTCCATTCTCCCAAATGTGTTTTACAATATTTATTTTTTACTGTTCTACACGAAAATCAGAACATTCAAACTTTCAGCTGGAAATTATGACTACAGTTATTTTTTAAAATCTTCCTTACTTTTAGTTTAATCACACATTCAATAGAAAAAAACGAGTTAATCAGCGAAACGAACTAAAAAATGTATAAAATATCTAAATACTCAGCATTTTGACATGTCGAATATCACTTGTGAACTGTGATATATAGTCAAAGTGTCGGACTTCTCGATGTGAGCATTTATCGGCTCTTGGTTTTAGTGCGTTGGTCACTGGTTTGTGATCCGTATGTTAGAAGTTCTTAATGGTCAGGTAGATTGCAAGGAGTTCTCGCCCGAAGGTAGAACACCTTGTCTCTACTGGGGCGAGTCATTTTGAGGAGAAAGCAGCTGGTTTCCAGGCGTCTTCAACCAGTTGGTTAAGGGTACCGCCTATTTTTTATCCGAAGTGTCCACCATCAAAGCTAGTGAGGTAAGGGAATTCGGATACATCAACATTGATGCTTGAGCCAGATTATCTTTTAGATTTTTGATAGCCTCAACAGCCTCAGAATTCAGCTTGAACTCTTTTGGTTTTCCTCTCAGTGAGTCTGTTAAACGTTGTGCACAGCCGGGTATGAATCTGCGATAAAATTTAATTAGACCTAGAAAACTTCTAAGTTGTGTTGGAAAACTAGGTATGGGGTATTGTTCGATGGTGTCCACTTTTTCTTTGATAGGCATAATCCCTTCTGGGCTTATTGTGTGCCCGAGAAATTCTTTAGTTCGAACACCGAAAACACACTTTGATGTATGTTCATTCCATTTTCATCCAGCCGTTTTAACAGTGCTCGTACATGCTGTTAGTGGCATTTAACGAATCGTCTATATACCCATGTGCAAATGGCATATCACGAAGTAGGTTATTCATGAATTTTCGGAACGTTTTTGCCGCATCCCTCAGGCCAAACGACATGAGCAGAAACTCGAAAAATTCAAAAGATGTGGTAATAGTTGTCTTAGGGATATCTTCATCAGCTAGCGGGATGTTGTGATATGCCCTAAGTCAATTTTAGTAAATATGTTCGTACTCTGTATACCGTTTGTGAAATTTTGGATGTGCGGTATTGGGTACCTATCCGGTACGGTTTGACGGTTGGGGGCTCTGTAATCCCCACACGGTCGTCAATTGACTTCATTTTTCTTTGGGACCGTCTGCAAACGGGAAGGATAATACTCGGTTGTAGCATGCAGTCAAATTCAGCTCTAGCGATTTTGAGCTTATCCAGCGCCAGTCTCCTGGATCTTGCAAACACAAGTGCACATTCGGTTTTGATCGCATGGCTTACTTTTAGTTTGCTTTTGGAGGGCGATGGGTTCGGTTCATTTGTGTTTGGAAATTCCGCGAATATATCCCGGAATTTCGCTGATGTTACTGGAGAAGTGGGTTTTAAGTTGAGAGATGTGAAGCGACTTTCTTTGCCTTTCGTGCAATTAGAAGTTTCTTTCAGCGTTAAGCGTTGTTTTTTCGTGTCAACTAGAAATTCGTATCTCTCTGGAAAGTCTGTCTCCAGTATTACCGGATCCCAACCGGCTACAGTGAAAACCAAGGGGAATCGCCTCCTGAATCCCAAATCTAGCGTTAAAGTCTGTCCAAGTGTCGTGAATTTAGTTTTATTGGCAGCTTGAAATGCAACTGGGCATGTTTCTCGACCCAGCTCAGTTTTATTTTGAGGAATGATACTAAGCGTAGCGCCAGTATCTACCGAAGAGTTCAAGTCAGAGTTTCTGTCTCTAACACAAAAATAGCGACTGTTTAGGCGCCCCTCCTCAGTCGTCGCGACCTGCAGAGGGGTTACCGGTTTCCCGGATTCTTTGGATTTTGTTTAGGCCAGGCGCATGGCTGCATGCACTTGATTGAGTTGACATCAAACTTCCAGTGATACCAACAGAACTGATCAGATTGTCTGAACATTTGTGGCTCGTTTCGTGACTTGGATCTTGGTCATTGTTTTTGATGGTTCTTTCTTCTGGACGTGACTTATTGTGTGTGATTCAGTTGGGGGAACTCTTTCCATTATCCTATTGGCTACACTCACTGAAAGAGATGGAGAGATTTCAGGATCCTGTGCATGCAAACAGTGTGAGACGTAGCATGGGAGAACTTGTATTCATCCTTGTTTTAGGATTGCTTCATCCACTGTGTTGTCACCTACTGAAAGTTGGAGGTGACGTAAAAACTGTGACGGCGACCTATCACCTAATGTTTCTCCTTGGAAAAGCCTTTGTATTCTTTGGCCGTCTGATCGTGATAAACGGTTCACTATATCTCTTCTTAAGATGATCTATGGTTGTGGAGATTGTGGACTTAAAACCAAGTCACGGACTTCTTTGGCGACTGGACGAATAGGGATAGAACATAAGTCTCTATAGAGAATTCCTTCAGATTTAATATTGTGTCTCGCGAAATACTGCTCTAGTTGAGCAAACCACAACTCGGGGTCACTACGATCAAATTCTGGAAGTGCCTATCTCCACTAGTGACAAATCCTCCAGGTTTTGAATTTATATTGAGTCTGACATGAGGTATATGACCAATATAGTGATACAATAAGAATGAAAAATGATTACTGCAACGCGAATACCGTAATATAAAAAAGCTATGTATGAACATATATACTAAAATTTGGTTCAGGATAACCAGATCTATTTCACGAACAAGTAAGAGAATAATAATAATAATAATGAAATCACCAGTTTCGTACCTGTAGGTAACCCTCGTTCTATTGATAGGAGAAACATGATTAGCGGAAGATAGATCTTCATTTAGATTGTGGAGCAGTCACAATGGAGACGGAGATTACCTGTTCAAACACACAAAGCTTTTCAATGTTCAATATAGGATAATAGGAAATATGATGTCTATACAAAATAAGGAAGTGAATGAATACTTGATCTGTATTTTTTTGAAGTATACTTAGTTGTTTGAGGCGAACTCCTAACTCATCAAATTAAGCTGTTACATACAAATCACGATTCTTTGTTGTTAACATTGATTTATATCTATTGGTGAACAGAATTTTAGATGATAATCTACATTTTTGAAGAGATGGAAATTAGTGCAGTGGAGAGATTTGTAGTGCGGCGTCGAGTCGCGGTCGACTATAAAAACCACTACAAGAAGAGCGCGTACCAGACAAATCAGAGGGCGAAAAAGGTTCGTAACCATATTTATTTGTTGGCGATCTCATGGTATCAAACAAATACCGAGATCGTGCCAAAAGGAATACAGGCGGAATTAGTGGGCAGAAGAACAAGTGTACCAGGTCACAGTCCATGGAAGAGTAATGGAGGAGCGTAATGGCTGTCTTTAATACAGCAAAACAAACGAGCACAGTAAAACAATCACTGGTACAATTGGTTATAATAATGATTGTTTCCATCAAACCAATCGCGTTCTGTTGATAAAAATAGGTCACTACAGATTTAATGAATTCTGGTAATTATGGCTAGAGAACGGTTAGCAAACTAGCCGTAAGCCGCATCTAGTTCAACTAATTCAATCTAACTAAACGGAATACAGTGTTGATCAGTAATAATTGTATATTCAGGGAGTTAGTTATCATCATTCTATTATCCTAAAATATTGGTGATTGATATGATGCTAACCACTTACGTATATGTGGATGCAACTTTGAAGTCATGAGGAATACTCTCTTAAGTTTTATTCGTGATAGATCGGCCAGGATATTTAGGCCATCTGAGCCTACAGATTTCCTAAGTTCTCGCGAAGTCAGTACATATAGCTTTCTTCATTTTATATAAAATTTGAAGATTAAAAATGATACTTTGTGTTACGAATTTGCTTTTTCTGACCTACTAATAATGGGTCTGCTTATTCTGTTTTGTGTATGCTCGATTGACTAATAGCCCGTGTAATGTCCCCACCCACTCGAAAACGTTTCATTTGATACCTGTTGGTAAAGGTGATATGACGAGGCAAGAATTAAGCCTCATGGGTATGCAATAACTCCATTGAAAGTGAATGGTCTATGGTTTCCATATTCACTAATAAATCATCTGTTAAGTGACTTCGAAACATGTTTACTCATGGACTCAATATTTCGTATGTTCATTTGATGTTTAGGTCAGTTATCACTAAGCCACATTGTATATTATCAATCAATCGGCATATCTGGTCAATTAATTCAACACTCACTAGACGTTTCTGTGACCATTAGAAGTATTTAAATCATTGAACAAACTAGGAATTTCAATGGTTAAGATCATGAGTCAGTTGAAGCTAGACCACCATGGAAAACCTGGAAGCACTGGACAGCCGTTTCTTCCCGAAATTTTGCAATCCAAGTAGACAGAAATAGGTGGTCACTTAAGAACATATTGTATTTGAAATTCGAAATCAGTCAGACACCAAGTACAAACGAATCATTCGTTTGTTCATATAAACACCACAGATTTTTCATCGCTAATCAAATAAACTCAATCAATAACAGAAGGACGTTACGACTGAGTGAAATGATGAATGGGCTGACCGAGTTTTGTACAGCTCTATGTGATCTGTAGCAGCATATCGCTTCGTACTTAGTTAGAGTGACACCAGTTAACTATGAGTATTTCCCAGTTTGTCTATGATGTACAGATATCTTATTGTCTGATAATTCTACAAGGATTGGAATATAAGTCACTTGGGTCACGTGGCCGCATTAATTACATTCATTTTAGATGTTTGTTTCTAAACGTCGATATATTTCTCTGTGTAAATACAGTATGGAGATGATGTGTGACATAAACACTCATTAAATATTCCAAGTTTTTGAAATAACCAAGAATCGTAATTTAACTCCAGGAAACAGATCAATATGTTGGACCATTTTCTCAATAAAATAATTAATATAATATCCTCCAACAAGTTGATTTAAAGATTATTTATAAAATCAGCAATGTGACCTGTGATCAAATGTATCTCATGTGACAGTAATGGAATGTCAGAAAACAAACTTGGTAACGAAACGAGAACTCTACAATGCGGGACTCATTCCGAATTTAATATTGAATATAAATTAATGTTTTGAACACTTAATGAAAGAGCTTGCTCGGGATAACTATTATTGGTATATAATTTATTCAAAAACTACAATATTTGTGATAAAGAAAAAGTCACATTAAGTATTTAACCATTTGTTCAGTAATATCACAAAGACCAATGTTTTATTCTATCCCGATAAATGTAACTATGAGAGCTACAGTAAATGCTATTTTTCATTGGGTTTTACTTGGAAGTATATTCCTACTCCTACCAAAAACCAATTAGGTTGGGTGATGCTTTCATGATAAGTTGAATTAATCTTGGTGTTGACAGTACGTTACTATATTTCTCTCGATCTACAGGTTCATAACATAACTGATCAATTCTACTGTTACGATCAGATAAGCTAGTAATTGTTGGACCACTCAAAATCTAGTCACTGGTTTACATGCTTGAACTTTACTATAGTTGTTTCGAGTTTTGTAAACTAAGTAGTATGTTAAATCAACAAAGTGGTTCAATAGGCGGTACATGAACGTTTAATTTATGGTGAAGTTTAAAGATTTGATGTGCTCATTTTCCCCAGTGATATACACTGACATGTAGCAAAAACGCGTAATAATGAAAAGTCATTTTCTTCTACTATCTGTTTATCAAGCCATGTTAAAAATATTATGGCTAAACATAAACATTTAATACTCTGTTCACTTTCATATGAAGTTTAATAATAAATTTATCCCAGTCACAGTGCAACAACAATTCCCACTTGTTGGGATGTGTAATTCTCTTGCAGGTTCCCAATGATCAGAAGAATTCGGAGACCATCGTTCAACTGAAGAGATTGTTGAATTGGTTTCATCACTCCAACCTCCGATAACATATATCATGTCGTCTAATGTAGTAACACAACAATTACTTCTTTTATGCATCATTGAAGGCACCATTTGCCATCGATTTGTATCCGGATTATATCGTTCTACTGTTCGTAGTCTTTGACGTCCATCGTTCCCACCGATAGAATACAAATACTGACCATATACAATAACACTAACACCACTTCGAATACTATTCATTGGAGCTATTATTGACCACTGATCAGTACGGGGATCATACATTTCTACAGAGTTATGAAAATTCTCACCATCAAAACCTCCGACAACATATATACACCCTGAAAATGAATGAGCTCCAGCGTCACTACGAACTTGATGCATTGGTGAAACAAAAAACCATTGTTTTTGTTCTATATCATACCGTTCAACTGAGCTTAGTCGAAGTTTGCCATTATGTCCACCGATAGCATATATATAATTGTTTAAACTACATGCACACACATAATTTCTTTTTTCATGCATTGGTGATAAAATCTTCCATGTAAGATTGGTTAATTCAAAAACTTTAAGAGTTTGAGTTGGCCCACTAGGCACATAACCACCTACAATATAAATTCGTGTTTTATGTAAAACACAAGCAGAATAGGCGTGACCCACATTAAGAGTTAAATTATCAGCATCTATACGACGCCAAGTATCAACTCGTGAATTATACACTTGAATTACTTTAGATGGACCGAAATAAGAATCTTGTTGACTTCCTTCCCATCCACCAATTACAAATATTGCAGTATGAGGAAGACGTGGTTTATGAAGATATGTAAAAAGTTCATTTACATCTCTTAATTTAGAAGTTAATATATTATTAAAATGTGGAATTAATTCTATATTAGAATAACGTGCTATAAGTATTAAATGATTACATGAATTCCACATTGTTTGTACTAATGAATGTTGTGATAAATAATCTAAATATTCATGTGATAATCTACCCAATCTTAAACATGCTAATAAATCATAAATATATAGTTGTCTTTCTATTAATTTATAATTAATCCATTTTATAATAAGATCAAATAAATATTTTTCATTTGATATATTAAGTGAATCTTCTATTAATAATTTTTTAAATTCAATTAAATTTATATTTAAAAATTCTTCATATTGACTAATTTCAATAAAATTAATTAATAAATAATTAAAAGTAATTAATTGATATTTTGGAAATTGATTTAATAATTTTTCAGAATTAATCCAATAATTTAAACAATTTTTTATATTTATTTTATTTTCAACTATTTCAATACAATAATTTATAAATTCTAATGTATTATAATATAATCCTACTTTTAATAATAAATTAATAGTAGATGGTTTAATATAATTATTTAATAAATTAAAACGAGTTTCATTATTACAATGATAAAATGATAATAAACATTCTAATGCATAAATATTTGAATAATTAAGTATAAGTGGTTGAAATTGTAAATTAGACAAACTTTTAAGTTGTAATGAATATTGTTTTTTAATTATTTTCTTTCTTATTCTATAATGATAATTTACTAATTCAAATTGACGTAATTTAATAAGTTCATCTTTAAAAAATGTACTTGCTTTAGCAAGTTTATATCCACTTATAGAATGAATATGACTATTGTTTATAATCACTTTTCGATCAAGAATATACTCTGGAAGTGTACTAATAAAAAAACAATCTGACATTGATGTGGACATAATTTCAAATGTATGATATGAGTATTATGAATATAATTTAATGTATCTGATCAATATTTCATTTTAAATTTATTGATTATTGCGAAGAAGTTCGATAAGTAGAAGTGGCCATTAATATTATTAGTTTTATTCAATATTATATAGTCAATACAATATAGAATTCTCAGTGTGAAGTATTTCAAGAAGTTTCTCTTTCTTATTTCCTGATTGATCCTGATGATAAATATTGAGTGATTGCCAATGAGATATTATCAGTTTAGGAATCGACATTTGAATAATATTCATTCTTTTCAATGCACATTGCCAGCCATCACGATGTCTCCGATTGTAAATGTTTGTAACTTCTATAGCTAAGGGTCGTAAACTCTTCACTTACGCAATTGATTGACATGGTGATCTGTCGAAACAAACAAGCAAGCAGATAATTTGTTGAAATATCTAGATGGCAGGAATAGGTAGCCTAGATATTCAAGCAGGATAATAATTATCGAATGATATGCAACTACAAATAGTAATAATAATACTAATAATTGACGTTAGACTACCTAAGACAAATGAATAATCGAAACTTTTGTAACAGAATGAAAAAAAAACTACAGGCAATACGGATCAAGTGAAACAATTAATAATGTGGAGTATTTTTATGTGTGAATTTTATTTGATCTGAATGAAAGTACCGAAACTTATCAAATAAATAATTAATTTCAGTTAACTGAATAAATACCAAAAAATTAAAGTATCAAACAGTTGCTGATCCGTGGCTTTACGTTAACGTGTGTCTTGACTTTCTCTTTTCCTTTCTTGAATCTTGTCTAGGTTTTGGAGAGAGACCCATTCCTTATGATGATACTTATTGAGGCCTAGAACCTCCTGACACGTCAAAGTTGGTGCTTCTGTCTACCATTCTCAGTTGACCTCCATAGACGTTTCTCTCATTAGACGTAGTAAGGCTTGGAACGTGTTGTTGAGTGCCACCTTGAATTTGTTGAATTTGACTGTATGTCAAAGAAAGCCTGTATTGAACCTGCGTATTTGTGTTTGTCCAGTAATTCAATTCTTTTTCAATTTCAGTTTCATCTTAGCAATCATCAGGTGGTGATCGTAAGCTGTGTCATTTCCTCTCCTGATTCTCACGCCTTCATTTGATCATGTGAATATATTTGATGTACAAATATGACCGATCTTGTTCCATGTGATGTGGCCCGCTAAGACGCATGTGGGAATATTGTACCATATATATCCAATTTGCTGAATGCACACAAATTTGCAAATCTCTCAACATTCTCGTTTGTTTCTTCTTGTCAGTCTATGTAGTCCTATGATATCTTGAAACCTGTTAACGTCCATTTCGTCTTTGATGTTTTGGTTTTCCATCAGGATGACCAGGTACTTCACTGAGCATTTCGCTATGATAGACTGCAGCCTCTCGCAAAACTAATCTTTTCAGTGGTTATCGCTATCTTTAGTGGGTGAATTACATTGGCTGATATTTACTGAGGTTCCCTCCTGCTTTGTTTTGAAAGATTCTTTGATGATCGTCGGTCCATCAGATTCCCATCCAATAAGTTCATTTTGTACTTCTTTGGACAGCATCAGAGCAATTCCCTGGATGTGTGCGACACTTTCTTCTTCATGATCTGAGTACTGAAGCATGTCTTATGAATCTATCCATTTCTGTCCAGCTTGGATTCGATGTGTTTCATTGATTTTGAGCACCATCTATTTGTATCAATCATTTCCGTATCTATTTAACTAGTTCTCCCGGTCTCCCACATTTTCTGAACATTTCATGCATCTATTACAGTTGTTGCTCTGTTCTGGATGTTAGACAGGACACGACATTCACCATGAGGCATCATAATTCTTCAGAAGCAAGATCCTTCAACTCAGACAGCACAGTTGAAATGGTTTAGTATGTTTGTTCTGGTTTTTGTTTATAGCAGGGTTGATTTTCACAGGACGCGGAAGCTGTCCTCATGCCCGACCCTCCTCCTTTTCCCGGGATCGGGACCGACAGTAACTCTAGAAGGGCAACAGGCGTAATCTAATTTATTTTGATTTAAGTCGAAATAAACTCATTCTGACTAGATAATCTGTGAGTGGTTACTCTCAGACGTTTAGTTGGCTGCATTTATTTTTGTATTCCTAATGATCACTTTATTCTGCTAAACTATTGACACGTGATTAACTGACGTTACCTGTATAGGTCGGTAAAATAGGTCCACGACGACATGCCTATTGATTTCTGATTGAATACAGTTCTGTGTTTCCAGAAATTCTCTAAATAGTTTGGAATGTATTAATCCAGAATTTTGAGGTTTTCTTTTACTGATGTAGGCGATTGCATGTACGTTTACGTATGCGTAAACGAGGGAGGAATTCAGTTAATTTAGTGTGAATTTCGTTGCAGCTGGCGTAATCTTTTTATAGATATGTATCAGAGAGAATACATATTGTAAGTAATATTCCATAAATTTTCAACGAGAATAAGTAAACAAACCTTTCTTTGTGTATGTGTGTGTTTTGTAGAATACGACTAACATCCACGATGATAGGAACTTTTTATTATTATTTACAATTACTGTCTTTCATTACGAGGTTGAGTTTGATTGAAGTCAGGAATTAGTCCAGGTTTTCGATGGTTATCTAACTTAGATTGGTTAGTGGTTTCAAGGAAATTATCTACTTGTTTATATTCAGCAGCATAATCACAAGTTATCAAATGAAAGTGGACCACCGACATTTATTTCAGTGGCGATACATGTACATGATTCTCCATAAATAAGACGAATTAAGTCATCCTCATTATTCAAGCAAATCAGTAAATCAGAAGGGGTTTTGTGGAGATTTTGGTAATTCCAGTTGTTGAGATCACGAGTCAATTGAAGCTATACCACCATGGAAAACCTGGAAGCACTGGACGTCCGTTTCGTCCTATTATGGGATTCCTCATCAGTGCGAATCCACGACCTCGCCCCCTGAGAGATTCGAACCCAGGACCTACTGGTCTAGCTTCAACTGACTCATGATCTTAACCATTGAAATTACTACAATGTCCACAAAACCCCTTCTGATAATAATCAACATATGCTCATTAGTGACTGGCTTCAAGAGGTATATCCTGGAGTTCTAGTGAGAAGTACTGGCTAGTGGAGTTCAACCAGTTCTGTTGTGAGATAGTAACTCACTGAAGATAATGGTGGATGTGTCGCTCAATTTCGTGGATTAGTTGAAGTTAGACATTAACACCGTGCTCGCGCGCGGAACCAGTAGGTCCTGGGTTCGAATATCGCAGGGGGCGAGGTCGTGGATGCGCACTGCTGAGGAGTCCCACAGTAGGACGAAACGGCCGTCCAGTGCTTCCAGGTTTTCCATGGTGGTCTAGCTTCAACTGACTCATGATCTTAACCATTGAAATCAGTCAATATTTAGAATGGTATTTTCATGAAGGAATAAAGAAAAGAAGCTTATGAAAGTTAATATTTACAAAACTGATGTGTAATACGATTGTAAATTACCATTTTGTTTGTACTTCAGAATGTTTATCATTTTCGATACAAAGCTATCACGAATCATTTTTATAATTGTTTACAATGGAAGTTTGATTAGTTGGTGCAGGAATGTTAATATTTATAAAAATAAACAAGTTGAAACATATCATGTTGTTTTGATTGTAGTTGACCTATTTTCTTTTGAATAAAAGCTGTTTGTTCTAAATATCTATATTGTTAATATAAGTCTCTGTTATTGTGAATTGTATAAAATTATTGAGGGAAATATTCAAACTAGTATTACAAACCAATGCTATCATTTTAAGTACAATAGCTACACATAATAAATAATAGTGTGGTGTGTTTACTACTGAAGTCGACAGATATAAGTAGTGTGAACCACCAATCAAAAGTGAAAAGCCTGGAGGCAGAAGGTTGACATGACCAAAGAAAATTGAATGAGAACAGAGAGCGATTCGTATGGAAACGATGGGAATGAAGTGTGAGACAATTGATGAACATTTTGCGAATGAATTATTTACTGCATGGTTGTCAGATTTTACTAAGAAATTCTGTAATTTCATTTTTCAATACATTTGGTTGTCCTAACTTGTGTTCTTGTCCCCTACGTTAGGTGTCGCTACAATAGTAATAATAAAGATTTATAACGGGAACCTTTGTATTTAGACTTACTTGTCAATGTATCGACCGTTACCATCATGTTAAGACATACATAAAGCATCATTTGTACTCTTTCTTCTACAGGGACAACTCATACACTTCATCAACAGAATTTGAAGAACACTAAACGACTGGAACTATATGATATGAGTTCTCTCACAGTGATCAATCAGTATAGCTGATAAACAAACAGTTTGAACCGTTAATGTTGGCGACATTGAAATAATTGTAGATTTGTTTTACTTTTGCATTGTTAACAATAAAATAATAGAAATAGTGAATCCAACAAATCTTAGTTAATTTGTGTAAAAATATAATTTACGTTCCATACGGAATTCCTAACACGTACAGCTTTGTAAACAAATTATAATTTTAGTTTATCATTATTATAATTAGTGGATCTATTCAATATTACATTTTTAGCACAGTATAGAATTCTTAGCACGAGATGATGAGTTTAGTTTAATTAAATAACTTTATGTTGGTTTTCTCTGAATACATTAGAACCAATGAATTTACTGATATATTATAAGTTTATTATTATTATAAGTTTAAGCAACTACGCCTAAACCATAGTTAACTTTTGATTGCAAATTTCATACAAGTTATATGACTTTACTGTTCCGTCTACAAAGCTTCTTAATTATTCAATATTGTCAAAACAAAATCAAGTGTATTTCTTGATGTCTTTTCTTCCAACACTGAAGGTTGACAGTTACCTTGGACAGGCATTATCCTTCAAGTCGTTAGAAGTTTCACTGAAAGTTTTGATACATTTGAATTGACCCATTTTATGATGTGTTAGGTTTGTAACCAGTCTTCAGAAATTTTACAAAACCTTAGGCAACTCAATTCACATATGTACTAAAGAGATCATTTGTGTTCTCACTCAAACATGTAATTTGTTGTTTACTTTACTCGGCTAAATACTTCGGATAAATCATTAGGTTTACAACATTGTTTTGTAGTTTATACATGCTTCTAAATTATCATAAATAGAGGATAATGGCAAAATATTTTGCACTCTGTTAGTTCCAACAGTTTGATGGGTACATTCTACAGTACAATGAGCAGAAATCATTTGACCTGTGTTAACACTACATCTTTATGGTTAGTGCATAATTATCTGAGTGTACGTTTTTCTTGTGAATAGTTTGTACAAAGTTTTATCAAAAAATACTGACCTGTGATGAATACAGATTGATTTGCACAAATTTTCTTAGTGGAAAGCACCTCTCAAAATATACGTGAGTAGAAATGCTTAAGAAAGCTGTCATTTGAATTGGTAGAGGAATAATGTGGAAAATGAAAGCTAACTATCATTTATTACATTCTATTGTTATATGCATTTGTTAACTATCTAAAATGCAGCAATCCACATCAGTCATCGACTAGTCGTAGTCTATAACTTAATTTTATTTCAGTCTACAACATTATAACACCACTTTGCAGGCTACAGCTACTTGAACAACTCCAAGTGTAACTGAGTGAAAACGATGTCTGTTTTCAAACAGCATAGGTAATACTACCAGTACGATTAAATTTAATGTATCTGATACTGGTTGGTAGTATTTATATATATGCTTTTGATTCAGACAAAAAGTACTTTTTGTTTATTCCATCACCAATGACATACATATGTACTTCAAATCCTGGTAGGAACATGAGGATTTTTGTAAATAAAAATATTTTCAGTGAAAAGTTTAATTTTTCTGCTCAATGTGTAGTTCATATTTTACCTTGCCATGATAATCTTTAGCTAAACATTGAAATTTCGAAGATTTATAGTAAATTTAAGGAAATGTAGTCGTGGAAAAATACATATATTCATAAGAAGACTGTTGACAAAAATATGACGACTTTACATGAGTGATACAAGTACACAGTAAGAGCTGTGTAGTTTGCGTTATTTAAGTTTATTCGGTACATTTGTATAAATCTAACAATTTAGATAAGACTGAAGACAGCGAGAGGAATTTTTCCATAAAATATTTGAATCTTATGAAAATATGAATACGATTCAACTGATAGAATGATGTTTTGTCCATTCGTTTTCTCTAGTTTGCCTGCAGTTTTGTTCTGAAAAGTAATTTCTATTTGTTTTTGTAATTACAGGTACATTATCATCATCAGTATCATTCACTCTATTGTCATCATCTGAACTGTCACCCCACAAATATTGTGGATTAAGTTCTGAATATGGTTTATGATTGTAGTCGATTGTAGGTAGGGAAGTGAACTTAGTTTTTCCATAAATTGAGTATTTCGATGAACTGATCTGAGAATGTCTCCGATTTTTATGCTTAAGCCGATGATAATCTCGATCTGGATTCAGTCCATTACTTTGAACTTGTGAATTATCCTGATATCAGAATAAAAAACAGTCGGTAAAACCATTATGTAAAGAAAATACTCTGTTTACAGAACATATAATGTAATTCATAAATGTATATAACGATTTCTACATCCAGTTCTAATAGATCAATTAACTAATCAATTAAACCCAAAATATACATAAAATATACGAAGTGAGAATGATTTATAGCTTGTCTGACCGGACTACACCGGAAAAATACTTGAATAATAACTGATCAAACTCAGAGTTGAAATGAAATAGTTCAGTTTTAGATATTCAGATGAACTGGAAACCATACATGATTCCCAACTTATGAGTAGTGTGTAGCAATTTACTTTTCCTAGAATTTAGGAAACCAATGTAAGTTAAAGATTCGATTACATAGTAAAAATGATTTTGCTACTGAAAACATAGAAGATCAATTGGGATCACTTTTACCGCTACCGTAGGCATTGTTATACAATTTTTTGTGTAAGTAAAAGCGATTTTAATATATAAACATCTGAGAAAAGTACAAAATCACTAAAGTAGCTACCTAATTTTCCAGTTGTCGAATTATGCATCGTCAGGTGAATATAGGTTCACGTTGACAGAACCATTCACGAAGTAAAAACTAGAAAACCAAATTGTACATATCCTTCATCATTATAAACTAGAACTATTCAATAACAGTCTCAATTTCTAGATATCAAAAGTAACATTCCAATCACAGTTGTATAATCTGTTCTTTGCTACGCTTCATTAGTTCAGGATATCACGTGTTGATCTGGCAATTTTAGTTTTGAATATTTCTTTAATAAACACTTGTTTTCAGCAAGTAGAATTACAAATTACTACCAATAAAGTACGGATAAAAACAAGTTTAGTAACTCTAAAGCTATCGAACGGGTTATTTATAGCAGTGATTACTATGGATGAATTATTGCAAGTATTTTAAATGTTAACTTATCATGGTAATTATTGATTTGCTATTTAAGATATATTCAAATATCTGTCACGAACAATGATCTTATACTTCCAGTACTAGTCGTGAAGAGAATGAGTAGATAGAATAGCAAAAAATATTCCAGTGTGAAGTTTAACGTCATTTGAGATATATTAAGCTAAAAATTAAAGAATTCCCGATTTGGCATGCAATCTTGTTGCTCAAAGGTAGTTTCATTATGTTAGTTCACAAACCTCCATACAAGACACCATTTACTGACCTTAGAACTATTCTATAAAAGAAAAAGACGGTTATTTATAAACTATTTACTTTCAGTATAGGGTTGCAGTGATCGTTAAGCTTTAATTGAGACCATGTTAAACTACCATTAAAAACCTAGAGGCACAGGACGACCTTGTTCAGTCAAGCTAATTCGTGTCGGGTGTGAGACAGTTAACCACCGAAGACAATGTAGGATTGTCGCTCAATATCGTGGATCGGCTCAGTGCCCAAAGGTTAAGCGTTCACAGCAAGCCATGGGTTCGAGTCCCGCGTGACCGATCGTGGATATCCACTGCTGGGGAGTCCCATACTCGAACAAAACGGCCATTCAGTGCTTCCAGATTTCGAATGACGGTCTAGCATTGACCGATTCATGATCTCGTTTAAAATATTTATTTGTTAGGTAGTCATGAAGAGGGGATCAATCAGTAATTTTTAACACTCCGATGAACAATTCAAAGTTGATGTATTTGGAGGTGTTAGTCCTTATCTGTTTTGCTTTGTACATGGTAGCAATATTAGCTCAGGACTGATCTATATTTCAGTTACTGCAAAAAGAATTTTTCTGTCACTTGCCAAGAGAACCAACATTAACCGATATGCTCAGTTTGAAATTTAATTATAAATTGGGTTAGATGAGTTAATTCTAGTTCATGTCAAAAGTAATCGGTAAAATCTGGTGAAGACTAGATGTTGATACTGAGTATTCCACTCATTTTAGTCCATGGAGATATAGAAATTTAGGTCAACGTACTTTATTTGCATTAGGAACATGAAAACTTGTCTGACGACAAATTAATTGTTTATTACATATTCTAAACATGGTCAAATATCCACCCAAAGTAATAATAACTGTAAATTTTCACAAATATAGAGGAAACCTAAAGGATCGAGAAAATAAATCAAATATACTACTTACATTACTTTGATGTAAAAGACTATTATTTTCTTTTTCCGATAACTCTCTTGCGTACCGCATTAACGATGAAGGTTGAAACTCTAAAACACAATTAAACATACTTATTTATGTATATGTTCATATAAATTTTGATATATGATTTAAATAAGATCAAACTTACCTAAACCTATTATTCTAACTTTTTCATCTAAATAAGCTGAAGAGTTTAATAATGCTAAACAATTTTCTATGCCAATAGGATTTCCTGTCAGATCTATTATTTTGAAACGAGATGTTTTTATTAATATCTCTGTAATGCATGTTGCACCATCATGATCAATGCCACAAAATGCAATACCCAAACGCTTTAAACATGGACAACTGATAAGACTTGACTTCAAATCAAATAAACCGGAAGAGCCAATATTTAAATTGCCAGATAATTGTAATGTTGTTAAACGTGTGCAGCGTATTAGTCCAGTTGCCAATTTATTCATACTTGATCTGGTTATCATATTTTCTGATAAAAACAATCGGATTAAACCGCGTTGATTTTCACCTGAATCGAGAATTTCGGATGAAAAACAAGGTGAAGCTAATGCCTGTGATATAGTTGAACAACCCAAGTCCTTTATATGAAAAGAAGTCAAATACGATATAAAATTATCAATATTATTTCTAAATGTTTATTAATATTTACTCAAAAAGTTATTTTGAAAGGAAATGGTTTCACTTAATAGTAAAACACTTTTACAACTAATGAAGTTCAATATTATGCTATTAAATAATATATATGATCTGAGGAATACAGCCAGTGCAGTCTGAATCGAACTAATGAGACTAGAAGTAAATGAACAGAAGATACTAATGATATATTACATTTTCACTTGACCGCCGATTAACACAGATTATTCAAAATGTGTATTCCCATTGAATTGGACTGTTTTATAACCTATGTTTTTCTCCAACTTAAATTGTGTCACACAACAGTTATTTGCTTTTATAGTGTATTTTTCGATCTTCCTTTTACCAGTAAACTTTTCCAATGGAATTTGATAACCTTTACGTAACTTTGATTTAAAGACTTGAAAAAAAATTCCTTGACTTCTCACATTTCACAACCATAACATTTGTTTTACCCAGTAGTATTGCATTTTGTATTAAAAGGTTAACTGCGATCTGATTTTGTGTATAGTCACATTTTTATTTCATCCATAACGTAGTGTATAAATTTTAAGACGCATTATTATTTTTATTATTATTATTATTTATCGACATCATTATCAATCCAGTTTTGATTTATAAGCTTGAAATTTATGATTGATAAATTTACAGAAATAATTTTCTACACAAGTACACATCAGATCTCATTGAAACAATTGAAATGAACTAACTGTAAATTATTTTCATTGTATCAAAATGAAAATTTTACTAGCGAATTAAAAATAAATTCCATGAAAACAGATCAGTCTCTTTGTGTTGTTACAGACTAAGTTCATTTTATTAATATGGTTAAATGAAAAATTTAATTTGAAATTTATTTGTTAATTAAATTTAACTATAATCTAAATGAACTATATGAGAAGAAGTAGTGAAGAACTATCTAGTAAATTTAATCAAACAAAACTATTTCATTAGCAATCTATTATCAAGCTTGGAATTTGACTGTTCAATTGTTTATAAAGAAACTTCGTTAAAGGGTAAATTATAAATAAGTTTTTATTCTCTGGTACTTATATATATATATATATATGTTTTATCTAGAGCTTAGATATACCGCGTATAACTTAAGCGCTCGAACTCCAGAACCCTACAAGTCGCAAATAAGAAGACAGAAGACTGGAGAAAGTACTTGTTGGGCAAGAATCAAAATGTACAGAAAATCACAGGTATTTATAGATATTAGCGTCTGTTAAATCAACATTATAAGTCAACCAATCCACAAATAAGCATGTTTTGCTACTGGCCAATAGTAACATACAACGTTGCCATTCTAGAAAGTTCCATTACGTTCTGATTGGATGGAACTCTTCGACTCCTCTAAGGCTTCTGGAGGCTCCGTCGCAGTTCTCGGAAGCCGTCCTAACAGTAGTGAAGTGATTTCATTGTCTAAGCGTACTACTTATTTGTGGAACTATTTTTCTTCTGATTAAGAACTTATAAAATATGTAGTTTCAACATTGTTTATTTATGTGTCCAGTCATGAAACCCCTACTTATATTTGAACAATGAATTTGGATTTAAACAGTTAATAAGTGAAAAAGAACAGTGTTTTATCCGGACGAAGAATAAATGAATGATAACCGCTAGCAATCATTTATGGACTATCATGATATATATTCTCACAAGATATAATAGATATTGACTGAAATCCTTACGAAAGCTGAAAGTAATGTTAGGTTGTTATCTGAATAAAAAAAATCAAATCTCTACTGGCTAAGTCGCAAAACTGAACTATTAACTACACTTCATTTTAACATACAAAATTAGTATTCTGGCAGTCTAGCTTTCTGTTAACTAGATAACGTGATTATGAATCTTTGCTTATTTTCTTGACAGCTTTATGTGCGTCAATTCTTACCCTACAGCAGCCTAAAGAAAACTATCTGACTAGTCTCTGAAAAGAATATTGATCTAGTCAGCCCACTGTCCCAAAGTTATGCACATAAATTCTAAGACATTTGAGAAATTCTACAAAAAGTCCATTTAAGTTAATGTTATTGGTCAATTGTTGTAAATAATCCATTTGATTTTGTTTAAATAGTATAAGACAGTGAAAGCATCAGTTGAAGCTAGAAACTGTTTTTGTCTACTGAGAAAAAATTAAGTATTTAGTTAAACTTTTCTTTCATATCTAACTCAATCACAATTATTTGCTATACATTGTTTTTAGGTATTGAAATTTATTTACATCTGTGAAGAATACTGTTATGAATTGAAAGATACCAATTGGTTTTTAGAAGAGAAATAAGATTTCCATGTAAGTTCTTAGGATAAACAGATATATATACATAAGCAAATAAATGCATAAAATTGATGGCATATTAAAGTTAGAAAGTACATTAAAAGTCATATGATTTGATAATAAAAAAATAAATTTCAGTATTTTAACGTATTTCCTTTATTCTATTGTTATATTTAACATTGATAGTTTGTTAGATTCTAATAAGACATATTTTTACTTTTGATAATATGATTAAATGTACTATTTATCGCTCCCCCCCCAAAAAAAATCAATCAACAGTATAACAATAAAAAAAAACAATCGAACGAAAATAAGATGAGTTCACAATAAACCAATATTTACTTTATAACAGAATATGTGATAATTAAATTCAAATTTTTTTTATTGTTTTTATACATGATACATCATAAATTATTATTAAGTGGCTTTTTTGTGGGACAGGTATTTGATTTATTACAAAAATCTTAATCAAATACTTAACTATTTAATTTATACACATAACAGTAGATCATATTAATAACTTGATGGTCGATGTTATCATGGTACGAAATGAACTCGGTGACACTTTTGTTTAGAATGGATATCTCATAGTATCCATTAATTATCTTGTTACTTATTTAAAGAAAAATATTTCAAAAACAATATAATAAGGTATGTCTACTGTCTACTTCAAAGCTCAGTTAGGTTGCAGTTATATAATTATTAATACTGAGTAGTATCGATAAGGTACATCATGAAAAAAATGTCGTTGAAAACGTATTATAAAGAAAGTTGACATTTTTTTACATTTTTTTCTTAATTATTATAATTATGGATAATTTGAATTGAAGCGTGTACTTTTTACTTCATTTGATTCTACTATAACAATGATGATCTAAAAAATAAAGACTATTTTCATGAGAATATTTTGCACTTTTCTCTATCTCTCTGTGGTTACATATATATTTATCTTAGGAAGGAGAGTAATATTTACCAATGTCTTATATATAACTTAGTCTTAATTTGATAAAGTACATATGTTTTATTTATTCTAAACTAGATGTGTACCAGTTCCTTATAAATCCTATTGTCATTATTTTAAATAATTAACTCATCTTTTATAGAAATGTATACGTGAAATTTAAGTGTTAAACAGAACGAATAGATAAGAACAACCGGTATCGGATACATCAGAGAAGTTTAGAAATTTGTGTAGTAAATTTTCATGATTAGACAGGGTTTAGAGTAATAGTCTTCCGTAACACTCACAATCCGGTTTTTGAAAATATCGACCAAATAAGTTCTTCATTTTGAAAAGAATTATAAAGTAGTAAACAATAATTCACTAAACTTGAAATGTAGGATTCAAAGAAAATCATCTGAAAAATATTTTTCTTCGGCTACTTTCCTTATCTTGAACAGTACATTCGACGAGATATGAAACTATCTAGCATGACAATGGAAACATCATGGATGGAATATCCAGCTCAGACAGAACATAATACCTCCGAAATTCCTTCCATTCAACAGAAATTCTAATCGTCTTAGAATATTACATTTGTTTAGTGTTTCAGTTATTTTGTAGTTACACTTATTTATTCACATTTTCAATGTAATAAAAGAGAATGCACAGCAATTTATGACTAGCCAATGTAGGAGTAAAAATTTAGAAATGTAGTGTTTTTTTGATAAAATAATATGAACTTTGTTTGCTGTTAAACGTAAACACAATTTATATTTAGATCCAATTCTACATAATGTTTAGCGTTAACATTATACAACATCAGGATAGTTAGAGTTCACATTTATTTTTATTATTACTACAGTACATTATTGATACAGTGAGAGGTGATAACAGTTAACATACCATAGTGAATGCATTTGTTATCAAATGTATAGCTATGGTTTGTAAATCAAAATATACAATGATATTTCTGTGTACAAACATAAATACAGGTATATCTTATTCATTATGATTGTTAATTTATGATCTGGTTTATTAACAAACAGATATTTTAATTATCTGTAAATATACGGTAATAAAGAAAACGTGTAAAGTAGTCTCAAATTATTCTCCATTTATAATTGTTCAATATTATTTAAAATAAATATAATTATTCGATTTTCTACACTAATAATACGTGGTAAATTAGATGAGAATATAGATGAGGACATAGAAAGCAGATTAGATTGAACATGTTCAATCTAAAAATAACACTAAAACTAAAGAAATAAGCAAACATTTTTTTTTAAATAACCAAATGTCTATTTAAATAGGAGTTAAGAAAGAAGCATTGCTATTCTAACAAAACTTTCACTTAATTAATTTATTAATCAATATAAAAAAGCTTCCATTGATTGCGAATACCTCTGCAAATAGTCCGAGAAATAGTACTTTAATGGAGTACGAATAAATATACATCAGAGATAAATCTTGACTGAAGTTCATTTTAAAGGTGGATTATATAATATAAAGCTCGAAATCATAAGAGGAGGTAGTTTTATTCTAATCAGTAATGGTTAAGTTAGAAGTGTATGAATTTTGAAATATATATCATAGTTCAAATTACTGTTGCCTTTTAATAGTTTAGAACCATCAATATAGTTTGCGACATATTGTTTAATATGGTGTTAACATGTATTAACCTTATAATTAATTATTTCTAATGCTTCAATCCCAAATGCTGAAAAATATGACCTCGACCTACGTTAATCGACGAGTGATGTGACGACCACTGGGATCTTTGTCATCCTCTTTAACGCTGTGCGGATTTCTTACGGACTACCTCTGATTACCCATTGCAACTTGGATGTTCTACATTATGAAATATGTATTTATAAAGTTAAGTTCGCTTAGTTCAGCTGGTACATGAATACGCATCGATAACGCTGAGTCGGAAAGAAACAGTTCACATCCCCAGCTACAAAGCGTGTTGATCATCAAATACGATAGATAGTTCCATTTGACCAATCCTTATATCTGGCTGAATTTTCATCCTGAAGTTGATCACCAGTAAGCATGCAATAGTTCACTTAGGTGGTCTGTGGAGATCAATTTAAAAGCGTGTATACTAGTTGTATCTTTTCTTCATGTTTATCAATGAAAAAACAGTTTTTTCATATCTGACATTACATATCACGCCTTTCTTACTAGAGACTTTTCTAAGGTATTACTGTTATGATGTTTATCCCGTCAATAATCTTGTACATTAAAATGATATCACTTCTGACTATTTATTTTGTATGCATCTTATACTTTAAAATATAAAGACTTTGTCACATGTGTTGAGTTAAGAATAATTTACTGGTTAAACTGTAATAGTTTGTTATACGTGAGAACGTTTACGTGTTGAGTTATTTATCACAAGAAATATTGAGACAGAAATGATGATAATTATTACGAGGAAATCTAAAACTCAATACAATTTAGAATAAAAAAATCATTAAAAATAATCGAATTAATTTAAGCGATTGAATTCAGTATCCAAATCTACAAGTTTTCATCACTTCATCAACAGGGATAACAATGTAATCACTCAAAGTTAACTATTAGTAAACTTTATTAACTAAAAAAACACCATGCAGAGAAACCAAAACTTTTTTAAAGGAATCGGATTATTATAAAGTTAACAATGAAGCAATGAGAAGTGATTCAAATCACGTGATTTGATTGTATCTAGATTACTCTTCAAATAATAGCAATTGAGATGTTATAGTGACAACATAAATTAATTCACTTTTCTTGAAAGCTATCTAGCTTTTAATCAACACTCGATATTATAACTTAGTATGGTAAGTGTTAGGAATTTTTGTTGAAATCTTAAATTTGTTAAATTTCTCTTAGAAACGATTGATTAAACATTTTGATAGCAGTTTGTATCTATTTATAAAGAGAATTACTTTCTGATCCAAATATGGTCGTAATGGTTTCTGAACAATTTATAGATTCAATTCATCATGTATTGGTTTTTTGAATCTTCTCATTCATGTTTAGAACTGTAATTGATCAGTCTTTTTGTGGCATAAGTACATCCTGTGAGTATTGCCTCGATATTGCCTTAAATCATTAACATACACCTCTGCTTATAATTTGTAGATTGTTTCTAGCAGTTTTATGAATGTTAACGGCATAGATTAAACAGCCATTATTCTCTACCATGTAATGCTTTTAAAGACTGTTAGATTTATGGTGGAAATTATGAACTGGTTCTAGCTAAGCAACTATTGAATTTTGAAGGGCAATGAACATATTATTTACCACTGTCACTATGCCTACGTTACTTAAGCTGAATAAGAATTTCCGAAACAAATGAATAAAAGCTGAATCTAAATAAATATTGTTCAATATAGTACCCATCTACACACGATTGAAACTGCTCTCTTACAAACTTTCAGCTGCTGTAAACCAGTGTCTCACAAGACATCTTAGTTTATTAAATTCCAGTAGCTGAACATATTTTACAAGTTTACTTGTTAAAATAATTATTAAGCAAACTGAATAGTAATTATATACACTTTGTTCATGACATTATTTTAAGAGTACGTTTGCACTGCATAAAGCTTTGAGTGATTTTGATCAGAGTTAAATAATGAGAACAGTGACCAAAAATGACATATGAAAGTATAGGCGTTTAAATAAAATTATAGAAGAAATGGTACATATCTAAACATCTATATATAAATGTTCAAGTCAAGAAGTGACAGCTGATTTGTAAAATTCAAAGATTATTCCGTTAATAAGAATATCTACCAGCATTTCTAAAAATAATTATCAATGAATAGAACTTCTATATATTAATATTGTTTCGGTATAATTCTACAGATGGAGTGGTTAGAACGTGGAAACACTTATATCCTCGAACATTGGATAAAAAAACTATTCGTTGATGAAATACTCCGATGAGCCACAAGAAAAAACATAATTGCAACATATTACGTGGTGAACGTATTACAGAAAAATACGTCTACACGTATACAACAAAAACATTTTCATCACTTCTATATTGAACAACGTGACAAGACTGATTTATATATATATATATATATATATATATATATATATATATATATATATATATATATATATATATAATATTCGTGTTTAATCCCTCCTTGAAACAGTGAAGTCGATGATTAATACTACGTATCAGTCAGCACTCAAAACTAAATTTGAGAATAATACATCACTGCATCTCTGTACATACATACTTATCTATTTTATTTTAAGAATCTTGGAAGATAAATGGATGGAATTAAAAGTGTTCTTTATAAATGTGAGGTATCTATGTTAAAGGTGTTAGATTATATGAATGAGAAATTTGTATTGTTTCACAAATTCACTAAATACCTGTTTTCAGTGTAATATGAACCTAATGGGTATTTTATAGATTTTACCATATAAAATACAAAATCATGACGTGACAGACTGATTTTTAGATGTGCTAATTTATTCATCAGTCAAACATATTTATTTTCTATTCAACGCTATGAAACTAACTTTAAAACAACAAGCTTCAATTCTAAGCTTCTATGTTTTCTACAATCATAAATACATTTTAATTAAGTGGTCATTAGTTAACTAGAGACAAGATTATATATGTAAATTTCCGAAACAAAAACACTATCATTAAATATGTTTTATTGATACAGTGCAATATTGAAAAGTTAAATTAAAATGAATAACTACAAGAGACAAACAAACGACAATGAAATCACATGCACCACTTAAATAAAGAAGTTAAAGTCAAATTATTAATTGAAAACATCAAATGAACAAAATCTTACTGCATATTTCTCTAAATTAACATAAATTAGACAGCAAAAACTAGCTTCAAACTATTCATACAATAAAAGTGAATTTAAGACTAACTCATTTATTTGACTGCAAGTATCGAATTCCATATTCACAATAATGCAATCGCATAACCATGAATACTGTCTCATATAGTTTCAAAACTTTGGTTTTCTATACTATATTACTGTTTCAAAATTATTTAAAAGAGTTTTTAAATCCTTTGGTTGTGATTAATTTTATGTTAGCTAGATGCGTCCGGTAAGGATCGGCGTCAGAAAAGGCTACTTACTCCCCTATTTCCTCTCTCTTCTCCAAATCTCAGGAGAAGCGTGGGATACAATAGACAGCTTGGATGTAGCTAGACCATTTGGACGAAAGAACACACAGAGTCGGGAATCGGAAGCAGAAATCAAAAGGATGAGTAGCAACTGGAAAGGATTGTCCAGGACAGAGTTCAATGGAGAATGGTGGTGGGCGGCTTATGATCCACCACAAGGGTAACGGGCGTAAATATTTAAGCAGTTGGATGAGTAAAACATATGTCGTTCTACATTCAACGAACAATCTGATGTGGTATTGTACCATATCAAATGAGACAAATTGTTTTTTATTAAATAACAATAAAAGCGATTTTACCCCTAAAACATTTGGTTGAATGATTGACGAAATATAATTACCATTATGTAAAACTATGATCAATCTTTCATCAACAGATAAATTTTGAACCAAGTAACAAGAATTAGAAGAGACTTGTATTAGACTATTACTACAGAAAATTATGATAAAGAAACAGTTTATTCAAGTAATTTGTGAACAGCTAACGCTTTGACTTCATTGGTTTAAATCAATGATACCTCAGAAAATCTATATGGATTTTTATAACAAGTTCGAAGTTATTATGCTAACAATTTAGGTAAAACAATCAAGTAGAATATCGATACATTTAATCGTTTTAAGGTTTGTTTATAGCTAGGGAAGCCATTTTGTAAAACTTCTACCTTTAATACATTTTAATGAAATATAGTTCGCGATTCCTGCCCTATTGTCTTTCTTTTGCTTTTTACTCATTACAACGCTGACTTGTGTTAAAATTCATCCTGCAGACCATGTATGCTACAAATGGTCAAATGAACAGTATGTAATTACCCTTTTATTTGTTGAACAGCTAAATGAATGAGTTATTCAACTTTAAATATATAGTTGTAAAGACACACTACTGTGATTTGCACAAAACTTCATCGATAAATATATGTCATTCACTTGGCGGTACATACTGAATGTAAGCATGATAATATTAAACAAGAATTTATTAAAATAAATTATTTGATGTAGGAATTTCAATGTTATTCATTATTTGTTTTTCCTATTTATGTACTTGATGTAACCAATTAAAATTTTACGTTATTTTGATTAACATATGCATTTTTAGAAATTTAATTGTTACAAATTGTTAGTAATTAGGGTAATTGTGACTATTAGTATAATTGACAGTCAGACTATAACTATAAAAAAGTAGAATAAACAAGGTGAACACAATTAAAGTCATAAAACATCGTGAAACTTCAACATGATAACCTACCCCAAGTAGATTTCTACTCAGATCTAAATATTTCAGATGAGAACTATAACGTAACAACGGCACTAAAAATTTAGCATCAGATCCAGTAATCCCATTATCGGGTAATCGAAGATCAGTAATACAACCCAAACGAATCCCCGGAATCAGTATATTTAATAATTGCCCATTAATACCTGTACAACCAAAATGTAACCCACGTGAATGAAAAGGCAGTGTTTTTGATGAACTTAAATTTGATTCTGAAATCGATACACTTTTAGAAAATTCGAAAGTATACTTATCAGATGATTTCTCGGAGAGACGACTACAATTTTTATCGAAACTTTCTTTTTTAAACTGTTTTGGTTTAACTTCTTTTGGAGGTATACGAAGAGATGATGATAATATTTGTACAAAAGTTAAACCCAAGTTATTTTCTCTTAAATCAAGCCATTTCATATACGGCACCTAATAAATACATGAAAAAAAGATACAATCAAAGAAATAAATTAAACATTAAATATCAGTTAGTATTAATTTGTTTGAAATAAGAAATTTTGTCTCAAAAATGTTCATAAAATATATTTGTTTTGAGTTACAGAATTCACTGTTAAAAATTTAATCAGTTTTAAAAATATTGAATTTCCCCAACTCATGCAATATCGTGACTACATATACGATTTTTCAATTCAATCTGAATAAAACGTTTCATATGATCACCATAGAAACCATCCAGCATCTTTCAAATAAATACTTTAGAGTAATAGAAAAATTTTCAACGTAGATGTAGAAAGTCTGTAAAAAAGGTTTAAAATTAAATTTTAAGCCAACAAACTTAGTTTATAAGCAAACTAAGGTTGATAGATTGGAAATGGATCTACCAGTCTGCATTAGTGATAGTTACTTTAGGCAGATTTTAATGGCCAAACTATTTGTCCGACAGTGTCGAAAAAATTCAATCACAGACTATTAAGATGTTTCTTAACGGTTATACTTAATTTATTATTGTGACCTAAAACAAATTGGTACTAAATGGTCAATCTCACTTTCATATTTTCGCTATGACACTTAGATATAACATGAACTAAAATGTTTTGAAACATGCTTTGATAAAATAAGAATAGGTGAAATGCTCAGGTAATCAATAAATTAATAAATAAATGAAAAATATCTAGGTTTTTACGGTTCATTTGTAGAACACGTATTTAACGAACTTCTTAAAAGGATTTATATATACAAAGGTGCTGAAGATAATTCAGTTGCTGAAAAATTACACATTCCCATAAATACATGCATGATATACCTTATCTTATAATAGATAATTTGACAAGAGTCATAAAAGTAAAATATGTGAATATGTAATCATCAAGGAACTATTCTAGTGTACTAGTACATGACAAAAACTAATCGAAAAACAATAAAATTCTATGAAATAACGCAATGGGAAACAGGAGAAAATTAGAGCAAAATGTTTTCTACCTTCAGTTTTAAGATGATGCAGATTAATTAAATATAAAACTACAGTAAAGTGGGAGCATGAGTGGTTTACATCTAACTCTTTGTTCATCAAGAAACCCCCAAATTATAAGGAATAAACATTCATGAAACATTATTTGTTTGATTAATGAAACACTTGATCAATATTAAATCTACTGACAACCAATTTTTTGATTTTGTCATCGATTTTATGTAACAAAATAAATTAGTAAATAGGGAATAATAACAATAAACAGAATGTTATATTTTCTTAACAGGATCAAAAAATAATGACTGGGAGATATAGTAGTAATCCTTTGTTAAATGGAAAGATGAATTGTCTAACCAAACACATTTTATTGTCCCGATATTTGACACCGATTAGATTGCATGTTGATCGCTATTGAAATATACATATCGTCAATCCTCGTATAGAATTATCGACCTAAATCGCATTAGTAAATAACGAGATTAAATGAGTCCAATACGAGAATGGGTTTTTGAATGCGTATAATTTTTACACTCATTGATTTGAACAGACAATCATAAGAATGAAGGGAAGAAAAGAGAGCGAAGCACAATTAAGTTCAGTGGAGATGGCGTGCGAGACAAGTTCATTTAATCAAGAGTTTATAGTCAGATCAAAACAAATTACAGACATGTTACGAATAGAATATGAAGTGTACACACATATACGCTCATATAAAAAGTTAGGGTTGATAAGTGAATAATTAACAAGGTCAAAACGTGACTCACAAAGAATAGATAAATTGACCTGTCCAGAAGCTAGAACAAGTTATGTGGGCTTAACATAGTAATCGACACTACAACATGTTTACTTACTTCTCGAAATAGAAAAGCGACAGGAATCCAGCCGGTAGACGTAACATTAGGGTTACGAGCCAAACACAATCCTGTACATGTTTCATAATAACTCAAAATTTCATATAATGATTCAACAGACTAAATATAAGTTCAAGAAATAAAATATACATAAATCCACTGTTACTTATAGAGATCTTTTAGCAAAACCTATATAATATTTATTAAGACTCATATGTTTCCAGTTCAAACATTTTGGAATTATTCATGGAACAGAAATAGACAATAGTAAGGTATGATTTTGTGTCTTTATATATTAGTATTCCAGTTGATAGATATTTAGATTTTATTGGTTGACTTACCAATGCATAATAATACTCTATCTAGCAGATTTTCTTTCAGAATTAATCTAATCATGAAATTTCTAAAACTGCTTGGATTTAATGAATTCATATCCAGAGGAACTTTAAACAAACAAATATAGTGACTGTTAGATCACACATAACATCCATTGTTGTCGATTTGTTTATATCTCATGCTAGATTGCTTACTTTTCCTGTACCATCGGGCTTTGTATCTTGGGTAACTATGCAGACACCCCATTTTTCATCAATAAAAAGACTTTCCTTAAAAATTATTCTAAAATGATAAACAATTTTTCAGATCACAGCAAATTTACTTCCTGAAAGGAAGATGAACGCAGTGAACTACCATTCGTGGACTGTCTAGTTAAGAGGAATTATAATGGGAATCTTAAATCAACCATTTACCGAGAACTGATCCATTCAAATCGGTATATCGATTTCAGCTCTCCACACTTGTCCAGCGCAAAACTATCCCTGACCATGAGTTTATTAAGATGAACTTTCAAGTTCATTGCTCCAGAAGTGATAACATAATAAACTTTTTGCGACTTAATAATTTTCCAGTGAATATTCTTATGAACATGCTGGAGTATAACAGTTCATCTAGAAATACCAGTCCTAATGAAATTTCTTGTATTGGTACCGTAGTTTTTCCTAACCACCAAGATATACATAATCAAAGCTTTCTATAAAACGACCAATACTCTTCGAAATACTTTAGTTCGGACTCAGGAAATGATCCTGTTCACATCTATACAGTACTGTGTCTACACATTGTGTCAATCGTCTTGTGTTTTATGTTGGAGGGCCTTTTCATAAAATATTGACTCGTGCCGAAGAACACTTAAACTATACAAAAAGACCTATTAGTCCTGCAGAACTGAATAATCTCCAAATCAGTACATGTTATATTTAGTTACCACCAAACCGATATCAACAATATTAAAATGATTCAGTAAGGCCTTTTAAACCATAAAGAAAGGCGAGTGGCTGAAGCGTTTCACATAATACTAATTTCCTTAATAGGAAAGAAGTCCTGACTATTTCTCCAGATTCAACTATTTATAAAACAACCACATGTAACTATATTCGCTTTTTGGACAATTAACGCACACATACACTTTCATATTTCGACTCATTTATATGTATTGATTAGATGAATCTTTCCACTAACGTTTTAGACCATTTCATAATTCAGACTTCCCGTTTTTTAAAGCCACACAAATACTGGCGTCTCATACAAAAGCCATTTGACCAAATATTCACATGACAGTAACATAATTAGACCTATTTTTACCTTGATTTTAATTGCACTAAATATTTTCCCTTGTTCCTTTATGCTACTTAGATGTTTGTTAATTTAACTCAGTTATTTATTTATTTACTCTGAATATATGACCATTGAGATATCAAAAATCTATCATTGTTTTACTACATTTGCTTTCAATTTACACTATTATTTTGTTTAGGCGAAAAGTAACACTTTAATCAATATCTAAACGCGTTACGCTAAAGAGTATTCATTACAATTTTATCTTAGTTACTTCTTTTGTTTATCCTTTATTTTGGGAAATACTGTTTTTCTCGTCGGGTCCTTCGTTTATTTCCATTTCACAAAATGTTGTTTAATATGGTACATGAGCTCGCGAACCAGCAGAACATTACTTAAACTAGCATTTACAATTCAAAAACTGATAAACTGAAATAAAAGCTGACTTTCAAATACTCTGTAGTCCACTTCCTCTTTTATAACCATAAAGAAGTTTAAGTGTATCAAAGTTTATAACATGAGATCACTTATAACATTGCTCAAGTTGTCTTAACCAGAATAAAAATAACCCACAAGTGTAATAGTCCTGACATCACTTAAAAAAACTGAATCGATTTCGTCTTAAATAAATATTTTCCTCGTATTTTATTTCCTTGTATTATATATTAATTGCATAAACGTGCTTTCTATACCATCTTCTTGTGATCAAATATTAGGCGGTATATCCGAGTGATGAAATGTAGCTATATCAAAACACCAGTAGGATCCTTACCTCGTCATCAAGATTGGTGTTTTCCAAATTTAAGTAGTGAAATTGGACGTATTTGAAAACATACTCCAACATATCAATATGTCCACCATTAAGTTGACATCCTAAAATAGTAATCAATAACATAATCTCTTACCCTTAAGACTAAAAACGTGTTTCCGTTCTAGCGACTGCCTCAAATCTATAGACTACAAAAAAGTGATTTTCTTCAACTACTTACTTGTAACTGCGAAATGACACTATACAAAGGTTGGATCGAAGAGAGATTACATTGAAGTTTATAAACGCTGATTAACTCAGCAGGTGATAAGCACTGTCCTCCAGCCAAAATTTATCAAACTAACTGACTTACTGTTTAACCAAGGATCAGCTGGGTTTATCACACATGTAACAAGATTACATTCCCCAGGAAATTTTACAGACTTTTTACTGACACATTTTACTATCATGGAGTTCTTTCTTTCGTTATTACCATCCTGTTCTTCTACAAGAGCGGAACAAACAGATTTGGAACCTATATTCATGGGAACACAGGGTTTGTTTATGTAATGTGAAATAATATATATCTTAAAATGAATTCTAAAAAATATTAATCAGGATTTATACGTATAGTTTATATGATATGTAATATTCATAATGCCGTACTAAAACATATCTTGATCCATTTAAAAGATATTAGTAGGAAGATTATAACTCAAAAAGTAATGATAAAATAAAATTATCCTTAACTTGAACCAGAAAACATTTGGTGTCATGTCATTGTCTTGCTGCAGTCAGGAAGTGTATATGTTACTGAGAGTGCATAAGCGGAGTTCGTACAATATCCAACAACTAGGACAAATTACAAATGATATGACTACCCATACCATTCATATATATTGGTTGTTTGGATCATCACATTGATGTTTAGAACTTGAATTTATCAAACTCTTTGAGCGTTTGTGCATTCTGTTCGTGTTCCCTCGATATTTCTTTTAGACCACACCCGTTTTAAACAGAGATGGATGATGGCTAGCACTGAAATCCACGATGCTCATCAGATGGGTAAATCTCCATCTCAGCATTGACGTTCACTCCAAGACTTGAACGCAGTACCGTTGGCTTCAAATTCCACGTTGTTCACTTAGCTCTCGAGTTTATAATGTCACTATCTTGCACAGTCGTGTAACCAATCAGTGGAAAGATCCAGAAAAATAATATATATGAATTAAAACTCACCTTTATATACTTTATGCTACATTATGTATGAAATCGATGGCAGGACCTATGAGCTTTCATATACGAGTAACAATTACTAGATTAGTTTACAAGAACAACTAAACATCACTTTATACCTTAATTTTATCAATTGACATAATCTTCAATGAATGAATACTGAGTGAAGTTTACATAAGTGATTACAATAAAAATAACACTGTCCCTCTTACATTAAGGCGCACAGTCTTGCGTTTTCTGATGGAGGATTCAAACCATAGTCCATTGAGTGCTGATCGTCCGCTAGAAAACTGTTATGTCGACCGGATACTAATGCTCAAAATCAAAGAATTAGGGAAACTGTGCTATATATTTTTGGTTCTCTTTAAAATGACACGAAATTTAACACTGAGTAGAGAATTTATTCAAACTTTCTGGCTCCCCAGTTAGTTTTTCAAAAACATATCTTTTACTTTACTACTTATTTCTGATGAGTTGAGTTGCTACAATACGGAGAAAACAAATTAAACTATGTCCATTTATTAAAACAAACATATAGGTGGATCGAATATGTGAAATTCATTGTGAGCACTTATTGGGTGAAGGGCTGCAAATATACGACAAAAATTTAGTTTGCCAATTTAGTATCCTTGTAAGATACCGGGTCCTGACGGGTTACATCCACGACTGCTGTCATCTCTTGCAGACATTATTTCAAAACCGCTCGCGACACTCTTTAACATGTCCCTTTCACTCGCTCAACTACCTAGGTATTATAAAGATGCTATTGTCAGTCCTAAATTTAAAGATGGTCAGAGACACATCGTATCTAACTACCGGCCTGTCAGTCTGACTAGCATTGTCGTTAAGTTACTTGAAAAGATAATTCGGGTTAGGTTGCTAAGCCACATAGATTCACACAGTCTGTTAGCTCCTGAGCATCATGGATTTCGTGATAAGCGTTCATGCGTGACCAACTTACTTATCACGAGAGAGGATTGGACAGCAGCCTTAGATAAAGGTCTGTCTGTCGATGTTATATTCATAGATTTTAGCAAAGCATTTGACAAGGTTTCACACTTAGGTCTTATGCAGAAGCTCACAAGCTTCGAAATAATAGGTGCTGTACAGGAGTGGATAGGAAACTTTGTATGTGACCGCAGACAGAGAGTTAGGGTCAATGGGACGCTATCCGATTAGAAGCCGGTCAAAAGTGGTGTACCCCAAGGCACCATATTAGGCCCTCTGCTATTCCTTCTCTACGTAAATGAGTTACCGCTGTTGCTTAGGTCGTCGACATTATTATTTGCGGATGATGTCAAAATATGGAGAGCAATAAGAGGTGAGGCTGATCATCTGGATCTTCAAGCTGACTTAGACGATTTAGTTAGATGGGCTCGAGATTGGGGTTTAGAAATCAATTCTAGGAAGAGCGTGCTAATGCACATCGGCCACGGCAATAGTTACCATTATACTATTAATGGTAAACCTCTTCCATGCGTTCAAGAACATCAAGACTTAGGAGTAATAATAAGTCATGATTTAAAAACAACTACACACTGCAACGCAGCCGCTGTCAAAGGTTTTCGTGCGTTGTGGTCACTTCGCCGAGCGTTCAAATCCTTTGACGAGGAAATGTTTCGAATTTTATATCCCACCTATGTAAGACCACATTTAGAGTACTGTATTCAAGTAGCTAGCCCATGTCTGATAAAGGATACTACCTCACTTGAGCGTGTCCAGCGTGTGGGAACGAAATTAGTGAAGGGTCTTTCTAAACTCTCTTACGATGAGCGTTTAAAACGCCTAAACCTTTCCCCTTGTCGTATCGTAGGACTTGAGGTGACCTTATACTGGCATTTTGTATCTTTAATTATGATTTGGGTGTTAATATGTCTTATCTTTTTGCTCCCTCCAGCACTAATAATCTCCGAGGTCATAGCAAGAAGGTTCATAAACCACGATCTAATAAACTCAAGGTGGGATTCCGTTTTTCTCATCGAGTAGTCAATGATTGGAACGCTTTGCCCAATCAAGTGGTATTAGCCACATCAGTGAATATTTTCAAAGAGAAACTGGACCTTCACTGGAAGGCAACCTGTTAGGATTAACACAGGTTCACTAACCTACTATCCTTATTACTGAAAACTGAAGACTGAAGACTGCTTCATTTACAGCGTATAAATCGCATCCAGGATTAACCAGAAAGACTACATTCTAAGTATTTTAATCAGATTTAGTCAAAAATAGCAATAAAGTCAATCTATAGTAACATGATATGGAGTGACCATATATGATAATTAGGAGTATTTGAATTATGGCTCGTTATTTTACCAGAAAATTTACTTGCAGTTCTTCATAGTAATATATATATATATATATTGTCTCTTCCACCTTAATGTTACTAAGGCAATTAGAGGGGAAATCAAAGGTAAATGTATGGGAAGATCTACTCGGATTATGGGTACCGTGCAGGTTATGTTATAGTTAACAAGATCCTGGAGATGTACTCTGGTCTATGCTGAACCATGATGGGCAACTTACCAATCAACGATCTCAAATGAAAGAACGGAGGAAGAAATTACGCTTAATTCAGTTTCACTTACTTTGCTTTTGATAACTACATATTAGCATCACGTTTTTATAGGATAAGCAATATTTCACATCATAGAAATTCATCTTTATAAAAATGAGACATGGCCTATTGCAACGAAGCGTCGATAGAGAGAAAAACAGCCAATGATGTGCCAACAATTTCGGTAAAATATAGACCGTGATTACTAGTTTACAAACTACACAAATTATGAAGGAATACGAAAGTATACTCCCGTTATATTTCTGTTATACTTACTTCAAAGACGACAATGTTATGCAGTACGTTTAAATAGTAAGCGAACGAGAATATTTTTGTGAAATTCAGACTTACTAAGCTAAATATTTGGAACTTTACAGTTATGAAGAACTAAAGAACTAACAAGCCGTGCTTTGCAAAAACTTTAATTATAAAAATATTTCATCAGCATAAAAAACCAAGGATTTCACTTATTTTGAACAGACGAACGTACGGTTATAGTACCCTTTCCCAAGCATAACAATAATGCAGAAACTATTTGAAAAGCTACTTGTCTTACTTTGCTTTGCAGTTAATGCGGTAAAACGAATAACAGGAGAAATAGAGAAATAAATTAAGAATAATAATTCATCTCAGAAACTTTTAGTTTTTACTATCAATGACGAATCTTGCTGAATTTGCATTAATTTTATCAAAATGACTGATTTTTAAGTTGTAATCAAGCAATAATCATTTTATTGTTCAAATGGCCGTGGTTGGGATAGTGGAGGATATGGCTTATGTGGTGAACAATTTCCTGGAATAAATAGGCCCGTAAGTCTTAAACATTGATGCTGAACCCAATTTACTTACCTGGACATACCCTTGCTGTAGTCACTCATTCACGTATCCACACCAGATCATTCTGTAGCGGT
The DNA here is from genome assembly GCA_946903255.1 of Schistosoma spindalis. Classification (NCBI taxonomy): domain Eukaryota; kingdom Metazoa; phylum Platyhelminthes; class Trematoda; order Strigeidida; family Schistosomatidae; genus Schistosoma; species Schistosoma spindalis. Next base: position 62,055,155 of record OX336420.1, on the reverse strand, counting down.
AAGTAAACTTCTTCGACATTTGATGCTGACCGCACTAGTCCTAATGAGTACACCTTGCTGAAGATGCCTGGTCACGCATCCGCACCAGATCATGAGTGAATACGCCGTGCTTCACCTCTCCGACAACCGCTAGTCAGCTTAGATTAGTCACTTCTACATACACCGATCTTCCATCAAATATATGTTCAAAACTCTTGGTTTCTGACTTCAGATTCAACTGGGCTGCTACGTTTCGATTATGTAAGGTGTTACTGGCTGAGATAATGCCAAATTCTGAATACCTGTGGCACCTTCAATGTGTTAGTGGTACGCATCCCTCTCAACTACTATGCAGCCTATATCGAACGGTTTTAAGGGTGTCAACTGTCTTCTAAACATATTCCCTAATGTTTTAAAAGAATCTGAGGCACAGTTATTGTGTCTAACTAACTTAGATTTCTGATGGCCAACACGGGAGTGTGTCCACTCCTCTACGTCTTCATTCATACCAAGCCAGCAAAATCATTCACCCATGAGCATGATGGTTGCACGAACATCTAGATGACAAATCTCGTACAAGGCATCGAAGACGTTTCATCGACGATGTTTCGGCACTAATTGACGATCTCTGCCTGTAGATGTGTCACATAGTAGGCTTTCCCTGCCCGTTTAATACTTAGTTTTAGGGTTGTTGAAAATAACTCGTGCAGAAGATTAGTGTCTTCTTTCTGAAACTGAGAGTTTAACAAGGTCGATTTTTTGGAAATTTCGAGGAAGTCTAACGAGACAAACCGCTCGAAGCTACATTGTTGGCCCTAGAAATGTGTTGTGATCTGAAGTAAACTGCGAAATACAGTCCAGTTGTTGGGACTGTCGAGGGGAATACTTGTCTGAAAATGAGCTTAAAAAGAAGGTAAGAGGTTTGTGATCACTGAAAAGAGTAAATTCTTGACCTTCCACGGAGTGCTGAAAGTGTCATACAGCATAATACATGGCTAGGAGTTCCCTACTGAAAGTGCTATACCTCTATTCAGAGACTAGCAACCAAGAGTTCCAAAGGCTATCAGGTGTTGTTTACCCATTGTTGTACGAATCCTTGGATTGCCGAATCAGATGCGTCTACTGCGACACTTACTGGTGCCTGGGTTTCCTCGTATGCAAGCATAATTGCTTTGGAGACAGGTTTTTTAATTGTGAAGAATGGTTTTTTGTGATGTCGTCCGAATTGATGATTTTCGCATTTCCACGAATTTCAGCTGCTAAATTTCTGGCAAGGGACGCGCAGTTTAGCAGGAACCGTCCATAGAAACATTCTAGACCGTTGAATATGTGTATTTGCTCTTTGTGGTCGGTTCTGGGTAATCCAGAATGACTACCACTTTGCTTTTTAGAGGTCAGATGTGTTTAACATTGGTCCTGTTATCGTGATGTGATGTGTAACATTGCGGGTTACACATGGATCGACCATGTGCTTTAATGTGACCGTCTGTCAGAGTTTGTAGGAAGAATGCTAACTTGTGCTACAGTCTCGACGAGAAAGCGGACATTCTTCATCACATCAGTGATGTTTAACAGACGTCTGCTTATGTCGGAAATGATTTCCCTTGACGCGTACCGTCAAGTAAGTTTCCCAAAGGGTTTAGTGTCAAACGGTTCGCAGATTGAAGAACTGCATGGTTTTCTGCAATATCAGCAAGATTTTACATACTTATTTTGATACCAGTACCAATGAGATTTATCTGTCACTCGTGGCATAAAGACAAATCTTTGTCGTGATAAACTTCTTCGGGGAGTGAGACAGCGTCTGCAGTTATGTTAGATAATCAGATAACAATTAAAAAATATACTACATTATTTCGCGTTGTTTGCTGCTTTTCTTTTGTAGAATACACCTCGAAGTCAGGGGTGATGGTGATTTTCAGAATCTGGTCAGAAGATGTACTCGTCCCATCTACAGAGCTATTTTGAAATGAGAGAAGGAAGTTTTGATAGGCATAGCTGTCTCGACAGGCCATCGTCAAAGGTCTATTTATCAATGACCTCTCGCATTCGCTGCAACAATCCTGAAGCTGAGCCATATTCTGGACCGATGTTGTTGAAGAGTTTATCCAACATTCATCTATCGGTTAGAACCTCACGCTTAAGAATATTCCTTTATAGAGTTTCGTAAGGTTCCGAAACATCACTAGTAAATAAACTAGGTGTGATGTTGAAATCGCCCAGCGATGCCTTCACTACTGCGAGGAATTGTGCACGTTTATGAAGTGTATGGATTGATGTATCAGATAACGTCGTGCTTACTAATAAATATGCTACAAGTATTCAGGGATTTATACCGCCTTTACGCATAACACCTTTGCGATCGAAGTATGCTAACCCAGTCAAATCAGAAGTCATATGTGAAGAGGTTAGAAAATATACTTCGGAGGTTATCGAGAAGCGCTTATCTCAAGCATGGTATAAGTGTATAAATATGGTCTACTCCGTTAATACTATTATTATAACAACAGACTTAATTCTAAAAGTATAAATTTGTCATGATGCGACTGCCTAATCTATAAGATCTTACGTAGAAAGCACATCCCTGTCCACAATGACTCATCGTATCATAAAGATTTGCGATATGGTGTCTGGAGTTCCTAAAGGATACATTTAGGCTGAAGATTAAATAATATATTCAATGTGAAGGCATGTTATACAAAATAATCACGCCTGCAAGGCCGGGCCATGCCATTTCATTAAATTCAACCAATTCTCCTCATCTCTTCGTGTCAATTGATGAGTATAAATCTTTACAGTAATTACGTGCTTGGCTTCAAAGTTCATGTGGTTAGAGTCCAGTGCCACTACGTAGCCACTTGTGGTCTGACGTTGTAGAGTGATCGGGTGCTTTCATCTAGGTGAGTTCAATAAAACTGATACGTTCAGCATCAATGTCGAAGGTTTACAGAACGGTCCATTGGGATCTATTCAACGTTATATACTTTTGATCAGTATAATCGTAGATAAATTTAATTAAACTTGAACTATCTGACCGGTTATTGAACTTTGAGATGCGAATAATTACCACAGGTCATACTCTGATTATTGCTATCTAAAATCAAAACAAGCTATTTCTAAGACTGGATTAACTAGTGTTAGCTTTGTAACCTTAAAATCTAGATATCTAGCCCAGTTGCCCTAGTGTACAGTGATCCATATGTCAGATCAAGAGATCACGTGAAACTACGTGCTAAGCTAATCAATTTTATAGCTGAAAAGTTGATATGTTGGTGAACTCACACGTACTATCACGCAAGATAATCCTATCTATTCATCTAGAATTCTTGCCTTATAGATATTTATTTTATCAAGGACATCGGTGGTATACAGACATACAAGCGTATGAAACTATGATAATTAGAAGTATTTGAATTATAGTACAAACTAGGAATCCCAGAAATAACGCACTCGGATCAAGAAAGACCAGATAAACACGAACGAATGTACCGTATTCGGAATTCCAAATCCAGCACTCAGCAAGTACAAAGGAATCGTTAGTTCATACAAACACCACAGAAAAATTCTTTTGTTATCTAGACGAATACATTAAACACTGAATAGAAACTGCTGCTACTCTCCAGGAAAATGAACAATACACTTCATCTCATAGTGCTTTCCTCTGTCCTAAAAATTACCTGTCACCTCTAGTTCTGTATCATTTGTCGTAAACTTGGATTGTTTTACGGTGAATCGACTTGGACGACTGAATAGACTAGGATTACTAGGTGGAACTTCCTATAAATAGTTTTCGAATCATTTAACTGCTTTTTGTTGCTTTTTCTTCTGTTAATCCTGATGTCTCATTTAAACTCCTTTATTTTGGTCATGTGCAGAGCAACATGACCCATCAACTGATGCTTTGTTTGATGATCAGTCAACTCAAAACGATTATTGGTATATCTTCAAGAGCAGCAGGATTCCACTGTGATACGCTCAATACATATTCTTACAATAACAACACATTTCTGGCAGAGCATTTACATGCAATATTTTCAGGCATGGTTAATAGTATAAAAAAGGTTTTCAAGGTGGAATGATAGATCAGAAGACTTATAAAAGGCGATACTAATATGTCAGGATCGTTTTACGGAAGAATGGTTATAGAAATCTACTACCTAAGTATTTAACTAATGGAACAGTAGCACAGCAGACAAAAACATATATCGTGACTGGAGTATACAAATAAATTCGAGAGTGAACTACGGTGTAATTAATTATCCTTGACTTCCAAATCAGAACTTGTTAGCAAACACTTAGGCGATTGCAGCAAATTTATTCACTGTTACAACAAATAATGGAAACTGTGCCAACTAAAATTGTCCAGATCGCAACAATAAGAATAAACATCTTGCGTAATCTCGCAAGATTTCCCCACTGATTCCGAGCTTCAATATCTAGCTGTACACCTAGACACAACGCGAATTACGACTAGACAGAAAACAAAGAAACAAGGAACAATGGCTTGTGATATGTAAAGTTGTAGATTGGCTTCACGTATTGAAGGGAGATTCGACAAAAATGAGGGAAAATCTGTTCGTCTAAATCAAGTAAATGAAAAGAATGTGCCATACATAAAAACGCCAATAACTCTGTCGATTATTATGTGATTTTTCATTATCGTGCAGTTTCCTTTCATAGGCTACCCACTTTACCATTCCGCTCGAGCCTGAGCTAGCATTACGTAGGTTATCCTTCCGGGCTGCCGAAACCGGAAACACGAGTCCAAGAAATAGTAACCAGATGAGAACGACCTCAGTATCATTGGCTGGTTGCCTCTTCAACGATATTAAAGAGGCTGAAACAAGCAAAATGTACTGTCTCATCGTCATGGTTGGTGGTCAGTAACAAAACTTTCCCTCTTTTCATAGTGTTAGGCTCATTTTAGGGGGATTCTGGATTAAATAATGTGTCTCACATGATGCCCTATAATCTTAACAAATGGGTATAAATTATGGGCCGTGTGTTAGGACTCAATGGAGCTCTGTATATTACTAAGGTACGAGGTATAGATTCTCAAACAAAGGATAAACATTTGTGGAAGTATAAATTTTTGACAATGTTTGTCAAAGTAGATGGAAAATTGCAGAAGAATAATAGTTATGATTAAGGTAGCAGGTTATATCAATGATCTGTCAAAAAAATGCACTCAAATTCAGTAAGCTAATAGGAAGTAGACAGGAGAGTATGTAGTGACATTGGGCCCTACCACCTGACAATATGGAAAATAGACATTCAACATTTAACAATGGAGAAGGAGAGAATAATGAATTGAATAAACTGGAGTTGAATATATTTCAAAAATACCTTCCAACCGTTTTAGTGTTCACCAACCGTCTGAGGTACGTTCTCACTATTTTGTCATGTGTCTAAGGGCAATGTTATGTAAGCAACCATTGGTGTACCTTTTTGCGGAAAGCGCGGATTACGTGAAAAGCGCACAGAATAATGTTTGCATGCCCGTGTGTGATACGGACAGCCGCGCTTTCTGATCGTGCACAGTCCATAACAAATTTTTCCGTCCGTCTTGTTGTTCCCATGATTTCTTTGAATTTGTCTAGAATCCAGGTGACATCTGCACGCATTTCCTTTCGCGTCCAGGCAAACATGACAGTACGTCCTCGACCAAAGTTATCGTTACAACCAACTGGAATAAGGAATATCTACAAAGTACAATACAAGGAAAAGCATAACCACTTCTTATTATTGGTATTATAAGTAGAATCAATGCAAATAACTTCCGGATATTCATTGTACAAGTGTATTTGGTCATAACTACTGAAACATATTCTCGTTACATATCCATTTTCTAAATGTTCCCTAACTTCACCTTTCTGTCGCAGCAAATCCATAACCTGCTTTCGAGTACAAAAACCTGAAATATACTTTTATACATTAACCTGTGGAGAGGTTAGCTTTCATAGTCTTGACATCAGCAACAGTGACCACCTTACCAGTTCTCTCCTTGACACATTCTATAACTTCATCTGTTGACTGCGAGTGCAAAATGACTAGCTTTAAATTCTCTTTTTCTTCCGACGACAATCTTCTTGTCCATAGATCACAAACCATCCATGAACTACTACATGGATGATTGTGGAGCATCTTGTAGGATTTGATAACATATCCTTGCGCCTCCAGTCTTACACGGAACTTTGATTGATAATTAAAGAATTTAGACCTTAAACGTCACATATTAGGTAAAGTTCTCACGATTTTCGATTCACTTTCAAACCTTCTGATTTCCGCTTATGACCAAATGTATAGTGAAAAGCAACAAAAAGGAATATGAATCTGACGTCCCTCAGCAACTTGATTTCTGCGTAGATGTAGTGAGTGCAGGTAGTCTGAGAAATGACAAAATCACTCTTCCATACTTTTTGGAACTCTTTTAGGACGTTATCAAAGTCATCCCAGTATGCAAAACGCTTGTTCAGTATTATACTTTGAAAGGCTTCGCTAAGGTCGACTGAAATGTCACTTGAGCATGAAGCACTACAAACAGAAATCACTATTCAAAAAAATAATTCCTTGAAACAATAATAACCCAAGGAAGTACTACAAATACTTAGGATTTACCGTTGACTTGACATTTCGTAGAGGTTTACTACAGAAGTTGGGACTACAGATCAAATTACGAAGCAACAACAGAGCCAACGTGTACACTACAAGAAAGAGAATGCTAAATTCATGCGTTTGATAATTATTTTGTGCTTTTCAATGCAGCAAAACATGACTTAAATATGAAAAAACTTGATACTCATGAAACCCAACCAACCCACGACAATTGAAATACGGAATGACCGCCTCTTGTCAGGCCGTTCAAGGTCACTGAATGTTACCTTATATATTTTATTCATATGAAATATATTGTTCCATCTCTAGCATAAGATTGTTCTCTATCATGTATTGGTAATTGTTACGATGCAGTGAGTTGGTGTAGACGATGATGTGACTTCCACGTAAGATCTTATGGATTAAGCAGTTACATCATAACAAATCTGCAATTTTAGGATTACGTCTATTATTAGAGCAGTACTAATAACATAGTAGACCATAATTCCACAAGTACATCAATTTGGTAGTGATAGCACTGTGTGCCAACCAATTTGGATGATACGATTAACATTCAACAAATGCAAGATAACTGTTTGCAGGGTAATATTGGTGAGTTATTTGTCTACTTTAAGTGATAATTAACTAGGAATATGTGGCTTCGTGGAAGGACTTAATACAACTTCAAGAAAAAAAACGCAAAACCTAAAAGAGTTTAAACGTGTAGAGAGCCTGCTTGTGCATAATCCATAATAAAAGTTTGTTTATGAGAGCCGTCTCTCACAGCATCAGCAAACACACCTATAAACCACCTGACATCGTCTGTCAACTGTTCCGCAGTCGTGGCAGATAGGTGTGGACAGCCATGTGTACAACTACGCGTAACCACCAGCAAGAATAAAAAGGATACACTGACGTTCCTACCTCTAACTCCTTACTTGTATTGTGCGGAGAAAGGACACAAATAACTTCTGGAGACTTTTAATATAATTCAGTTTGGATTGGAGTGACAAAACGAAGACAATTCTGTTTGCTTAAGGAAGCTTGCTCAATGGTCTATCCTGACGTAAAAAACCAAGTACATCAAACTACAAGCCATCAGGTTCCTGATATTTAACTATTCACTTACTGTTAGAGATTCTATACTTTATATTTCGGACGTCACTGATAGTTTCCTTGTGGACACTGTCCCTCATATTATCCAACGTCAATGTTTGCTTTGGTGAAGGAGCTGTATCTTCCTTCTGTTCATCTGACAATCTTCTAGACATCAGATCGCATGTCATCAATCTTGAGGAACAAAAGCGAGTTGTGAAATTCTATGAAAAACCGTATCGCATAAAGACCATAGCCAAGGGTAACTCGAAGCATTGACATACATCTAAGATACTTTGACCAACATTGTTCTATATTCACACTTTTTTTAAAACTTTTCAGTAAGTCGGGCCCCACGTGGGTGTCGCTTAACAACGGACGGGATTTCAAGGTGACCTATAGATACTCCTAACCTCTGCTAAGATTCCCATGACTTCAATCATCAATGTGCTGAATACACGTCAGCTGCGCATGTGAGATTTGTGATTCCCATAATTCGTTGTAAATCGTTAAATTCATGATCAAATTAATCTGAACTGAAGAACCTTTGAACAGGAAATCACTGTTGAATAAAAATGTGCGAATGTAAGTATACTAAACAAATAAGGAATAGTTCAAACACAGCGACCGATTCGTGACATCCAAATACAACATACTCTCTGTCACCTCGGTACCGCGAGGTGGTGCGAAATAAATAGGGTCAATTTAACCAGGTAATAATTTAGTAGAATAAACTATTTGATTTTTATTTCGATTACAAGATTGTCTAAATTTGGAGCTCGTGTCGTTTCTGATCGTTTTGTAGTCCTTTCCTTAATAAATGTACGTACGTCTTATGTGTGTAGATCACCGACGTAGATGATCTATGTCGAATGATTGGGGGCCTAATAAAGGTAGTGAGAACAATATCACATTGGCAAGTCCATGGCATACGATTAACTGACGCGCGTTAGTTTTCCTTGACTTTGACAGGGGTCAATAATCGTTTCGATATTCAATGACCCAAATCCTGGATGATTTGGCTAGAGCACAGTGATATTTACGTAGCCCTACTATACTCTCTCACCAGATTCAACGGCCATTTGACTCGGTACCAAACATATTGCAAGTAGTCGCGCGGGTCATCGACTCACCATTTGTTTGGTTCTCCTTTCCAGCCCAAGCTACGTTACTCCGTTTGCTCCTTTAATTCACAAAGTAACTTCTCGCTAGACTGGAACCGTTACAAGTGGATACCTTAGCGCAAATGGAGCTTAACTGCTTGGTGCCATTTTATTTCAATTTAATAAGATATATAAAACTATTTTCACTACGTTGTTAAACCATATCCGAGAGATTCTGATACTAAACTCCTTCACTCATCAGTTGAATTCTTCAGAACAGCCCGACCGAAAAGTAATTAGCAAGATGATTTTGGCATTATGGTAGGAAATATGTTTGGTCTGGCACAGAACTTAATGAGTGCATGGCAGTAACAAAGATCATTCTCTTTCAATCTAAACAGAGCCACGAAATATGCTGAAATATTTCTTGTGAATATTTAGCCAGTTGTATTTGTTAGAACTGGCACGGTAAGCATCGACGTCAAAGCTTTACTGAATTATCTAATATTGATAACGATTTCTTATACCAGGTATTTCGTTGTGCTCTGCGATATAATTTTGACTTGTAATCTTGTGGCCTCTGTACTTAATCCAAACGCAGAAATTAATCCAAATAACCAAAGTCCATTCAATTGTACCAAACTGGGTTAAATTGTGTAACATACGAAATCTTTTCTAATCACTTATATTTAGCAAGTACACCCAAGAAAAAACTTACTACCTGATTTATATAATTTTATTGTTGAATCAAATTATAGCATAAAACTGCAAAATATCTGTGGCAGATCAAATGCGTTAATACCAAAATAATGATGGATATTGTAAAACGTATAGAGACAAAGTAATTAATTTAGAGACAAAATAATCACATAATTAGAATATCAATACGATCTGTAGTGTCCTGCTAACGCGGCAGCTGATAAATTAGAATGAGAAGTGTGTGTGCAATAGTATGTTAAGGAGCTATCGTTAGTGTGTTATGAGAGCAGGAAACCGAAAAGGTGACGAAAGATCAAAGTTGAATTTAAACAATACTTTTACTGTCAATAATAGTAATTGTACAAACTGTGTAAAGCTATGTAAAAAGCAAATAGCAAAAATTACTTGCGAAATAAGTTCATGTTAACTATCTCCACATACTTCAATGGTACAGCTCTCACTTTACAGCCTAAGGTTTATCTTGTACGAAATAACGTATTAAACAACAAAAAATGGCTAATAAATCTAACTGCTAAGTATCTGACAATCAGCAAGAATATTTTCAACAAAATGGAATAAAGGTTTTATCTGCAAGCAAACAATCACAGAATAGCAATCATCAACCCCTCTGTTTTAATCTTTAGTTAAATCAAACAACGCATAATTGTCAGTGGTTCCTATCGAGAAATAAAAAAACACGGTTGAACGAGTCCTGAAAAAAATTAACATACAAAACAAGAATAAATACTCAAAAAATAACAATGAATTTAAATAAAACCGTTTGAAAGGTTTTTCAGAGCATTCATTCCGTCACAATCTTGCCTGGTCCGTCAATATCAGTACATGATGGTAGAATTAGTTATCAGTTAGTTGTTATAATTCCAGATCAGATATTCACACTACGTCAGGTCCTAGAACATAGACACACATTCATACGCCCCACAATAGTCGTAGTTCTCGACCTTAAGGCGGCATTCGACTCTGTTTATCGTGAGGTCCTATGGCAGTGTTTGTCTCTGAAAGGAGTACCAAAGAATAACATTAACCTTATAAAGGCTCTCTACTCGAACACAACTGGTCGTGTGAGAGCTTATGGCGAACTGTCATCAGAACTGATTACCTCAAGTGGTGTTCGTCAGGGCTGTCGGCTCTCTCCATTCTCGTTTAACTTTATCATTGATGTGCTTTTAGATATAACCCTTTCCACATCTGACTTTCCAGGGCTCGAACTTCTACCGGGAAATTCACTTATTGACTTAGAATATGCCGATGACATAGTTCTATTTAGTGAAGACAATGACAAAATGCAGAATCTGCTGACTACTCTAAGCAACAATGCAAGCATGTTCAGAATGCGATTCTCTCCATCGAAATGCAAGATGTTGCTTCAGGATTGAGTTGCATCGACACCCAAACTAGTGATAGGGAGTGAAGTAGTTGGGCGTGTCGACCGCTTCACTTATCTCGGAAGTCTCATCAGCCCTTGTGGTCTGATGTGTGACGAAATCTCAGCACAGATAAAAAAGGCTCGACTAGCTTTTGCCAACTTGCGTCATTTGTGGCGTAGGAGAGATATCCGTCTATCAACCAAAGGATGTGTTTACTGGGCAGCAGTTCGTTCCGTCCCACTTTATGGCAGTGAAACATGGCCGGTAAGAGTAGAGGATATTCGTAGGTTACTAGTATTTGATCATAGGTGTCTTCGAAACATTGCTCGTATATCCTGGGACCACCGAGTAAGTAGTGCATTTGTTAGGAAACGGGTACTAGATAAGAATGGCAAATCAATTGACGATGTAGTGAAACTTAATCAGTTGAGATGGCTGGGACATGTGCTGCGCATGCCCGACCACCGACTGCCCCGACGTGCTATGTTTTATGGTGTAGGAGTAGGTTGGAAGAAAGCTAGGGGCGGCCAGACAAAAACATGGCACAAATCCATGAAGTCACTGGACTGAGCCATGTTGGTGGGTGTAGACTACCTGGTTGGGGATCGCGAGACGATAGCAACCGATGGTTAGAGACCTTGAATGACATGGCTCAAAATCGTTTGCAATGGCGCAGGTGCATCCACTCTTTGTGTTCTCTCAAACTCTAATCTTCTGAATTCTTCATGTCCTTTATTTTCTTTCCCAATTTATTCCACTGGACTATACTCCTCTAATATAATCATCAAACCTTCATGTCCCCTATCTCTATTTATACTTTCAGTACCTCTACCACTATGGGATTTGAATCGATACCTGAATCTCTGTGCTAATGTGGTGTGGCAACTCGAACTGATGTACGTATGTACGAAGTTCCACGTTGTTACTGACTGACTGACTGCCTGTCTGACTGACTAACTGCCTGACTGACTGACTGACTGCCTGACTGACTGCCTGACTGACTGCCTGACTGACTGACTGACTGCCTGACTGCCTGACTGACTGACAGACTGACTGACTGACTGACTGACTGACTGACAGACTGACTGACTGACTGACTACTGACTGACTGACTACTGACTGACTGACTGACTGACTGACTGACTGACTGACTGACTGACTGACTGACTGACTGACTGACTGACTGACTGACTGACTGACTGACTGACTATAATTCCGTTGGTCGTCAACATGCTGAACTATATACCGCATACACTCACCCAGAAAAGCAATATAAACTAGCAAAGATGTTGAATTTCCAAATCGACCCTTAGTGAACTCTGAACCACACGGCCATATACCAGTATCTCATATGTATAAGCAAATATGGCGACAGCTTTAACAAAGTATCAGTATCATCTGAAGATTTAGATTTGAATATTTTCAAGCACCAAATTAGATAAACTGAATTATTATTTAACAACGGTGCTTAACAGATACAATGTACCACTAAAAATCGACAGCACATCCTATCCTAGCAAATGATTTTCACTAGAAATCGAATTTATAATGTAACACCACATTATTTTCAGTTCTATAATCGATCACCTGTACACACTACGATGTTTAATGTTAGTTTCTTATTACGCTGGATAAAAAACGTTCCTAATTTGGAATTGGAATAATGATGTTTCCATCTAAACTTGTCTACAATTCTTTTCCGCAAGCGTACTTATCAGTCAAGAAATTTAAACATAAATTTAATATGCTACTTGATGCACACCTAGAATACATTTACACAGTAGCATAAGTAGATGACAAATTATAATATGTATAATATAAATAATATTTGTGGTTGACTTGTACAAGTAATGAAGTGGGGTCTTGCTGGTAGAAGAAATATACGGTATTTTTTTTCTCGTAGTACACAACGTACTGTTTGACTTCATCTCTGTTTCAAGTGAAGATACAGTGGATAACACAGAATCGGACAAAAATCGTTTACAAATATCTCATAAATACTTTTTTTAAAGATAAACGAGGAAGAAGACGATGATGGTTTGGAAGAAAAGTGTTTATAGTTTTGGACAGTGGTAGTGTAACGTGAAGCCTCTCAACTATCTGGAGGAAGCAGACGGTATCGTACCTGCTTTATACCGCGATCTGTCAGAAATTGATTGACAGAGATCTTTCAGCTAGTAGTGTCCATTAAGACTAACTTTGTCAAGTATTCACAAAACTTTGTTTTGGGGAAGTATCTTACACCACAGCTCATGATGATATTGTCTTCAGTCTTTGTAAAATTACTCGTTTGTACACGGTATTTAATAAGTACTGATGAGTTCTATTTTTGGGTTCAAAGCGTATTCGTTTTTTGGTTAGGTACAGTATAATACCATTTTAGATCATTTTATAAGCCTTAAAACTATAAATTTCACTCATGAATTCTACTTATTTCTAAAGACTGAGATTTGTAGCATACTTTATATGCAAGTAACACTATTCTACATTTGGTCGATAACTCCTAATCAAAATCCAGGTGGATCACGAATCAATAAACGAATTAATTACTTGGTGAAGCTCTTCGAATATGATCTCAGTCTAATGTAATGTGTTTAATTTTGAGATCACTGACTGATATACTTCATTTAATAATTTAAACTTTTCTAGTATATAAATTACCACTGAGCGGTATAACTGGACTTGAAATTCAATCGCACCAATGTTTAACATGTGATTTATGTAGTGACTCAGATTATATTATAAATTTGACGATAATGAATTTTTGTCAACTTGGCAGTGTATGTATGGTTATTTTTGCCTAGTTTCACAAAACTTTATGTAACAAGAATTTATAAAGACAAAGTAACATAATTATCCCATTGAATTCAGAAACAAATGTAATACTTTAGTAATATGATTCAACAACACAAATAAAGTGCATTAAGCATAATTTGCAAAGCTATGGGTATCTTGATAAATAAACGATTGAAGTACTGAAGAGAAAATGTGTTAATGCATCTGAAAAAAATCACTCTCATTCTATCCACTCCAATAAATTCAAGACGTTTTTAGCATTAGATAATAGCAGATAATTTCCTTTATATATATATATATATATATATATATATATATATATATATATATATATATATATATATATATATATATATATATATATATATATATATATATATATATATATATATATATATATATATATATAAGTTAAAATGATGATTAATGTACTTACTTGTTTATCTTACTGATCGTTTCCTTTGCTTTTGGACGTATTAATATAAAGTCTGTCATTTTCACCTTTGTCCCCTCGTATGAGTCCAAAGTTTGATCGGCTGCTCCGAGTAGATGATGTAGGACCAATGTGTTCAAATAATCTGAATAAATAAAAGCAAAGTAAAAAAAATTTCTGCCTCCCTTTGTTTAAAATAACAACTTGCTATTGCTGATTGCGTTAAATACTAAACTCAAACGCAGTATGACCAGTGAAACCTAGAACATTAAAATTTCAGAATCATAGGAATTTTGTATCGTATAAGTATATCACAGATTTAGATAAGTAATCATGATACGCTTAAACTGTATAACCAAGGAACCAATCAATAAAACAAATCAGTAACGGATTGACCTAAGCCCCAAATTATGGCGAACAAATGTCTAGTAGACTTCTTGGCATAATTCAATCGTGTAATTACAAATGGAAGAATAAAACACTTAACACCAGCTCAAACTATATATATTCAGGTTTACCTAAACTCAAATCCAATGTTCCCCTTTAATCTTCAAAATAATAATTACTTGTTGTCAACTAGTAAAGCAAATTTTTGAATATACTAGAATCTAGGAGTGATTATTGATTTGAGGAATATAGAACAGAACCATATTATATGTAATTTACTGTGGGCCTGATTAAACTCTTAAGATGTCCAAGTAAATTCAAAATATCGGTTACTGAATATTAATCAGTCAATTAATGACGACATAGAATATTCTTGCTGAATGATTTGCTTGAAGTCAAAATGCTTACTATTTACTGCACAATAATGCTTTTATGATGAGTTTCAGTAACTAGAAAACTATCTTCAATGTTTAGAACTAACACAATGTTTTCAGGCATATTAACTAAACAGTGATAATTTTCTCACTATTATCAGGCTCATTCATAAGGATTCAAAAAGACCGGATATGAAGTTGAAAGAACTGTTGTTAAAGCATGTTGAGAATAAGTCAATTGGGTATTAATAGCATTCTTTTATTGTTATACTGCATTGCGAAAACAACACTTTCACAATGTAAAAAAACGATCACAACCAATAATTTATGTATACAAAAGATATTTACAAGTTTTGCTTTACCTCAGTGCTTATTTGAAACTATTAATAAAACACTATCAATACTTGTTATATCAAAGGAGCATTCATGATATGATTACATGAGATGATTTTCACTAATGAGTTTATTCATTAAAAAAAAAGGTTTCTTATCGGTTGAAATGTTGAAATATTCACCATAAGATTTCATGATTTCAAACTGTATTATATGATCCGTCAGAATTATTTACTAATTTAGATATTTAAATCTCAGTTTATTCTATCAAATATGATGTTATATAACACTTCAAAGAAAAAAATATATATACATATTTTTTTATCATATATTTCTTTCAACAACAACAAAAAGAACATTTAATACCGTCCCATCTTCAATAAACTAATAATGCCAGAAACAGTTGAAATTCAATCAGTTTACAAGAAAAGTATCTATCTTTGCCTAAAGGTAAACAGGATAAATTCAATAATTTATTTACATTCGATAGTCATATTTTCTGTGTTTATTTTGTATACATGTGTTTCATATTTCATAAATGTTGATCAACAATAATAGGTGGGGGGGGTAATTTATCTAAAGAAAAAATGTAGAAGTGAGATAGGTAGAAAATGACAAAGAGAGGGAGAGAGAGCGAGGTGTGAATATGATTGATAAAAATATATTCCAGGGGACATTAATAGTCTCTTACTTTAATTTCACCTAAAAACACACATTTGTTAATTACGCTCGACAGATTGTACACTCAATCAAAAATTTAAGTGGGACAGTTTTAATTTTCTTACTGTTCATCCCATTAATACTTCAGTTTTTTAAAAAAAAACATACTAAATAAGTCACCCGATGCGTTTTTCTTTTCTGTAAATGACAAATTCTTAAGCCACATTAATGTTTCAGCGTTTTTCATTAAGAAAAAAACAACAACTAAACACATTGATATTAACTGTTCAATGGGATCAACTGTTATGTATGGACAAGAACTTATAAATAGTAGCTAATTTTCACTGAAAAATTCTTATTGAAAATTATTCAATTATATAGATATCGGAGTTATTATTTACACCGAGATATTACTACTATTTAGTGTTATAAGTAATTTTGTTAAAGGAAAAGAACACAATAGTTATGGATACAAGTAATGATGAATTATTAATAGACGACCATGAATCTATACTATTCCAAGATTATCATTATACGACTCATATAAATTCAGAATGTGAATTTTACGCACATCAAAATCAGCAACAACAACAACAACAACATGAACATTCAGATAATCCATTACATCATTATCGTACAAAATGTGAAACTATGCAAACTAATTTATTGATGTTCAATAGATCAAAAATTTTCGAAAATCATGATTATTTTAATTTGGGATTAAATAGTAACACATTTCTCTTAAAGAATACACTAGAAAATATGAATTTTTCACATCGAAATAACGATACTACTATACGTAACACTGAATTATTTGATATCAGTGATAATTTGAAAACAGCTCATGATGACATATTCAATATGACTAATGAATCATATTCAGAATGTATTCATAGTGTTTTTGATAAAGATTTTCAATCTGTTGCTAAGGTGCGTGAAAGACGAAGAATGTTTAGTATTAATTCAGCTTTTGAAGTAAGTCAACTGACTCATAATCTCAGCCATTGGAATTACTATAATATCCACAAAACCCCTTCAGATAATTTATTATTTTAAAAAACTAACAATGTGTTTATATGAATGTGTTCTTTTTATTTATTTTGATATAAGAGATTTTGTTTATCTAATGTATAATCATCATTTAGTTAGTTATTAGTTACTTTAGCCTTAGATTAAAGTTATTGTAGTTCTAATTCAGGGCTACTATTAACAAAATATTAAGGTAATTAAACAAACTTTAATATTTAGTCTCAGAAACTTTAGACTAACATTGAATTTAGCCTTAAGTGTATTGTCTTTAAACGAAATTCTTACTAAAACAAAAAATTGATATACACAGATATTGTCAATGATTTGTTGTATAATTATTGTAAAGTTGATAAGTTCAAGCATTTGCTATGTGTTACTTGATGTAAACTAGTGAAATTATATCAAACGTTAAGCTTAGAAAAGTTACAATGAACTTGATATTCTTCACTTGATTTGCTCAATTCAAAAACTACTATTCACTTGGTATTATTTACTTGAATCTTCCCATTGATGTTTTGGACTTCAATTGACCAGTCTCTTGTTGGCAGATGTGTACCCTGTGCGGATTGTATCGATATAGCCTTAAGTCACAAGCTTTTTATGCAAAGATGGATGATGGCTAACAGTAGAATCCAGAACACACGTTTTTTGTGGAGGCCCTTTGGTTTGTTGTCATTTAAATCGGACGATGTTGTCGAAGGGCTCTCCACTTTAGTAGTCCAAGATCTGACTCCAAATAGATCGTATGAATGATCGTTGTGGAAATATATATGCACCTTATCCTCGTATATAATCATTGACTTAAATCGCATTAGTTAATAGCGGAATTAAATAGGTCAAATAACGAGAATGGAACTTTGGGCTCATATAAAAACAATGAAGATATTGATAAGCGAATAATTAACAAGTTCAGAATGTGACTCAAGTAGAATGAATAGATTGGGTTGTCCGAAAGCTAGAATAAGGTATATGGGTTTAACATAATAACAGATACTACATGCTTCGTCCTATTTGGGAATCGTCAGATGGATGTACCTGTATCCCAAAGTTGATGTTCACTACGGGCCTCGATAACGCGATGGCGTTTTAAGCGAACGGCACTGGGTTTGAGTTCCGGAGTGAACATTAACTCTGGGATGCAGGTACATTCAGCTGGTGAGTCCCAAATAGGACGAACCGCGCGTCCTGGATTCCACTGCTAGCCACTATCCATCTTTGCTCAAAAACTACTATGTTTTATTGGTTTTATTATCAGAAAGTTCTCTAAAATAAACATTTGAAAATTGTATCTTTGTGCTAATGTGATATGGCAACTTCAACTGATGTACATACGTACAACGTTCTACGTTGTTGCTGACAGACTGATTGAAATTAGCATTACAGTTTAAAATCATAACACAGTTTTCATATTTATTTAAAATAGTTTATCATCACATAAAATACTGTTCAGAAAGCTTAACAGTAAATTAGAACGTGTCGTTATGATAACAAACAGGTTATTTGTATGACAATGTTGTTCTGAAGAGAATAAAAGAGTAATTATATCTAATTTAAAGCGAATCTTTTGTTGTATAGATAATTAAAATCATATTAGATATCAATCGTAGATACACAGAGTCCAACATAAATAATGGTAAGTTTTATGTGTTTTTATATATCAACAAATAAATATGTTGTTATTCATCTTCTGTATTCATTCTATATCAATATAACATCAAATTACTAAGTAATATTCATCATACCTTGTTTAACAGAAGCATATCCAACTTGTAATTACATTGGTTGACAAAATGTAACACTGTATATATTTCTTAACGATTATCAAATTCGAAGTAAACGATAGAAGTGTTGTTCAAATAAGTCAATTCTTATAAGAATAACAGATGCACGAGTCATGATGCTTCACAAATGTTCCCCTTTACTAAAAATTCCTAAGAAAATAAATAATAATTCCTTTGTTAGATTAGTAAAATACAAGTTGTTTGGATAATTGCCTATAAAATCAAATACTGCATTTTCGATTCTATTTATTTCATGAAAATTATTGAATAACTTTGTGATATTTGTATGAAATAATGATCCCTTTCCATATTCTCAATAGAGAATTCCGCATGTAACAAGTCCAGTTGTGGTCATTGAGTTCTATCTGTCTTACAGTGAGCTATTCTGAGAATCTCTAGTTAGTATATTAATTTTACTACGTCAAAATATTATAAACCTATTTCAAAATTAGTTTATTGGAGCTGTTTGTCTGGTACTTTTATTTTAATAAGTTGATATGTAAGCAATCAATTAGCTTCAAGACATAATTTAATCATCCATGGAGATCATCCCAATAACCAGTAAAAATTTCGGGAAGTCAGTTAAACATTTCAACATTTTGGAATTACCCAGAAGTGCATATTATCTGTTTCACAGATTGTCTTTTCGAAAACTATTCCAATCTTGTAGTGGATGTTATTATTCATTTACGGGGTCAGAATCAAAACGTCAAGTTCGCGAATTTTAAGTATTTTGAAAAACTTTCTTATCATCTATCTGAACAGGTCTTAAATTCTCCTTTAGTTGATCTCACAAATTACATATTTTCATCAGAGCTTAAGGTATAGTATACTAATGAAAGTTACAGGAGGTGTTCATCGATGAAATCAAGTGGTGATTGCACTATTTCAGTTAGACTTAAT
Organism: Schistosoma spindalis; assembly: GCA_946903255.1. Lineage (NCBI taxonomy): Eukaryota > Metazoa > Platyhelminthes > Trematoda > Strigeidida > Schistosomatidae > Schistosoma > Schistosoma spindalis. Next base: position 62,035,601 of record OX336420.1, on the reverse strand, counting down.
TGACACAAAATAGGGATTGTATCCCATCCCATTAATTGTAAGATAGCTTGCTTATCATCAAAGAAATAAACATCATTTATCAAATACAGTATGAAATCGAGGAATTGTGACGTACAAGGAAAATAATCGTTTAGTAATCTTTGGTTCCCTATAGTGATCCAACAGATATTATCTCCTGATGAAAACTGGCTTCAAATTAAGCAACTAATATACAAACTATCTATATAACCCCAGTGTTTTTCTCAAAGGAATTAATAATGATTTTAAATATAAAATAGACAATATACTCTGTAAATAAATCTAAATATTAAGATTGAACATGACAATTTGTTTCAGTCCCATTGTTTAACAAACTGAATACGTTTCTAAACTGCTTCAAAACATTGGTTCTTCTATGTTGACAAATATATCTTTGGAGAACGTATCCTGATTTTGGTGCATTTACTACTTAGCTGAGTATTCTTGTCTCTGCGAATTCATCAACACCAACACAATATACATAAAGAAGGAGTTAACTGAATAATTTGTAGTTTGACTCTACATAAAGTAACCTTGAATTAGAATAGGGAAAATCATTGCAGTATTTCTGACGTTTTACCATATATATATATATATATATATATATATATATATATATATATATATATATATATATATATATATATATATATATATATATATATATATTACTACTTAATTCATAATGGAAACTTGTTTTAGCAGTTCGATATTTTTTTAGTGATACAAAATGAGACGAAATAATCACAGAATATATAAATATGTAAATTGTTCTACTTAAATGAATTTATTTATTTAGGCAAATATCCAAAATTACCTATCAAGTTCATCATACAGATCTTCGCTAATTATTTTGCTTTCCATAAACTAACGAGATCTTTAAATTTAATTTCAATTCACAAACAATTATTCTCTAATAAATGTTCCATATCATAATTTTACTTAGAAATCTTGGACGTGAATGTCAGATAAAAAGTGACATTTAAATAAGATTAACCACTACGAATGGCTTATTGATTCGTTTGGAAACATAGGAGTTTATAAGTTACAACATACAGTTGGACTCCCTCTCCTAAAACTTACAAAGGAACAAGTTAATTAATACTTAGAAATTTCTTTTCAAGAGGACTGTTTCGCTGTCTGTTTTTAATTGTTTTTTCCTTTTGATTAGGCTTTAAGATCATGTTTGCCAACATTCCCGTATGAAAGACGAATATCTAAGATTGATACATTACGACTTGCTATTGCGTATTTGTCATTGTTGAAAGACTTATTAGCCAACATGGAAATAATGAATCCAGAACAAAACATAGAAAGAGGTCAGCTAGTGATACAGTTTATGATTAAACGTCTCAATTCATCAAAAAGACACCAACTTAGTTGGTATACTAGTGGTAAGTATAAACATTTTTATACCTTGAAATTTGTTTTTAACAGATATTGATAAATAGAGATCACAGAGTAGGGTTTTAGAGATTGAAATAATAAGCATATTTTAGGTTGTTATAATAATGAATAGAATGCTGGTCAATAAACGATACAAGATAATGTCATAGCTTGCACACAAAGGAACTGATATCAAAAAGCAATAGAAATGACTAAAAAACTATTTCTTTTAGTAAAATGACATGCCTATATACAAAATGTTGAACGTGATTAGTGACCATTTGAAACATAAGCAGTTGGAACATATGAATATCTTTTATCAATATTAAAACAATGAAATTGGGATTCGGCTTTTGTATTTTATTTTTGCTGACTAGATCAATAGAACAGGGCTATAAAACACATGGGATAATTTTCAAAACAATCTATCTTAAAAATATAATTGTTATTTGTTACAATTTCTAATGTTTTACGAATTCTTTTTCTTATTACCACTGTGGTGTGTGCTACTGATGTCGATAGATATAAATAGTATGTACCATCGATAAAAAGTGAAATACTTGGCCACAGAAAGTTAAGATCGAAGAAAAGAGAACGAGAACAGAGAATGATTGCTGTGGAAATGAAGGAACAGTGAAGTCTGAGACGATTGATTGACATTTTGCAAATGAAGTATTTACTGTATGGTTCTCAGACGTTCTGTAATTCGGTGTTCAATTACATTCGAATGTCCCCACTTGTGTTCTCGTTCACTACTTGGTCAATAAAAAAGATGTCATGGTTCATCAGTAAAAAATTTTTAAATCCAAATTTCAGAAGATTTTAGCATTTGTTATTCGAAATTGAGCATCATAATAAATTGAACTATAATATTGAAGAAAAACACTACAATATTACGTCAGGTGTGTGAAATATGGAATCTACGACAAATCAATAGGTATTCCAAATGAATAACGGAACTGTACTATTTGTTTCAAAAAGTGTATTTTTAGGGCATATTTTTGATGGAACACTTTAGTTTTATCAAAAAAGCTACTTTGTAATCACTATGTAGTTTCAGTTGACAACGTTCTGCTTAAAAGTTTAGTTTAATTTAAATTATACCTTCTATTTATTTGAATGATTTCCTGGAAATTTCAAAGAATCTAATGGTACTTTCCATTAAGAAACCAATATCATTTTGAATGTTGAAAAATTATGGGGATATTGAATAATTGTTTTGTCTGATTATGGAAATACTCAACAAAGTATAATGATCATTTATATAGGGTTAACTCAAAAACGTTACATCTGGTGACACTCACGTGGGAGAAAATCAATCACTCTGTAGAAAATCAGCTTTTTATATTCTCTACTTCGGTCACTTTGCAATATAGAACAACTACCAGTGTTGCTGTTCAATTACACCTTCATTTTTATATAAATTTCCTGAGCAAATCAATACGTTAAACTACGCGAAATTCCTACAGGGGAATACCGACATTAATAATAATCTTGTATTTAACCACTGATTAACCATCTATATATCAACGTTATCATTTGTTTACTTACTGAATTATAAAAAAAATATTTCTCTAGATTTAATTGCACGTCTAAATTGGATACGTTGGGATCGACTTGGTTACAGTGGTACAATCGACTGGTCATCTTCAATTCACTCCGACTGCCATCAGTAAACCTACCTGTACTTCATTCTGTTGTTTTATTGTTTAATTATTTAACTTGATATTTAGGACTTCAAAAAAAATTCAACGAAATACTGTTGAAGGCCAACGCATAATACCGTTTCCCTTGAAAAAATTCAGTGTATTTGTTTTATTCAAGTTGGTTCAATTTTTTTAAACACAATTTCCTTTTTACCTTTCTTGTTACAGTTTGTTCCAATGAAAATAAATAGTTATAATACTTAATTTAATTTCATTGTATTAATCTCTACTGGCAAACTCATAGCTAGTGCAGTAGTTACATAGTCAATCTCGAATTAATTTAATAAAAATAAAACAAAATAAAGATTTGGATAGACTAATATGGATTGGGTTCTTGTCAACTACTTACAACCTGTAATATATCAAAATTAAAATTACACAATGAGTTGAAATAATGCAACGAAATAATTCAAAATCTTCCTAACTAAGCAATACTATTTCACAAAACACAATTATTTGGTCAAATGGTATTGATGAATCTTTTAAAAACTATACAGCATATTTGTCCTTATTTCGATTCCTTGAGGCCTTAACTGGTGATCAATCAACAGTTATTCCTTACAGTAGTAAATTTACACCTCGACACAACTATTTTATCTCTCATACACACAGTTACATTTATAATATTGAAGAATGTAAGGACAAAGATTTGGGCAGAATAATAGGAATTCAATTTATTTCATTGAATTCTCATCCACTGCTTACAATCTGTAATATGTTAAAATCAAAATTACACAATGGGTTAGAATAAGATGAATAAATGAGTTTAGTTGGAAGGTGTTATGAACATGGAACAATATAGTATAATAAGAATGTAAATCGGTTGAAGAGAATAAATAAAGTATTGTACGGAAGAACATTCCACAATATTGATAATAACAGAATAATAAGAAATTACAAGCAAATGGTCAAGTAATGAACAAATGTTAATAGTAAATAAGGATAGAAAAAGTAAAGCTAAATTACTTAAAATAAATTCGTTAATCTAGAAGAGTCTTAAAATGGAATTAGCATTACAATCAATTGAAAGAGTTGAACAAAGTTTTAAGTGGATGCTAGGACTCAGCAGCTAAGTGGATAACGGGATTGCATTTGAAGCGAACGGTACTGGGTTTTACACCCGGAGTGAACATCAAGTCTGGGATGCAAATACACCCAGCTAACGAGTCAGAACTAGGACAAAATACGCGTCCTGGATTCCACTGCTAGTCATCATCCATTTTCACTTATAATGCTTGTGACTTAGGTAATACTAAGGCAATCCTCACAGGATGCACATATGTGAATAAGAGACTAAACGATTGCAGTCCTAAACATCAATGGGAAGATTCAAACAGACAATGCTAAGTGAATAATTTTCATTATGTTACAAAGAGACGTTTTTGCCACCAAGGTAGAGAAAGATTAGCAACCATCTTCTTTTGAACACAAACCACATTTCTGAAGCTTGATAGGAAACATCTAAGTAAACTAACAGAGATCTATTCATTTTATTCATACTTACTATTAACATTTGTTCATTACTTGACCATTTGCTTGTAATTTCTTATTATTCTGTTATTATCAATATTGTGGAATGTTCTTCCGTACAATACTTTATTTATTCTCTTCAACCGATTTACATTCTTATTATACTATATTGTTCCATGTTCATAACACCTTCCAACTAAACTCATTTATTCATCTTATTCTAACCCATTGTGTAATTTTGATTTTAACATATTACAGATTGTAAGCAGTGGATGAGAATTCAATGAAATAAATTGAATTCCTATTATTCTGCCCAAATCTTTGTCCTTACATTCTTCAATATTATAAATGTAACTGTGTGTATGAAAGATAAAATAGTTGTGTCGAGGTGTAAATTTACTACTGTAAGGAATAACTGTTGATTGATCACCAGTTGAGGCCTCAAGGAATCGAAATAAGGACAAATATGCTGTATAGTTTTTAAAAGATTCATCAATACCATTTGACCAAATAATTGTGTTTTGTGAAATAGTATTGCTTAGTTAGAAAGATTTTGAATTATTTCGTCGTTGATGTTCCGTATTGAATTTGGACCAGTCTAAAAATAGCGATAAAAATATCATACCCGTTACGCAAGTGAGTGAAGTCCGATTAAATGGATAACACACTGAAAATGAAAGTTACTGGTTTTGGATCACCATGTGAGCAGCAACACGGATACAGGTACACAGATCGGAAGGGTCCTAAGATGGATGAAGCGCGTTTCCTGGATTCCACTGTTAGCCAGAATCTAAATGCTCTATATAGTTTTCATAAGTTTTAGTATAACATAACAACCTTCTAATGAACACAGCCGACTTGAATCTTGCTAACCAATAATTGTTTCAAGCTTGACATTCACTAATGAATTTTGATCCACTATATGCAGTAATTGGTGGCGATTTAAGAATTTATATATTACTGTGAAATTTCAAAAACAAATAATTGGTATTGGTATGAATATAACATTTCACATAAGCATATTAAATGATTCAGAAGGACGACAAAGCTCTGGGCTACGTTTGTGTTATTCGACACTCGTCAGCAAGGCATAAGTTTGATTCCAAGGGAACTGTTGTTTCCACACGGGAGTTAAACCAGGCCATTTAGAATCACAGTCATATATGGTACGAATATACAATCTAGTCCACAATTGACCTATGAAAATGAAATGTTTTACAATCGCTACTCATTTGGTAGTAACCAACATCATGTTGTTTAATTAATCACTTGATTGAATGATACCCATTGGCAAGTTTTAATTACATTCACATAACATATCTCGTGTTGCTACAGATCTTATGGTATCTGATTTATTGAGTTCGTACAATTTTAAAAAATACGTCATTAGGAAAAAATATGTGAGTTGTAATGAGGGGGTTTATGGAAATTAACACAGTTTGAAAGCGGCATTTATCACGGATTAACCTCGGCGAGAGCACCAGTAGAAACTAGGGACCACTGTGTAGACCTAGTGTGGGACTCCCCACAAGTACCGACCTAGTGATATAACGATTAGGCGCTCACTGACAAATTTCAAGGTCTTGAGTTTCATGCGCCAGGGGTTGTCAGTGAATATACTTAGCTTACGTTTGTTGATAAACGCAGTCGAAAGACCAAATACAAGTGTACTCTTCCGAACACCAAACTTTTTTCATTTTGCAGATAAGCCCTTAGGGTAACAGAAAATAGTTAGAACAGTTTCTTATGGTATTTTGATGTACAGTGCGTGTATATTTGAATTTTCAAACTCTACCCATCTATGTGAATAGACAAACTACAAATTCAATTAAATGTTTTTTATTTCGACTTGAAAGCATTCTATGTTAACATAATCTAAAAACTGTCTGCTTAGAATCGAAATACGACACAGCTATTCACTTATTGTTGATGATGATCCTCGTAATAATAAACAAATTTATTAGCGAAAAGCAATTTTGCACTCTATAATCGATACAGGACATGTATAGAAATACATACTTATGGAAAATCGGTTGAAGATTTCTTTAACTGAAGTAATCAAATGATGTATTTCATTAAGCAGTAATTCAAACGACCTTTATTCTCATTACTATGAACAACCATAGTTTATGTTTACAAAAAAAAAATTGCTAGCATTGACATCCTCCATTTTAATATTTCAATAATAAAAAGATTTAGCCAAGTCATAAAATGGTCAATGAAACTCGAATGTTTAATATCGATTTATTTTAATAACAACTGGTAAACTCATTTTGAGAGCACAAAATTTATTCCAGTCTGCTCCATAAAATACAAAAGATAAATCTTACTTAAATCTGCCAGTCAAATTATACATAGCTATAAACATACTTATGATGCAAATGAGATTATGTATACGACTGTCTTTTAATTGAACAAACTAGATGGATGATGAATAAGATAGTTTCATCCAGCAAATTATTTCTGAGTGGAGCGAATATGAGAACACAGCACTTGTACTGTTATTCGGCAGTGTCAACCTTTTCATATATTTTAACCTAAGTAAGATTACGACTGTAAAATGACTGAATGATTTATGCTGACTGGTCTAACTAAAGGGTAAACTATGTAACAGGACTATTTAGGTTATGTATAATAACAAAAACTATAATCTGAAATACGCAAGCTTCCAAGTCATTAGTCGACGGCCCAAGATGCTGAGCATCAATAAAGCCACTTCCTGTCTATTCTTTTAATAAGTAATATTTATTTAATAACACTGAGCACTTTGTTCCGGCAAGCATCGAGGGATGCATCAGTACTATGAACTACGTTGTTTACTTATCTTCTTCAAAATCTATAAATGAATTAAGACAATATCCCTAATTTTCTTTTTAAGGTTTGTTACGATCTTTTAATCTACATTTTGAATGTTACCACATAAATACGGTCCTATAGTAACCTTCGTCATTTGTTTCAAATAACATTGTAAACAACATAATTACCACTATGCTCAGTAAACTTATGATATATATAAAAGTCACAACTGCTGGTATCAAAGTTTTGTTGAGTAGATTTCGATAAAACCACTTCTTTTCATTTTGTTTATTGCTTCTTAGTTTACCGTATGATAGCTAGTCAATAAAAAATTGTACAAAAAGAAGCTAACTCAAAATCATTTTCTGAGAACAAAATGTAAGATCACACACAAGAAATTTACAAAACAAGAGACCGGTTGTACAAATCTAATTATCCAAATAAAGCTAAGTTAAATTAAGAAGATAAAAAGGTAAAATAATTCCTTTAAGTTACAGCAGTGTTTCACTGACCCTTCTGGTTTCGTTATCATGACTGGCAGGAAAATAAATAAGAGATAAAAATAAAATGTACAATACATAAGTGATTGTGTGGTTTGGCTGTTTTACTGAAACAAAAGAAACCAAAATATAAAACAGAACGATAGAAATACTAATGTTTCATCAATTAAATGAATAAAATGCAGAAAACAAAAAAGCAAAAAATCGATTTTATAGAGTTTGTTCACTTTGGCTTTATGCAATGAAGTTTGGTATTTAGATAAATAGCTAACATGCGTGCAGATCATAAAATAAATGCTTGTAGAGATTATTTATATTCAAGATAATGGTTTAGTAGTAAGTATACAACTAATAGGTATAATAGATTGACTAGGTTGTATGGTTTGCGAAGTAAATTCCAGTGTTGGACTGGTAAAACTAAGAGTAGAACCAGGATGAATAGACATGATTGGGACTGGGAGAAATCCGGATACAGTAGTCAATGAACAAGGTGAAATTGTTGGTATAGTGATACATTCACTACTATCTATTCGACTGCTGTTATTATTATTGCTAATACAATTATTAACAATAACAGTCGCTGTAGGAGTAGTAGTCATAGCACCAGCTCTAAGAGTTTGTGATGAACTATGATCTGGTTGCTCTGTTTTATGAACACGATCATTAAGAATTGTCGGAGTATGAGATTCAGAAGTGTTAATACGATGGTTTTCAGATTCAGTGCTACTACTAATTGCAGTAGATGATTTAAGAGGCAAGGATTTTATTGGTAAATCGGGAACAGTCCACACCCATTCTTCTCGTGTACTTAATGACCAAGGGCAAGAACGAGCACGCATAAACTCCGGAAGGAAAGCACGAAGTTCATCGTTGACATGTGCATAAGCTACCTGTAACACAAAGAAATACGAATATCAACAGTTTAGTTGATGAAAAGACTATGTTAAACCAATTTTTAAAGACAAATGTATAAACAGGAATTAATATCAGTGTAATAAAAACTTACCTGTGATTCAGTAAAACTAACACCACAACCAGAACAAATAAATTTCGTTCGCTTTTCTGGACCGTTTTCACTAGCAGATATTGGTTGGTAGCGAAGATGTAGTTCAATGGAACGGAATAAAGCAGCTTCTACACGTTTAGCATCTTTGTAGTGAACACCAGAACGTATACGCATACCATCAGAAAAGTATCGGCCTATTTGTCTTTTCACATGTTCTGTCAGTCGTCCATACTGTGATAAATCATGTTCGATTTCCCCCTGTAAAATAAATGGTAAATTAAACCAGATATGTAAAATATACTGAGGTATGAACTATTAGATAATAGCTGAAATTTGTCATGTTAAATCAAAATTCGGTAATGTCGGATAACTAATGGGCTTCCCATTTCTTTCATGGGTCAAATACTAATCACTCGTGATTTATCAAATTTTAAACCTAACTAGAAGACTGAATCCAGTCTAACATTCTGATAACATACGGATAAGTATAAGAATTATTTTTTTGAACACATAAATATTGGTACAAGGGGGCACCAGATACATATGCGCCACATAAATCTCACTTGATATTTGTGAGGGCTGTGATACTACCCAGATGCCCAAACCGAAGCAAGTGGTTCTCTTGGGTGGCCACACCCTGAGCCTCTTACCTAAAGGTCTGATCCACAAGGCAGTGGAGCATCGTAAGGAGATGCAGTCACATGGTAACCGGTGACCAACGATTGGTTCATATGCCATTTGTTCCCTCAGAGTACTGGAGCCCATGTGCATCATTGGTTTGGAATCAGGGTTTTCCAACTTCCCTAAGTGGGCTTTCCGTGTCCACTAACCCGGTTAAAGAGCCGGACATTCGCTTTTCGTTCTCTCAATTCCGTAAAAAACACCCCCGCCACGAGAAGGCAGTGAGTAGGACTTCCCTGGCATAAGCTATATACGCGTGGCCAGCATTTCGAGAGGGAGAGAGGACTCTCTTCACTCTCGGCCGTACCAGAGCATTTGGGGGCAAGTATAAGAATGAAAGTAATAAAATAAAGTATTCCTATTTATTTAATATATAACATGAAAATAAAGAGCAGTGCTATCACAAACAAAAATGTACGAAATTTTCACACTGTAGATAGTCCACAGCAGTAAACAGCGCATTCTCTATAGTTTGTTTTTGCGGTAATTGTCCTTATCAATAGTTAGTTGCTTAAAATTTCAATAAAAGTTGTTGCGTTTTGAGAAAACGTGGACGATGAGAAAATCAACAAAGTATAAAAAGGTTGGTTTAACAGAAAAACTTATTTTTTAAAGGTAATTGAAAACAAACTATCATGTGATTATTAATTTGCGAATATAGTGTATTCAATTAGATAGAACGTAGTGGAAGGTATTTGTCATGAAAAAAGATCTTAGTCGTTTTATTCTTCCTAAGAAGTCCGGAAAGTCGATTTAAAGAATCTGGATTGTGAAAATTCACATTAAATTAACATTGTTTACTATAGTGCATTTAAATATGTAGTAATTTGCATAGGAATTGACTTACTGAAAGTAAATGCCTTGTGACTGCATGAAAAACTACTTCAGTACGACCACTATATATAAATCGCCTACACACTAAACATATGAACTTCTTATCAGATCGTGTAATCAGCTTTGACCAATCTTGCCAAACTACACGAGGTTGTTTGCCCGAAACGTGTGGATTAGGTTTTATAGAAATAGTCGATGTTTGGTTAGAATCTGAAGGAATAAGGTTGGTCTGAGTGACAGAAGGCATACCACACGTCAAACTAGAGCATGATTTGTCATTACTACCAATAGAGGGTACACTTTTTGAACTTCGTTCTTTTTTTTCTGGAGATATATTAAATTGAATTTCTTCACCTTCGTAATCTGACTCACTGGAACAGTGGAAGTCATCGTCGTCACATGAACCTAGTACAATACGCTGAGCCATGACTGCAGACTTGAAATAATCAAAAAGAGGCAAAACAGAGTAAAAAAAAACCGTTACTTCAAAGATAATACAAAACTGCGAGACTTCCCATTCTCTAACAAACTTACATAATTGAAATATGAACTTAATTTATCACATCAACTGTACGTATTTTTCGTTGTCAATATTCAGAAATGTGTTATTGATCTACCGAGATAAGGTGCATTTTACATAGAGCTCTTGACCAGGTTTTGTATAATCTTTTTTTGCTTACACTTTAAGTTGGCTTACCTTACTGAGTAAAACTTCCAGTTTTAAAATCCTGTCCTTAAAATTAATTAGCTTTAGAAATAATATTATTAGTTGGTACTGAAGGTGAAGTGAATGTCTTATTTATAAGTCATCCCGCTCTGCTGAAGTTATGAAAGACAGAGACAGAAAGTATTGTTACCGATAAAGAAAAAATCTCCCGTTATTGAAACCCAACACTCGATGTTACACAAGTAATTTAAGAGTCTGTTCATTATGGAAATTAGACCGACAAGAGAAGTCAATAAAAGTACGATTTACTCACTAAGAGTGAAACATTAAAAATCAGGGCGATTTAAATAAAACTGCAAGGTACCAACGAACCAATGAAAATCCAATGGTCAGACATAAATTCGTATTGCCCTAAACTTATGACTATATAGTAAAGATACGCAAAGCTTCACGTCACTTCACTTTATAACTGGTTAAGCGGAATGTGGTTCTCCATTGTGCCATAGCTAGGTTCATTCGCTTTAAATTTTTCCTCTTTTCTTAACACTGAACTATTTTTATTACTTAATGAACCTTTTTATAAACCACTAAAACAAAATCGAGTTAAAGTGAGGCGCAACTAATTACCACATACCCATAGATTTACAATTTCGACTACGATAAATTATAAATGGAATATATTCTATATGAGGCCCATATCTGTTGTGAAACAACAAAACCTCTTCTTCGGGAAAATCAAACCAGATTTTTACAATTTCTAAATATGCAACTAACTTGTTCATCCGCCTTACGCTTTCTCAAGTGAAGTGTAATGTGATCCTTTATTTGAACATGATTAGTTGATGATACACCACAAACAGAACAGGTAAATATTTGTAGCTCAAAAAAATGAACTCCTGAAGGATCCAAATGAACACTCATTACATGCTTCCGGAGATCGAATGTTGATGTAGCGGCGAATTTACATTCAGGACAGCATAGTGAGAGCACCGGAGATTTAGGATGTTGAATACATCCGACGCTCGTCACGTCCATAGTCAATCACCTTAAATTCAAAAAGCTACTGAAATTAGGAAACGAAAACTAATCAAGAAGTCTGTTTATGTTTTAAGATTGTATTATTAATGATTTTCCATAAAACACATCAATTCAGATAACCTGCTCATAAGGTCATTATTCGTTGTTTCATTCTCAGAACATAATGCCTTATCGTTGTCTGACACAAGTTCACTGGAGTGAAACATAAAACGGCTGTCTGGACAGACTTTCCAGCCTTTTTCTAAGAACAGTTCGCACACATCTTGGGAGGAAATACTTAAGTAATCACACAAGAAATCAACACATATGTGTGAGTACGCGCGAGAAAAAAGGTCTGTAACCGAGCTGAGCTGTCTATCACGAATTTGTTTGACCATATGAAGGAGAATATCAGGCTGTTTTAAATCTGCCAGAACTTGTGAAGCGCGAGAGAAAAACGACTTCACATCATTTCGCACAAGGAACCGACCAAGATCCCACAAGCACTTGATCGAAGCATTCTCCTTAATTTTGAGCGGCATTCTTTTATATAAAAACCTTGCATTGATCAAATCAGATTTCATCAAATATAACCCCAAATATTGTATATAAAAGTCGACTGGTGAAGGACTTCCCAATGATGTGGGACAAGACTTGGAATCAAAATTTAAGGTATCCAGGCCTAATTCAAAGGCTACCATTTCGGCAAGCTGCTCTTCTAATGCCGAGTCATCTGACATTATTCTCCTTTACAGTAGCACACAGTCTAATAAATCCGCGAGAACAAATACCATAACAAATATTAGATATGCGAGATGAATGAATATCATTGTTTTTCAACGGCTATTTTATGGGTGAAATACTACTGTTGTTAATCGGTATTTATATCAAGCCTTGTTATTACTCTGCGATACATCCCTGTCTCCCATCGATTACATCTTCAAAGAATGTCTAGGACTTATTTATTTTCTCCTTTTGATGTTATCTAGAGACCAAAAAACTTAGCAGTTGTGAATGAAGTTTCTGTGTATTATTTGAGAAGTTTTTGTGCATATTTGACTCTCCGAACTTTATACTAAGTACTTTACATGTGGGACATCGAAGAGTATACTCCTTCGACAAAGAAAAGTTGACTAAAATCTCCTTAAACATAAAGAAAAATAGTTCCAGCTTAGTACTCTTTGTATACGTCAATTAAATGAAGAACACGCATGACACCAAAAAATATATTTTTTACTTCTTACACATTCCACCCGCTGATAATGTTAGTGCTAAAATAGGGTACTAGTCGCACTAAGGGTGTGTTTATTTCACACATGAAGTCTCCAAGCAAAAAAGCGATAAGAAAGTATTGACTGAGAACATCGGCAATCAGACAAAACTAGTGAATACAGAGCATGTTAATTGTTATGTAGGGCGAAAAGAGTAAGAATTATAGAGTCAATGCGAGACTGTATAGTGGATCCACAAATATTATCGTCACAGGTAAAAATACAGGCATAATAATTAGGATGACATTTATAAATTATGAGATAACAAGATGGAACATAACAATTTATTTATCAAGAAGTTAATATATCCTGGGTTCGTAAGATTTCCATCCTGAAATGGTTCAAATGGTTCAAATGGTTGTGGACGGAATAGAAGAAGCTTTCGCTTAACAGGCTTCCGTGTCTAGTAGCAGGGGATCACCAATACCTCCAGGCAAGAACCTAGGTATATTAACGATAAAAGAGAAAGAAAATGAATTGGTAAATCATAGTAGGATACTATCCTTATTCCTTAAGAATAGATCGAGTCGCCTCTTGAAGGACTCTTGAGAAGTTGCTCGGACTAGCTCAGCTGGCAGCGAATTTCAGCATTTGACAACTCTTAAGGAGTAGAAGTTGTGTCTGCAGTCCGTTCTACTATGTTGTATCTCTAATTTCTGGGTGTTACTCCTTAGGTTAGTGTTGGGACTAAGCTTAAGTAGGTGTCTAAGAGGATGTCCAGGTGTGTTAAGGATACTGTAAGCCATTAGAAGGTCACCTCTAAGACGCCTATACTCTAATGGGTAAAGGTCGAGTGATTGGAGGCGCTCATCGTAAGGTTTAAATTTGAGTCCCCGAACTGATTTCGTGGCTCGCCGTTCGATACGCTCCAGAGTGTCCTTATCCTTTTGGAATGTAGGAGGGAATACTATGTTCCCGTACTCTAAATGGGGACGAATGAAACTATTGAAGATTATGTGGAAAGTTCTCCCGTCAAACTGACCAAAAATGCGCTTCAATGTTACCAGTGCCAGGTGTGCTCTAAAGGCATTTTTGTCACAGTTGGCGTAAGACTTTAAGTCGTAGGGCACCAGAACTCCTAAATCTTTTTCGACTCGGGATACTACTAGAGAGGAGTTTCCTAAGTTGTAACTGTAATCTGCGACGTGTCGCAGATGGACTACTTTACACTTTGAAGTGTTAAAGTTAAGTCCGTTATCGTCTGTCCAACTTTGAAGTCGAGTCAGATCCTTCTGAAGTGCCTGTATATCCTCTTGGTTGCGTATCTCTCTCCAAAGTTTCACGTCGTCGGCAAAGAGCAATATGTCTGACGTTACCTGTTGAGGAAGATCATTTATATAAATCAGGAAGAGGAAAGGTCCTAGTACTGAGCCTTGAGGGACCCCACTAGGACATTCCATAGCCTTTGAGTAATTAAAGTTTACCCTGACCTTAAAATGTCGATTTGTCAGATATCAACTGAGCCAGTCAATTAAAGGATGTTTGATACCCAATTGTTTGAGCTTGCTAATAAGACAGACGTGGTTAACCCTTTTAAAAGCTTTAAAGAAATCAAGGTAAATGATGTCCACCTACCCCTTGCGATCAACGATGCTTGTCCATCTGTCCACCGCAGTCAGCATGTTGGTCATAAAGGAACAACCCTTCCTGAAACTATGCTGTTGGGGTGAGAAGAAATTTAAGGACAGTAGATTGTCATGTATACCATCGTATATCAGGGACTCCATGATTTTAGAAGGTATAGAGAGAAGAGCTATTGGTCGGTAACTTGAAGTTTCGCCGCGTCGACCTCCTTTGAAAATTGGTGTGATATGAGCCAGCTTCCAAATATCCGGTAGTTTGCCTTGACTTAGCAAGTGTGAGAACATCACGCTAAGCGGTGTTGCCAGGATTGAAGCTGCTTCCCTAAGTATAGCAGAGTGGACCATGTCTGGACCAGGAGAAGTGTCTGTTCTTAGGTGTTGTAGTTTACGAAACACCAAGTTAGCGCTCAGTTTCACTACGGAAAGTCCTGTGTAACTTCAGATAGAGCCGTCATTTGTATAGTTGATGTGGGACGGTTGAAATGTCCGGGGGTATTGCTCAGCCAGGAGGTTAGCGGCGTCACCGTCATTATCGATCGGGCCGTTAGGACCCAGCAGTTGAGAAACTCCAGTGTTGGCTTGACGAAGAGAGGCTGCGTAACGGAATAAGCTTTTCGGATTGGATATAAATTTATCCATAAGCTTTATCTGGTACTGGAGCCTGCCTTCTCTTATAGCCTTCGTATATATATTCCTTATATGTTTGTATTGCCTGTACTCGCCATTGTTGTTGGTTCGTTTGTATTCTGCCCAACAGTGCCTTTTACGGCTTAGCAAACGAAGTGTGCGATTTTTGATGATTGTAGATTGCATGTGGCTTTTGGGGACCGTTTGAGGGACTGACTGCTTTGTAGCACATAAGAGCGTGTGTAATAGGAAGTTTCAATGACCATCCACATCAAGTTTAGGGTGAACATCTCAATGCATCTGTCGTAGATAGTCCTGTAGAGCTGACGCATTCAACCGTTTGAAATTACAGCGCCTGTTGTTGTTGGGATATCTTAGCTCAGTTTTGCTGACGAAAATGAAGGCTATAACGGCGTGATCGCTTTTCCCCAGGGGAGCCAGGACTGAGAGGTTGTCGACTAGAAATTCCTCATTTGTAAAAACACAGTCTAAGCGCGACGGTGTCTGACTGTTCCTTCAACGAGTAGCCAACTTCACATTTTCGTGTAGTCCCAAGTCCTCAATGAGGTTGAAGAACCGAGCTTCAATTGAATTTTCACCTCAATAACTGGGGAGCATGTTATAGAAATTAACAGAAAACTAAAGGAATGTGCTTAATCAATAGATATAAAGTGAGTGAGAAGTTGATTCTACCTTCACAGTCGAAGAACTCCTGTAGCGGTAGATAAATCCCCAAAATCAATAGCTCTGTAAGTCTTCGACATTGGATACCGACTACATTAGTTTAGATGAATTCACCTAACTGAAGACGCTCGGTCAGGCATCCGCACCGGATCACGAAAGGGAACGCCGTGCTCAACTCTTCCTACAACCGCTAGCCAATTCAGATCGGCTGCGTCTCAACTTATTGATAGCCTATCAAATGTGTCTTCAAGCTTCCTCGGTTCTGAATTTTGATTTCATTGTGTGGGCACGATTCATTACAGAAGTATTTACTGGTTTAAGTGTTACCAAACTATGAATACCTGTACCATCCTCATTCCAAGCAAAGGCTAATTGGGAGTCGTGAATAGAGGAATTTTGTAGACATATTTGGACCGTAGTCGGCATATCGAAAGTGCATGATCTAGAAACACTAGTTGTTGCTAGGTGTGCGTAACATAGCGTATTAGATGGTGATATGGTGCGGATGCGTGATCAAGAATCATTATGTAGGATTTTCTCAGTAAAACCAATGAGGTCAGCGTCGAATTTATAGACTTACAGAACAATTTGTTTTGGGTATTTATTACTTCTACACTGACTGTCCAGAGGAGAAAGAGTGTGCCACATTAAAAATGTAGAGATCTGATCACAGGTCCTGACCTGGACTCTTCAGCTAGCAGTATCCACTAGAAACAAGAAGAATAATTTCAGTGATGGGTGTTGATCTACAACTAGTGCTACGGTGTTCGCCCGAAATAATCATGATCAAGAACACTGAATAAAAGCCTAATAAATTGACCAAAAACTTCAGTTTACTGATTTACTTATTTTTTTAGAACCAAAGGAGTTTTTTTTAAATCTTGGTTCAGACAGCGTAACTTAGACACCCGCGCGGATATTTGAAGTTGAGTGTATGTTACGGATTCAAAATATCATGCTTGGACTTCTAGTGGCATTTACCGAATCTTCTTAATTTAGCCTCTGTTATCGCTGACTTATTTCAACGTTTTTCATCAATCAAATTAATTTCGTTTTGTATACTAACTGAACGGTTGTTCATCTTGTCTTTCTCTACAGCCATATTGACTCAGTAAACACTGTACTCTCCTCCAACACTCAATATAATCTCAGGATAAATGCAAACCGCTACGACATGTTGGTTTCTAATGTGAATGGTGAAAAGACTAGAAGAAAGCAGTGAAATCGTTGACAGATATTATGAAGACCCAGCACCTGAAATATACCGTCTGAACATCAAAAAGCCCTTAAATCACAGTTTTCTGACTTTTGGAAATTCATCGTCCCTTTCCATTTACTCCAGCAGCGGTAACAATGGGGTTATCGTTAAGAAAAACGTTTCGCTACGGAAGAACTCTCCACAGCGCTCGAAGCTCTGTATAATTTTATAATATGCATAAATTACTTGAAAAAGTGAATATATGTGGCTCCTGGTGAGTTAGGCTGCAGAATAAATTTATTCGTGGTGTTTCGTTCCATTTTTGCATGCAGTATTCGATATTTTGGTCCGAAGGTTCCGTCATAAGCTTCTCAGTAGCTGTCCTAGTGAAGAAGACTAAGTCGGCGACGCCTAAAACGCCAGCCAGTCACTCACCAGTAATCAACAAGATCCATTCGGCAATAAGTTATTTTTGTTCGGAAAGTATACGCTCAATTGTTTAGCGACATAGTTTTGACATTTCGAAAGAATAACTTTCCATAGTATCTATATAAATACCCGAAATTCCCTTATTTTTCCAGCAAACTGTTCACAGTTTGGTGCATTACTATGTGACTGTGACAGTAGCTACCCAACCAACGCTTATTAGTCCATATTGGTCCTGAGAAGAACCCTTAGTAGACCTTGGGGATACCCCACGTTGTCTTCATCATTCCCAAATTCAGTCCCCCTTTAACCAAAATGTTTATATTAACGGTTCAATTGTTATTAATATAGAATTTCAGTCAGACTAATTTTGGTTTCCTCTCAACCTTCTGTACCCAAGTCATGTTACTTGTTCACAAATAAAATTTTCCAAAAGCACCACTGGCTAAATCTGTTGTGACAAAATTGATATCAAGTTTTTGATATGATTAGGACGAGAATGTAAGTTATTATCGTTTCAGGTCTCTTAAACATGATTATTACTTATCAGTTAGTCAGTTGATTATGGCTACATCTCCAATCGATTTTCCATCGCCACCTAGTACTTTATTCTTAAACGAGCAATGATTCAAAGATACCTATGGTTGAATACTGGTAACCTATGAATATCCTTATTTATTATTATTTATTTTAACACATAAGTATAGGTACAGGGAAGCACCAAGTACATATGCGCCACACGAATCTCAATTGATTTGTGTGAGGGCTGTGATACTGCCCGGGTGCCCAAACCGAAGCAGGTGGTTTTCTTAGGGGGCCACACCCCGAGACTTCGACCTGAACGTCTGACCCACAAGGCAGTGGAGCATCGTAAGGAGATGCGGCCCCATGGTAGCCGGTGACTAACGATTGGTTCATAGGCCATTTGTTCCTTCAGGATACTGGAGCCCATGTGCACCATTGGTTTGGGATCCTGTTAAAGCGCTGGACATTCGCTTTTCGTCCTCTCATTTTTGTAAACAACACCCCCGCCACGAGAAGGCAGTGAGTAGGACTTCCCTAGCAGAGGCTATATACCCATGGCCATGTGACAGCGTTTCGAGAGGGAGAGCGGACTCTCCCCACTCTCGGCCGTACCAGGGCATTTGGGGGCTATGAATATCCTCCATGTTTCATATCCATAAAGTAGAACAAAGCAAACTACCGCGTAGCAAACTTTCTTCTGTTGTCAGACGGATATTACGTCTACGTCTCAAGTAACACAAATTCTCTGAGGCTGATCAAGTTTTTTTGTCGGTGCCAAAATTTCGTCAGACACAAAGCCCATGAGAACTAATGAGACTCCCGAGATAAGTAAAGCAGTCAATACGCTCAACTTCACGAGTAAGAGGCAACCAATTTTAATTGGTCATGCTTAAAAGTGTGGAACTGTAAAATCCACATTCTTTTAAATCTTAAACTATCTAGTAAGTTTAACTGTTATAATTAACTAGGGTGTTGTTTTTCAATCCCATAACTCTATTTTACAACAGGCTGTCGATACGTTAGGAGACCATGTGCTTGTTATCGTTTTTAAAACCAAGTTTTTCAGGATAAAATTTATAAATAACAACAGCCAGAATAAACCTTCCTAATTACTATCAGCACCGCTGGTGTCATCTAAACTAGGTTTTCTTTATCAAGGATCTGCGGGTTCCATTGTCATCCAAGGTCAAATAATTGTAAAACATTCTTCACTATTACTCCCACACAATAATAAGTACTAATCTATGAAAATGAGAAAAAATATACGAATTCGAGCTAATAATCAAGAAATGTGTATGCCTTTTTTTTACACTACATCATTAATTTTCTGGTGAATGTATCTACCATAGGTGCAACGTGTCTTACGCCTTAGAAGGAAAGTCACCGCCTGCCCGTGTTGGTCATTCAACTCATGCTGTACGAATGAAATGTGGAAACACTGGCAACCGACCATTGATTATGATGATCGGGGGTGCAGATGCTTCCGGAGTATTTAATGAAGCCTACATTCTGGATATAATATCATTTATGTGGTACGCTGTTGATTTGGAACAGACAATTGATTTTCCAGGTTTGGGAAGATATGAACATAGCAGTGCAATTTTAAACAATCAGGTGAGTTGAAGTACTGCAATTCATTCACATTTCATATTTACTCACAAATCACTTTGGTTATAAAGTGGTATGTTTTCAGAACAATCATTTTATTTGACGTTAGATTGATAATTTGAGCTTCCTAATTTTGATAACCTATTAAGATGCTGTACACAAATTCAAACAAATGCATTTGGTTGCAAAAATTGGTGTATTATTAATCATCTATTAAAATGGTTATATTCCGAACTGCCAATCTGTCCGAACATCTCATGTTCTCATGACCTAAAATGATAGACAAAATCAACTACGCAAACTAAAACCTATAAGTTAAATAGTTCTAGTGGTCATATTTGTTATCATCACTAAAGGTAAAAGTTAAAAAATATGAGGAAAATAATATTAAGAAACATGTAGGTATAAATTTGACAATAAATCTATTGCTTTTATGCAGTTTTGCTTAAAACTACCACACTTTCTTCTATAACTAGTGATTTCTCCGACTCACCTAGTCATTAACTTGACAGCATCCTACGTCGATGTAGGTAGTAGCCTTACTTAGACACCGCACACTATTCACTATGATTATATAATATGCTTAATTAAACAACTTAAGTCACCATTTATCCTCCTAACATATGAACTTATTCGAAATTTCGTAGGCGCTGTGACTCACAAACTGATCATAACGTTTGTGTTTGGGCTAGGAATGATAATTGGTTGTCATGACCCAATCAATGTATATCAGTAACTGAGAATATGTCCGGGTACTACGGATCATCGTTGAACAACCGATTGTATGGAATTTGTCACTGCATCGACTTCCTCGATTATGAGAAAACATTTGACAGTGTGGATAGGAGAACCTTATGGAACCTTCTTCGACACTATAGTGTACCTGAGAAGACCTTCAACATCATCCGGATTTCATGAGACGGACTACAGTGCAGAGTCGTGCATAGAGGATATCTGACAGATGCATTCCAAGTGAAGACAGATAATGCTGCTTAGTCCCCGCTTCCTTTTTCTTCCGGTGATTGGCTGGATTATGAAGACCTCCATATCTGACGGGAAGCACGAAATACGATGAACAGCTCGGATAAAACCAGACGATTTGAACTTCTCGGATGACCTTGCCCTTCTATCACATACATGCCAACAAATGCACGTCAAGACAACCAATGTAGCAGCAGCCTCTGCATCAGTAGGCCTTAACATACACAAGAGAAAAAGCAAGACTCTCAAATTCAACACGGAGAACACCAAACCAATCATACGTGATTGGGATAATGTGAATAAAATGGAAACGTTCATGTACCGGGTCAGCATCATCGATGAACAAGGAGGACCTGATGCAGACGTTAAGGCAAAGATAGCATTCCTACAGTTGCAGAATACATGGAACTCAAAACAACTGTCTGCAAGCCAATATCAAAGTCAGAAATTTCAATACGAACGTCAAGACTGTTCTACTGTATGGAGCCGAAACACGGAGAACTACCACCATCACCAAAATATTATAGGTATTTATAAACAATTGTCTACACACGATACTCAATGTTCGTTGGTTGGATATCATCAACAACAGCCTACTGTGGGAGAGAACAAACCAACTTCCAACTGAAGAGTAATTTAGGAAAAGATGTTGGAAGTGGATACGACACACGTTGAAGAAATAATCAAGTTGTATTACGAGGGAAGCCTTAACTTGGAATCTCGAAGGAAAACGAAAAAGAGGAAAGTCAAAGACTACACTGTGTCAAGAACTGAAAGCAGACATGAAAATAATGAATAGAAACTGGAAAGGACTGCCCATGACAGAGTTGAATGGAGAATACTGGTGGGCGGTTTATACTTCTCCACGAGGGGTAACAGGTTTAAGTAAGCAAAAGTAAATTAGCTTCGAGTCACACATTTCGTGTGATGGCTAGTATTATTACCCGATTATCCAAACCTTATTTGAATAAACCGGGTTGCAATCTGCCGTTCAGTCATTAGAAGTTGTACATGTTAACCATTGCGCTACCGTTCAATAATGCACATGGTTTTTATTTCACACTTCGATTTTCAATAATTCAGACAGTGAGGTATTACTGTTATTTCATGAAGGTATGTAACTGAACTCAAAAGTCACATGAACAAAGAATAATTATAAAAATGCTTGATTGTTATCTGAGAGTCATATAGTTGATATGAAACGTGCCTACTTAATTCGAACGAAGGTTTAACAACTACAACTGTCGGTTGGTTTTAATGAACATAGAACACGGCGAAATGAAACTAATATGATGAATGGCAAGGAAATCGAAATAATGTGGTGGCAACTATAATCCGAAAATTGGTTCGAGAAAGAATCGAAGTATGTGTGAAGGTATTGTGAAGTGATAAGCTAAAGAAAAATAATTGGCGATTTCGTCGACATCAATGTGACTGATATTGAGATGTATTACCTAAAGCATCTTACCACTGATTGGAGTTATATATTTTTCTAAGTTGTAGATTTTGCCTTCTCATTTGAATCTAAATTTTAGGCAGTATTCCTGTAACCAGTCTAGATAAACATTCAGAAGAAACGATTTGATGAACAAGTAAAGATGTATATAAAAAGTCGTGAATTTGTCTAGGCTCAAAAACTATAAGCAAATAAAAAATGAAGTATGAGTTCAAAATTTTACGTTTGGTGACCTAGAACTCGTGACGCACATCAACCGTAACAGTCAAACCAATTATATACCATTCAAGCGATTCAAAAGATAGAACACTCAGTTCGGAGTTTGTCTACAGTAACGTTACATTAACCGGTACAAAAGTTTATGATGAATATTAATGAGTGTAATAAAATGTAAATATTCAATCAGCCCGATTCTCACCTAATAAATATCTGATTATAAGTATGGATGTAGTCAACCAAAAAAATCTAAAGTTTTACTCGCAAGCAAACAGTTTAAATGTGACCCAGCAATCAAGCACGTGTGTTGAGCTAAAGGTTGGCATATTAGGTTACCAATAACTTCCTATTTTTATAGTTGCTTGTTGATTAAGAACTGTACCACAATCGCCTTCCATCTTAGTACCTGATTACAAACTGTTTTTCTTATTCCCACTTTGATGTGTAGTTAATCAGCTTCTCTTTGATGGGGTTTTGTTCTATGAGCTGGATGGTTTAGTCGTGGAGCTTTATGTGCTACACCTATTCCGAAAGGTTCCAACAATCGCTGCAATCAATCCTATGTAAACCAAAGGATGAAATGACAAAAGGAGAAAAACCGAACATCATCTACGAAATAAATCGTGCCAACTGCGAAAAACACTACATCGGACAAAGCAGACGTCATCCTCATCTTCGCCTGCATGAACATCAATTAGCGGTCAAACGCTAAGACATATCCTCACTTATATCGATGCACATGGATGACTTCAGACACGCATTCGACCGGAAAAATGTGGAAATCTTGGATAGAGGCAATTCTAAAAACACCGGAAATCTTTTAGAAGCTTGACACTCAGTAATCAACAAGCACATGGAAATCGTTCCAATTTATCAAATAATCGGGAAAATTACGGACAAACATAGGACCAAAAATCAAACCAATGAGAAATACAACCAAAACGAAGAAGTAAACAACGACAGATTTAAGGTCAACAAGAACCAATCAACATCGAGGTATACAGGACATGCTGTGAGCCATGTGTGGAGAAATTCGAACACTTCACTTCTACCTGAAGTTTGTGCTGATGTCGTTCAGATGAAGGATGAAAGCTCCACGACTAAACCATCCAGCTGTTAGATTAAAACTTCATCAAAATCACCCACCTGAGTTACAGATCTGCACTAACTCAAGATTACTGTTTGATCAATGTATATATATGTATATATATATATATATATATATATATATATATATATATATATATATATACTTATCGTTCATGTATCTGAATGAATGTTTTCTAGGAATTATTAATATTTGGTGGTGCAACGAAAACAGATCCTTTGAGTCAAATACTCCGTCTACAAATTCATTGTCTATCAACGCCAGAAAACCCATCAATTTATGAAAAGGCCGAAATCACTGCAAGTTTAACTCAAGATCGCATTCATACTAATATTCAACAATTCATCTATCATCCTCGCACACAACACTCTTCTGTTTCACTAACTGAATATAATCAACTCATAGTATTTTCTGGTGGGAATGTTGGTAGTCAGCCAGTGTCAGATGATAAAGTAAGTACCCATTGATTAAATCTACTTATTTGATTTCCTTTGACCACATTTAATACATACCATATAGGGAAAAGTATATACATGGAAGAAAAATCTTTGTTTTTATTACCGTTTTGTTGAGAGGTAGGATATGTGTATTGCTCTTAAGCTGATGGTTCCGGATTCTCTAATAAGAATTTTAAACTGATAGCTAAACATTTGATATATATACATATAATCCGCACAGTAACAAGAAATATTTATATATATTCTATAATTTCAACAGTTGAGATCATGAGTCAATTGAAGCTAGACCACCATGAAAAACCTGGAAGCACTGGACGGCGCGCATCCACGATCCCGCCTTGCGGGATTCGAAACTAGGACTTACTGGTTTCGCGTGCGAGCAATTATCCACTAGACCACTGAGCCGGCATACAACGGTGTTAATGTCTATCTTCAACTAATCCACAAAATTGAGCGACACATCCACAGTTGTCATCAGTGAGTTACTATCTGAAAACTGACCCCGTTGAACTCCACTAGCCAGTGCTTCTCACTAGAACTCCAGGATATACATTGTAGAGGTTAACCAAGTTTGTTGAGATAAATTTCCTCTATATTCGACTCCAAATAAAGATATCTCATTAACCGAGTATT
Source organism: Schistosoma spindalis (assembly GCA_946903255.1). Classification (NCBI taxonomy): domain Eukaryota; kingdom Metazoa; phylum Platyhelminthes; class Trematoda; order Strigeidida; family Schistosomatidae; genus Schistosoma; species Schistosoma spindalis. Next base: position 62,010,746 of record OX336420.1, on the reverse strand, counting down.
TAATACAGGCTTAATCTCCTAGTAGAATTATCGATTTACTCGAGATCATTAAAAAGCCCAAAAATCAGTTATAGAGATAGTTTATTGTGAAAACTTGGTAAAGTCCGCAAGCATACAGCAAGCAAGCACCGAGTGAGTCAAAAATCAAAGTGTGTGTGTCTGTGTTAAAAGATCCATATATATCTTTGAGTATCAATCAAGTGTAGATAAATTATTGATTATCTATGTGTCACAACCAATGGGGAATAGAATAGGGATAGAAGTGCAGACACACGCTCAATCATACTCATATGGAAATTAACACAGTTGTGTAGACAAATAATACATTAATGGAATGGGCTTGCTACATAAGCTCCCATCCAGAACATTGATGTTTTTATTTACAAAAAAAATTTTTATTAACATCTATGTTCGACAAAGAGATAAAAAACGAAATTGTCTTTAAAATAAATGTACAATTTGATATGATGATGAGTAAGCGTTAAGTTGTCATAACAGCTTGTGTGTTGAAACGCTTTGTATCATGTATGTATAAATGTATATTTAACATCAACGAATTTCATAAAGTTAAAATGTAAGCATAATGAAGATCCGTGGGGCCAATAAAAATAGTAATGAAAATAAAGAAGGATTTTTGTGTTATAAGAGCAATCTCAGGACTTGGTTTAGATAAATATGGTGGTTGCTACATACCTATCTGGCCAGTGTACTCTTCTTCCTGATCTTGTTGTGGTTTCTGTTGTTGGCGTACTTCGGAGTGAAGTAATGTTTGTTGCGGTTAGTCTGTATGGTGCTTGCTCTGATGCAGGTTTAGACCGTTTTATGGTTGTGTTTTTTTCAGTATACTTTAAAAACGGTGGTTTTACTCTGTTGATGCTAACAGCAGTGAGCTTTTGAATATTTGCTATGTCTTGATAGTTTATATCAGGGATCGAGAAGGTATTGATACTTAATCTCGACAGTGCATCTGCTGCCTCATTTGCATTGCCTTTTATGTATCGTATATCAGCTGCAAATTGCGAAATGAATTCTAGTTGACGAATTTCGCGCGGACTGTATTTATCATGATTGTGCATCAAGGACTTAGTTAGAGGTTTATGATCCGTATATATCGTAAAAGAATTGCCTTCTAACATATACCGAAAGTGCTTGATGGCTAGGTAGACAGCTAACAGTTCTCTACCGAATGTGCTATATTTTGTTTGCGTTGCGTTAAGCTTTTTTGAGAAAAATGCAAGGGGTTGCCATTGTTGATCGACATGTTGTTGAAGCACAGCGCCTACTGCTACATTAGAGGCATCGGTCATTACTGCTAAAGGTGCATCAACCTTTCGACGTACTAGTAATGCCTCAGTGCTTAATGTGCTTTTTAACTGTTCAAATGCTTGAATTGCTTGCGGTGTCATTGTCAATGATTTAGCTCGTCCCCTTAATAAATCAGTTAGCGGTTTTGCTATGTCTGCACATTTCGGAATAAAACGTCTGTAAAAGTTGATCATCCCAAGGAAACGTCGTAGTTTCTTGAATGAATCAGGTAAAGGATAATTTTTGATGGCTTGTGTTTCCTCAGGAACTGGTTTGATGCCTTGACTATCAATTACGTGACCTAAAAAGGTAAGGGATTGTTTTCCGAACTCACATTTGTCAGGGTTGACTGTTAACCCATACTCGTTTAGCTTCTCAAAAAGCATTTTCAGATGAATTAGATGTTCATTTTCATTTTTGCTTGCGATAAGAAGGTCATCTATGTAAGCATATACGAAAGGTAAGCCACGTACTACTTGGTCGATAAAACGCTGGAAACTTTGTGCAGCATTCCTTAATCCGAAAGGCATGCGAACAAATTCGTATAATCCAAATGGGGTAGTAATGGCTGTTTTGGGAACGTCGTCCGGGTGAATTGGAATGTGATGGTAAGCGCGGACGAGATCAACTTTTGAAAAAATCGTCACATCAGATAGACTATGAGTGAAGTCATGCAAATGTGGAAGTGGATATCTGTCTGGTATAGTACGGCTGTTGAGAGCTCTATAGTCACCGCACGGTCTAACTTCGGAAGAGTTTTTCTTGGGTACCAAATGGAGCGGTGATGCCCACGGACTATCGGAGGGGCGTATGATACCCAACTCTATCATTTTGTTGAATTCGTTCTTTGCTAGAGCCAAACGAGAGGGGTCAAGGCGTCTTGGACGTGCGAACACTGGTGGACCCTCTGTCTTTATATGATGTACGACGGTATGTGTCAGTTTGTCCCGTTTGAAATTCGGTCGTAATAAGTCTGGAAACTGATTAAGTAAACTAACGTACTTGTCATTCTCACGATGAGGTTTGATCAATAAATGTATGGATGTCTCGTTAGAAATAATCCCTCTAATTTCGCTGCTATGGTCAGCAAGGACAAGTTTCCGATTTCTTACATCTACGAGTATTTTATGGGATTGTAAAAAATCAATGCCGATTATAGGAATGAGGACGTCAGCTATGATGAAGTTCCATGAAAACTTGGATTTAGGACCGAAATTTAATTGTAAATGCCTTTTGCCGTACGTCTTGATCTCAGATCTGTTTGCGGCTTGTAGTTTTAGTTTGGGGTCAGGTGTGTTTTTCTCCAATGTAGTGGGTGGTACTACACTAACCTCTGCCCCAGTGTCGACTAAGAACTGTGTTCCAGTCCTTTTGTCTGTAACATATAACAAGCGACTGCTTTGAGAGTTGTGTTCAGCGACTGCAGTCGTCATTAACCGACGTTCATGATGGTCTCTTTGTTGTGTGCTTGCGAAATTACAGGGAGGAGTACATTTTTTAGCTTGCTTACCGTACGTTTTATGGTACCAACAAATGTTATGTCGAATGGTGCTTGGACTACGACGTTTACGGCTTCTAGACCTTCCTTTCCGCTTGCTGTGGGAGGTATTCAAAAATTGGAGCTGAGCTATCTGATTAGCGAGGACTTCGACTGTTCGTCGCAACTCGGCGATCTCGTCAGATGAGTTTGATTGTATGTGAGATACGGAGTGCGTCCTAGTTCGCTCGTAAATTCTATCGGCTATATCTGCTAGCCTATCAAAATCGATATCCTCGTCTCCGATTGCTAGTATCTGTTGGATGTTTTGTGGTAGACGTCTGAGCCACAATTGATAGAATAGACGTTTATCTACTGTACGATTCCCCAATAAATTTGTCATGTGGCGTTTTAATTGAGATGGTGTACTGTCACCTAGCTCTACATTAGCTAAAAGTTGATCAATTGTTTGCTGGTCGGTGAGAGATGTAACACGAATGACCTCTCTTTTTAGACAATCGTATGGTGAGTCTGGATCCGGTTTAAAAATGACGTCAGACACTTGTTCTATAACATCGTCTGGCAGCAATGAGTTTGCATAACTAAATTTTGTGTTCTGATTTGTGATTCTGTTTGCAACAAAAAAGCTTTCTAAGCGTGCAAACCACAGTTCGGCCTTTCGGGGATTAAAGATAGGTAAAGGTACAGAGATGGCACCCACGGAAATAGACTTAGATGAAAGGCTTGGTGAATTATCAAGTGACATGATACGAAGAAATAATAACAATAGCAATAATAATAAGCTGAGGATTGAAATATATGATATGAATAAGTCGAAAATAACAACAAGAAATATATATGAGACTCACCGAAAACAAAGGTCACTTTGAGTTTAAATAGGCAAATATAAAGTAATAATTCCAAAGCAACAATGTTATAGATGAATTAACTGACTGTCAATGTATTGTTAATAATTGCAATAGTAATTCCAATATGAAGTTCTTTATGATTGGAGAATATGCAGCAGATTTTGTAGAGAAACAGGCGCGTGTTCTAAATGCGGCTCACCAGTTTGTAGAGGTTAACCAAGTTTGTTGAGATAAATTTCCTCTATATTCGACTCCAAATAAAGATATCTCATTAACCGAGTATTTAATACAGGCTTAATCTCCTAGTAGAATTATCGATTTACTCGAGATCATTAAAAAGCCCAAAAATCAGTTATAGAGATAGTTTATTGTGAAAACTTGGTAAAGTCCGCAAGCATACAGCAAGCAAGCACCGAGTGAGTCAAAAATCAAAGTGTGTGTGTGTCTGTGTTAAAAGATCCATATATATCTTTGAGTATCAATCAAGTGTAGATAAATTATTGATTATCTATGTGTCACAACCAATGGGGAATAGAATAGGGATAGAAGTGCAGACACACGCTCAATCATACTCATATGGAAATTAACACAGTTGTGTAGACAAATAATACATTAATGGAATGGGCTTGCTACAACATCTTGAAGTCAGTCACTAGTGAGCATATGTTGATTACTATCAGAAGGGGTTTTGTGGAAATTTTAGTAATTTCAATTGTTGAGATCATGAGTCAATAGGACGAAACGTCGTCCAGTGCTTCCAGGTTTTCCATGGTGGTCTAGCTTCAATTGACTCATGATCTCAACAACTGAAATTACTAAAATCTCCACAAAACCCACCTCTGATAATTATTCCAGAATATCAAAGAACCTAAATAATTTTATGTATTCTATATTAGGATATATATAGAAAGTACGACTTACATCAGTCCACAGTTAAGATTACGAAATAACTATACTGAAAAGCCAGTTCAATGAAGGAAATTTTTTTGCCAATATCATTTATTCAAGCTGTGCAATCATGTTTATAGCTAATTTACAATTAAAATTGTCTGCTGAAAAAATAGGAGAACGATTACGTCATATCACGTTTATTATTATTATTATTATTATTATTATTATTATTATTATTATTATTATTATTATTATTATTATTTGAACACATAAATGTTGGTACAAGAGGGCACCAAATATATATTCGTATTCGGTGGTATCATACAATTTTCAACCAAGCAGTGACTCGAGAACGTTTAGATAGAACCGAGTTTCCACCATAGGCGAGCTGTTGTATAAGTCGAAAAATAAGGATACACAGATCGGGAATAAAAGAGTGAATAAATGACGTAGTAAATAATAATAATGTGAGTCGTTTGGCTGTTAATCGAAGCAACAAAAGTGTTTTCCGTAAATATCGACATTTCATCATATTTTTGTGTGGGCTGTGGTACTGCCCGAGTGCCCAGACCGAAGCAGGTTGTTTTCCTATGGGGCCACACCCCGAGTCTCTTACCCAAAAGTCTGATCCACAAGACAGTGGAGCTTCGTGAGAAGATGCAGCCCCATGGTAGCTGGTGACCAACGATTGGTTCATACGCCATTTGTTCCCGCAGGATACTGGAGCCCATGTGCACCATTGGTTTGGGATCCGGTTAAAGCGCCGGACACTCGCTTTTCGTCCTCTCATTTTTGTAAACAACACCCCCACCACGAGAAGGCAGTGAATAGGACTTCCCTGGCAGAGGTTGCATACGCGTAGCCATGTGAGAGCATTTCGAGAGGGAGGGCGGGCCCACCCCACTCTCGGCCATACCAGGGCATTCGGGAGCGCTTAACGATAGAGAATTTGACGAAGGACGGTTAGGTGAAATCAAATATGTGGAAGATAATCATCCACTTGATGAGTATGCGAAAGGTAAAGGATAAAATAAAAAATGTGAAGGTGGTAATGATAAATTATTAAGATTTAAAAGTTTAGAAACAATAGAAGGATATAATAAAATCAAATTGCCATATGTGAAAAGTCAGTGTTAGAGCCATGAAAAAATAATTGCTTCTATGTATCTGTTTTTACATACAGAGTTCAAGTTTAAAATGGTAGATTACTAACGCCTCTGCATTGCACAAATTATTGATTAGTACTCCCCTCAAACTAAATTGTTTGACCATATAAATGGTTTTGAAGGATATATCCAGTGGCGTCGTGCGACCAGGCTTACCAGCATTCTCCATCCAACCCTGTCCTGGGCAATCCTTTCCAGCTCTTTCCAGTTCTTATTCATCCCTTTCATATCTGCTTCTATTTCCCGACGTAATATGTGCGTTTGACCTTCCTCTTTTCCTCTTCCCTTCAGGGTTCCAAGTTAGCGCTTGTCTCGTAATGCATTTTGATGATTTCCTCAATGTATGTCCTATTCATTTCCATCGTCTTTTCCTAATTTCCTCTTCCGCTGGAAACTATTGGTTCTCTCGCACAAAAGGCTGTTGCTGATGGTATCCGGCCAATGGATGTTGAGTATCTTGCGTAGACAGCTATTGATAAATACTTGTACCTTCTTGATGATGGTTGTTGTAGTTCTCCAAGTTTCAGCTCCGTACAGTAGAACTGCCTTGACGTTGGTTTTGAAGATTCTGACTTTGATGTTGGTTGAAAGTTGTTTTGAGTTCCATATGTTCTTTAATTGAAGGAATGCTGTCCTTGCTTTGCCAATCCTAGCCTTTACGTCTGCATCTGAACCTCCTTGTTTATCGACGATGCTTCCCAGGTATGTGAAGGATTTCACATCTTCCAGAGTTTCGCCATCAAGAGTGATTGAACTGCTGTTCTCCGTGTTGTGTTTGAGGACCTTGGTTTTCCCTTTGTGTATGTTGAGGCCTACTGATGCAGAGTCTGCTGCTATGTTGGCTGTCTTTGTCTGCATTTGTTCGTGTGTATGCGATAGGAGGGCTAGGTCATCTGCGAAGTCTAAATCGTCTAATTGGTTCTGAGCTGTCCATTGTATGCCGTGTTTTCCCTCAGATGTCGAGGTCTTCATAATCCAGTCGGCCACCAGAGGAAAGAGGAAGGGAGAGAGTAGACAGCCTTGTCGTACTCCAGTCCTCACTTGGAATGCCTCTGTCAGCTGTCCTCCATGCACTACTTTGCACTGTAGTCCGTCGTATGAGTTCCAGATAATGTTGACAATCTTCTCAGGAACTCCATAGTGTCGAAGAATTTTCCATAACGTCCTCCTATCTACACTGTCAAATGCCTTTTCATTATCAATGAAGTTGATATACAGTGACGAATACCACTCAATTGATTGTTTGACGATGATCCATAGTGTCGCAATTTGGTCTGTGCACGACTGGTCCTTACGGAATCCAGCTTGTTGATCTCGAAGTTGAGCGTCTACTGTGTCTTTCATCCTGTTCAGTAACACTCTGTTGAAGACTTTTCCTGGTACTGACAGTAGTGTAATGCCTCTGTAATTTTCACACTTGCTCAGGTCTCCTTTCGTCGGAATCTTGATGAGGTGTCCTTCCTTCCAGTCCATCGGCACTTGTTCCTCCTCCCAAATCTTCTTGAATAGAAGATGAAGCATTTTTGTCGTTACTTCGATGTCTGACTTCAGAGCTTCAGCTGGTATATTGTCGGGTCCTGCTGTTTTCCCGGTCTTGATTTGTTTGATGGCCATTCTGATTTCTTCTGTCGTTGGTGGATTGACATCTATAGGAAGATCTGTGTGTGCTGCTCCGATGTCCGGTGTATTCATTGGTGCCGGCCTCTTCAGGAGTTCCTCGAAGTACTCTGCCCATCTGTTCCGCTGTTGTTGAATCTCAGTGATTGGTCTTCCTTCTTTGTCTTTGACTGGTCTCTCTGGTTTACTATATTTCCCTGCTAGTTTCTTCGTTGTATCATAAAGCTGTTTCATATTTCCTTCTCTTTCAGCTTTCTCCACCGTCGTTGCTAGTTCTTCCACGTATTTGTGCTTGTCGGCTCTAATGCTCTTCTTCACTTGTTTGTTTGCTTCTATGTATTCAGCTTGTGCTTGGACTTTCTCTGCTCGTGTTCGACTATTGTTAATTGCTATCTTCTTGTTCTTCCTTTCTTTGATCCGGTCCAGTGTTTCTATAGAAATCCATTCCTTGTGATGATGCTTCTTGGGGCACAGAACCTCTTCACACGTTGAAGTTAATGTTTCTTTGATACCTTTCCAGTTATCCTCCATAGTAGTTTCTTCTTCCTTCAGTAGATTCTGTAGGGCTTGGAACCTGTTGTTGAGAGCTACCTTGAATTCATTGAGTTTGTCAGTATCTCGAAGGAAGGCTGTATTGAACCTTTGTGGTGCTGTTTGTCCAGTTGTCCAGTTCTTCTTTAGCTTCAGTTTTAAATTGGCCACAACCAGGTGATGATCTGAAGCTATGTCCGCTCCTCTCCTGGTTCTCACATCTTCCATTGTCCTTCGGAACTTTTTATTGATGCAAATACGGTCTATCTGGTTCTCTGTGGTGTGGTCCGGTGAGATCCATGTAGCTTTGTGTATACGTTTGTGTGGAAATATTGTGCCGCCTATGACCAATTTATTGAATGCACACAGATTTACAAATCTTTCCCCGTTTTCGTTCCTCCCTCCCAGTCCATGCTTACTTACTTACTTACTTACGCCTGTTACTCCCAATGGAGCATAGGCCGCCGACCAGCATTCTCCAACCCACTCTGTCCTGGGCGTTCTTTTCTAGTTCCATCCAATTCTTGTTCATTTTTCTCATATCTATCTCCATTTCCCGGCGTAATGTATTCTTTGGTCTTCCTCTCCTCCTTCGACCTTGAGGATTCCATATGAGGGCTTGTCTTGTGACGCAGTTGGGTGTTTTCCTCAATGTGTATCCTATCCACTTCCAGCGCTTCTTCCTGATTTCTTCCTCCCAGTCCATGCAGTCCCATGATATCTTCATATGCGGTGCTGTCTATTCCGACTTTGGCGTTTAGATCTCCCATCAGAATGGTGAGGTCTTTTCTTGAGCACTTCTCTATGATTGATTGCAGCCTCATAGAATTGATCTTGAACTTCGTCGTTGCTATCATTGGTGGGTGCATAACACTGGATAATGTTCATTGTGATCCCCTCCTTCTTTGTTTTGAATGATGCTTTGATGATTCTAGATCCGTGAGTTTCCCATCCTACATGTGCATTTCGTGCTTCTTTGGACAGCATTAGAAAAAATCCCTGAGTGTGTGGAGCATTTTCCTCTTCGTGACCGGAGTATAGCAGCATCTCCTTCGTATTTAGCCTTTGTTGTCCAGCTTGGGTCCAATGGGTTTCACTGATTCCCAGTACTGTCAAGTTGTATCTCCTTATTTCCGTTGCTATTTGAATGGCCTTCCCGGTCTCCCCCATTGTCCGGACGTTCCATGTACCTATAAAAATGTTTGCTCTGGTTGTTAGAAGGGGCATCGGCCTCATGGCTTCCGAAGGAACTCGGCTTTCACCCTGAGGCGTCATATTTCTTCTAAATGAAGACCTTCTAACTTCCAGGGCAGAGTTTAAATGGTTTGAATTATTTTTTCTGGTTAGCGTTTTTTTAGCGAGTTAGTTTTCTACGGGATGGGGACGCTAACCCAATGCCCAACCCTCCTCCTTTATCCGGGCTTGGGATCGGCAGTAACTCTAGGAGAGCTACAGGCGGAGTTCGTGCGACCAGAGTTCACATGATATTCCAGCATTAAACTATTGATAGTTTTACAATCGCCTTCGAAAACCAGAAAGGATAATGTTCAGAGATGCGTTTAAAAATCACTCGCATTATGTAACCAATTTTACGTGTTTCATAACAGTAAGATGAATGTACATATGATATTTAGTTAAATTTTTGAAATCACAGTTTTCTCTACAAATAAGTGTATATTAATTTATTTTAAATTACTTATTATTTCTCTTTAGGTTTATATGTATGATAGTGAAATAAATTCATGGAATATTATACCAGTGGAAGGTTTACCACCTTGTTCACGATTAGGTCATTTAATACTATATGAGTTTCCTTATGAATTAACAAATTCAAATTATGAACGTATCCCAAAAGGTAAAATGTATATACATGGTGGAATGGTCAATGAAAAACTACTTGATGATATTTATGCATTAAATTTTACTAATCAAGTGAGAGAAATTTATTAGAATATTAAACAAGAAAATACTTTCTGTATATGTTAATTGTTTAACAAGGCATAGACTATTAAATTTTAATAGTTTCAGAAATATTGTATTTAACTACTAGTCAAAATACTCTCACCTATACGTTTTTAGTCGTCTTCATTTATTAGATAATAATAGGTTAATGGTTATGATTATATTATGTTGGGTTTTATGTATCAAAATGATGTTTGATCAAGATGATATGATGATTCATAGATGTAAATAAATATGAACTTCTTGTCCTTAATTTGTTCTTCCTAATCTAGAATCTTTCAAATAAATTTTCTTCGCCACTCGTGCTTTTTTTTCTTTGGGTTAGTGGCGATAGATATTTCGGAAATAAGCTTAAACAATGACCATAGAAACTCAAGATTTTAGCGAGTAAATATTGCATATTAGTAGTAACATACTGTCAAGTTCACTTTTTTTTCTATTCCAATTTGAAATTTCAGGTTACTATTAGACTGGACGCTAATGGTGTTAATATTTCTGAAGACTAACCTAATGTGTAGTTCAGTTCAATTGTTTATTTCCTTAGGCTTCATCCTTTATCAGCTCTGTGATGTAACAAATAAAGCTTAGACTCCTAATTTTTGTACGAAAACACGTATGGAGATTACTTTGCCTTCAAAAATGAGCATCTAGCATTTGCCCACACCGTGTCACAGAAACGCGTCTATCGTTCGAAACTTTACGCATTCATTTTAACAATTTATAATTCGTTCTTCAAATCACAAAATTTTCTCCCATAAAAGTTCATCAAAAATGTAGTCACTTGTTTTAATATTGCTACCTGAAATTATTTCATTGATACCCAATCATAAATAAGCGTTTATTTTCATTATTTTCAGGCTGATAATAATTTACACTTTAAAGGTATATGGAATAAACTATATCCGACTGATAAATTATCATCACTCACTATTAGTCATGATAATGCGGAAAATGAATGTGAATATTTGGACCCAAAAGGTATTGAACTTACACAAACTCCATCTCCAAGTCCACGTGCTGCTCATGGTGGAACAATTTTAACAAATAAAATTTATGGACAGGATACCAGTAAAATATTAATATTTGGTGGATTGTCATTAAATGGAGCGTTGAATGATATGTTTTGTTTTGATACAAGTTAGTGAAAATGTTTTCAATATATGTAGAGCTGATTTTAATAGTCGAAAAGTTTAATGACCATAATAATACTTAGAACTCAGTCGTATAAACCGTGTATAGGATAAGCTTATTGAAAATTCAAATAAAAATTGAATGAATTTTTTGTATGGGTTTCTTTTGTTCTAAATAATACGTCCAAAAGGAATGAATTACTCACATTTCGTGAGTCTTAGCATCTATCATGGGTTACTGGCAAGAAAACTTTCAGCACGGATTTTAAAAGCTGGCGAAGTTGCTCCACATACGACACGGGTGAAACGTCTGTCAGGGAGAGAGTAAACTTTGTAGATGACAGTTTTTGATTACAACTGTCTTTAGTCAAATATCCCATTGTGCTAATGTGGAATATATGAACTCATACCGATACATATTTGTATCAGATTTTACTTTGACTATGAGTGTCTTACTGCACCGATTGATGTATTTCTAAATGTACAATGTTCTGGTTTCGAGCGCTTATTTTCATTGGCAAGTTATCGCTTTGAATAAATTATTTATTTCCGCATTTTACCAAATCAGACTAGTTGTCTTCATTTACATTGAAATAATTTTTTTTAGTTAACATCCAACCTTTTTTTTCAATTAGGTACTAGACAATGGACTGAAATTAAATATGGGACTTCTGTATTACCGAGTCCACGTCTAGACTTTGCTTATTGCACATTTTCATTAATCGTTAAGAAGGATACAAAAGAAAATTCATCAATGGAAATTATATTTAAATCACCAAAAGGTATTAATACTTTCTATGATATATATATATATATATATATATCACTGAGATCTGTGTATATTTCCTGACATTAGTAGAATGAATTTCAGTCTACAGGTATGATCAAGTTAATACCATTACATGAGTTCTAAGCAATTACTAATATCTACTTATACAATTTCACTAAAATAAAACTTGTGGTGATTACGTTTTGTCGTTGAGCTACTTGACAAATACATATTTATGTGCTTGACCGCTAGCCATAACGAATGTGGGTTAGAGCAAGTGATACCGTCCGTCTACTCAAACATGAGTATGAAGCTCATGTCTAGTGGTTGTAAGTTGAATGTATAAACCATTATGTTTAACTTGACTTTAGCAGGCTAAAGTATTTAGATTTCGAGGTTGTTAGTATTGAGTAATTAAATTAATTAATGGTTGTTTATGTTACACTGTAATGATTGTTTCTCGATTTCATTGTTATCTAGAAGTAGAAATTGAATCACTGTGATGAATAGGTTCCTGAATTTTTTAAGTGTTTTACCTAAATAGATCATCTGAAAGTACTCAGTTTCTTATTGTTCAGTCCTTTGTGTTGATCGAATTCTGTTGGTCAAATGACTCAACATCGTTGTGTACACTGTTTCGGTAAAAATTTAGCAGAAAGCACTAAACGAAGGACTTTTGCTAGTTGGTAATCATAAGCAAGCACGTCTAAAATATTAAATGAACTGAAAATCCCCGTGAAATTCAAAACTGCGTCGGATATAATTTTTCATTCTAAATTTAAACCAGAATATGCTTGTTACAAAAAATCATTACGAACAGATTACTTATTTATTTATTTATTTGAACACATAAATATTGGTACAGGGGGGCACCAAATATATATGCGCAACACAAAACAACGAGAATTTAAGGAGAAGGGAAAAAAAGGTAAGGAACGTAGGGAATTATAAAAAAAGAACAATAATGGGGGAGACGAAAAGGTACACTCAGAAGAAATCTTACAGTTAAGGTAGATACAACCACTTTTTATGAAGAAAGTAAAAGAAGGTTACAGCAGGATCGCCACTGGCTTCTATTCTGAGCCATATCTGATAACGTTTCCAGCCACTGTGTTACACCATCTCTCGGACCCCAACCAGGGAGTCGTGGAGGACCAACACAAGCCAGCCCTTTGCAGCTTTCTTTCATACAACGACACCATGTCATACACTGACCACCTCTCCGCTTTTTCCAACCAGTTCCAGCGTAGGCAAATAATGCACGACGTGAAATTCTCTGGGACGACATTCGTAGAACATGTCCAAGCCACCGAAGTCGGTGTTTCAAGATGGTGACACCAATGGAATTATCGTCTCTGTGCCCGAACACACGATGCCGAACCTCTGCATTACTAACATGGTGTTGCCACTGGATGTCAGCAATCCTTCGGAGACAGCGATGATCGAACACAGAGAGTCGTCTAACATCCTCGACTCGGAGAGGCCAGGTTTCACAAGCATAGAGCAGAACTGCTCTCATCAACGCGCTGTAGATCCGACCATTTACAGTCAGACTAACATCACGAAGGCGCCAATGATCGCTCAGATTAGCATAACCCGCTCTGGCTTTCTCTATACGTGCATTGATCTCATCGTTCACATCACCACCAGCACTTATGCAGCTATCTAGATACACGAACTTCTCGACTACTATCTGCTCACCGTCCAGAGTGAGTATAGGATTAGAATCCTGCCAGTCTTGTAGAAGTACTTTGCACTTCGAAGGTGCAAAGCACATACCATGCCTACGGACACTGATTGCCAACTGATTAAGTGCCGGTTGTATGGCTTGGGCATTCTCGCACAGTAAGACAATATCATCCGCATACTCAAGGTCGAGAAGTCTTTCTTCAGGCAACAGATCCACACCACCATTACTTACATCCGTCAGAGCTGTTTCCAGAATGTCATCGATGGCAAAGTTGAAGAGGAATGGTGAGATTGGGCAACCCTGCCTAATCCCACTGCTCGAATGGAATAGTGGAGAAAGGTGATTGTATGCCCTCACTCTGCCTGAGGTGTTTGTGTATAGGGCTTTTATGATGTTAATAAACTTCTCAGGCACACCCTTCTTCAATAGACAATCCCAGAGAACAGTTCTGTCCAAAGAATCGAAGTCAGCCCTGATATCAAGAAACACTACGATTGTTGCCCTTTGAGTGAACAGTCTACTTATGGAAAAATACAAAAATATGATGAACAGTGTTCTTGTAAAATCATATCTAAAGCCCTGAAAATATTTGGGAATATAGATAGAACGGAATGTGTAACCCCATTAACTTTTATATACAAGTTACTTGGTGCATAGTATGGTAAATGGACGTAAATATGTTGTGATTTGTACTGTTATGTTTTTGAACGTAAATACACATGAACAGTTCTACTGATGATTATTGGCTAGTTAAACAGCTAAATTAACTTTCAACCACAAAACTGTCCCCACCGACCCAACATTTCCTACGTTTTGATCTCGATTCAACAATCGTGCTTCTACTTCAAATGTTCATATTTGAAGTAGAAAGGGAATACAATAGACTGATCTCGTTTGTCACCTATCCATTAAACTATGTCTAATACTGGGCGATTTTCAACTTACCATATAAATCATCTTCATATTTGACAACCTTTGTTTTTTGAAATATTTTTCCTGGTAACAGGAATTCGATTTCTTAAATTATTGTATTTTATTACTGTTATTTTCTTCAGATAATCAATATCACGATGATATTGTTAATACTGATGAGTATAAAGATAACAATGATAAAGATCAATACTGTCAAGAGTATTTATTTATTCACGGCGGCATGGATAGTCATGGTGCTGTGTTTGATGATTCTTATCTTATTCTACTAAGTGAATATCAACTTTCTAATCCACTAAATGCTCAAACAATTATCCACCCAAGTTCTTCACATGGAAAATGTTAATTTTTGTTTGAAGTAAATAAAATAATAATCTGTAATACACTATAATCCCCTCAGTGCATGAAATTCTGAATGTCTATATGTATTTCTGCACAACGTCGGAATAATTAAAACCTTATAAATCTTTCGTTTTATGGTTTTTTTAAACTTAAGACAAGTGGAAGTTTCTGTCGACTAGGACGTAATTCTAACTGGATATTCTGTTCTAAATATGGAACTCATTTTTTACCGTTCACCTTTTTATTTAAATAAAATTATTAATTATTCTCCTCTTATCTACTGTTCTTCTGTTATTCATAGTTTCCAATTTTATTCTGTTTTATAAGATTGTATATACGGTTTATTAGAACATCGATTTTCTATTGAATTTGAAATATGAGCAATCATTAGTAATGAAAAACCAAACACTAGCTGCTATCTTTGCGTGGGACGGAATATTTGATTATTCCCACCATCAATATGTAGGTAATTAGTTACATTGTCTTCGAGGTAAATGTTTTAAAAGTGTCATACAATTAATCAGGATGTATCGATGTATGAAATTAATGCCCGATTAAAATAATAAGAAAGCAGGGTACAAACATATGAGGTAGTCGAATAAATTTACGCTGTACAACTGAATTTGTACCATTCAACCATAATATCTAACATCTACCCTTAGGAGCTTACTTGAGCCTGAAAAGGTCAGACCAATTGTGAGTGAGTAAATGGATATTATCCCATGAATTGATTGCTACTAAATAGTCACAGGCATGGAAACCAAATAAACCGAGAGTCAATACATTCATAATACTTACTATTGGTAAGTAGCATAATTTAAAATGGTAAATTCCACACAAAGTTGAGTAACCAAGTTGAATTGTTTTCTAAATAAAACGCAAACACATGCTGTGTGGCTATTGATTCTCAGCCGCCGGGAACTTGAAGAGGCCACAAATTCACCATAGAAGAGACGAAAATTAGTATTTGTGTATTTAAATAAAACAGGTCTCATGAGAATTATTATTTGATTTCACTATGAGATTCTAATATTTGTTGTTAGTGAAAGAAAAATTAAATTTTAAAATCCGTAGAATATCGTTGTTATAGATGCTTGATCATCTCGATCAGAGTTAGTTTGTTGCACAAAATGATAATAGACTAGAAAGAAGAATAAAATCTTCCAATCAGTAATGGTCACTCCTATAAATGGTATGGAAATGTTTGCATTCTGATATATATTACAACGCGGAAATAGAAATATAAGCTAATGAAAACAAGTCAGTAGAAATAAGATATGTTCTTACAAACCTTTTCGTGAATGAAATTCCAGTGTTTTATTTAACGAATAGTGAGGCCATCTGAATTGAGATAAAATGAATGGATTATTTTAAGAACTGTGAGTTCAGCCATATTTTTCGATGAGATAATCAATATTGGTTGGTCGTTATTCACAAACTAACTAATAATGAAACCGAATACCTTTGCATCTGATTCAGTTATTCAAAGGTGTTATACTATCAATAAAACTTCGGGGTCACAGTCTTCATCTCATATACGTTTGCGCTTCTGAGGAGCTTCATATAAGAATGAAATAGTCGACCAAAGAGACTTTCAACTGGTGATGGGAATTATTTTTAAATTTTATAAAAATACGTTAAATTATAATATATATGGACATTTATTTATACATAAAACTATTATGAAGAATATTAAATTGCACACAAAGCAAACTGCGCCAATTACGTTTATGGCCAGCTGAATAATAGATCATTTATTTGATCACAATTGAATCATTAGGAAATGTTTTAATGAACTCAATAATTTGGCAAGACAAAAGGAATTCATATATACGTTCTGTACATAATTGAATTTTAATTGATTGATGCTATTTTCATTTTTAAAAACCATTCTCTTCCTACCAGTTTGTATACAATAGGTAAAAACTACTATAAATTCAAGTTAACAAATGTTATTTCCATGCAGTTAATTGTTTAATTCGCTTTGTTAAAACTGACATTGAAAAGGATTGGTTTATACTGGCACTATAACCAGTTTTTATTTAATGGGCCAATATATAGCTGTTCACTTTTTTCACCAAACCTTTGTTCAAACACACTGGGAAATGTTCACGATCACGAAAATGTAAATCTCTAGAACTTCGACCAATATAACTTGCTACACGGGAGCAGTCGAACTGATAAATACAAAATGAAGTGGTCATTCTAGGTAACTCATTTTTTAACCTCGGTGTCACCGTTGGGCGCGTAGAAAACAATAATCTGAGTTCTCCGTGTCGAAAGATTTTTGTATCGTCCTGCGTAATCTCAGAGTTAATATTTCACTAGCCGCATCCCCTCTGAATTGTAAGTGCATGAATAGGGATTCCTTTATCACCGTTTGTATTCCACCTATTTTCACATTTGTGATCATATATTCAATTATAAACTTTCTAGAGTAGCCGTTCTACCTAAGAGCATTAGCTCATCTTTAACTATATCCGCAGAACATTTAGTGCGTATTCGGTAACTAAGGGTTTTGACCAGGTTTCGTTTGCACTAACATTGTTTACGATATTATAGGTTTTCACTTCTTATTTGGTTTCTCTAATTTGATAACAGCCGTAGATTGTTAATATGTTTTTGTCCGAATGACTTAAAGTGTATTAGTGCAAAATCTACGTAGTTACTATGATTCACACCCACTACTGTCATCATTTTCTGCGCTCCATTCCATACTATTGACAAGTAGTATATACCTGATAGTGCATAACGTTTCTCGTTGTTACAGGTGGGGGAAAATTAACAAGCAATAGTAGAGGTGGTGTACTGACATTTGGTAAATTTTTCAGACAAAGGTTTTCTTTCTAGATAAAGACTAACATTTACCGCTAGATTTTGTAAATAAGTAACTGAAAACGTCATTGTTTGAAAATGAAGAAATATTGTATTAGTCATATGTTACATCTTGATATATTGCATCGAAAGTGATTCATGTTCGAATATTATTTTGTGATTCAGCGACACCGTGACTCAGTATATACATATCCACCTGTAATTAAAACACCCCCTTAAACACTTAAGCAAAATAAATGTATTGACTATTTGCAATACTAAAATATATAAACATAAGATTGTTGACAATGTTTATGAATGCAGAATAACTATTATAGAACTTTACAATAGTAACACCAAGAAACGTAATTTACTTATTTAACATACTTCTTTAAATGTGCCATTGTATTGATTGTGTGGAGCTAACGAAACCCTGATTTAGAATTCGGAAGTGGATGAAGGTCCCAATTACAGACTGGGGAGCTATTACAATCAGTAAACACAAACATTTGTTCTCTGCCTCAGTAATGTATACTCACTATGCTTTGCATACGGTAGTGTTTAAATGTGGTCGATTCTATACCCCGTAGATTTGTTGATATACAGTGCTGAAACTAGAATGAAAAAGACATTCGATGTTTAATAAAATTAGGCACAATTATGAGCTTACTTGTGATCAAATTTAAGAGTTAATTCTCATGTTTATAGTTAGAATATGTAACTAATAGAGCTTAATTATGTCAAGCGTGAAACAAATATCACTGATGCAGTTGGGTGATGGTCACACATTTGTACAAATTGAATGGAGTTAGAAATGTAAACAATTGAATGCCAACTCAGTGATATGAAGACAAACTCTCATTAAGAGGCTTCAAGATTTTGGTTTAGAACCCTAGAGACGTATGAATGGCAAATGCCGAATAACCCGATGTTATGATGAAACAGTTGTCAAATAATTAGTTGGATCATGCTCAATGAGCTATCAACGCTGAACAGATTTATTCAATAATTTGCTGAAACGGTCCTTACGGATAAGCAACATGCGGTAATAGATTAGATTATCAGGATCTTAAATAGACCTACTTCTATAAGGATGTTTGAGCTGTTGCTGCTGACCTACGGACAGAATTAACTATGTAGCTAATTTTACTAATATTTCAACAATAAATTTATCCACTCGAAAATTAGTTAAAAAGTGCTTATTTTCCTTTCTTCTGTATCAATTAGCAGATATTGACAAATATCACCAGTGAGACTAGATGATTATTTACTTACGCCACCAACGAGCATTCTCCAACCCACTCTGTCCTGAGTCTTTTTTTCTAGTTCCATTCAATTCTTGTTCATTTTTCTCATGTCTCTCTCCATTTCCCGGCGTAACGTGTTCTCTGGTCTTCCTCTTCTCCTCCTTTGGCCTTGAGGATTCCATGTGAGGGCTTATCATGTGACGCTGTTGGGCGCTTTCCTCAATGTGTGTCCTATCCACTTCCAGCGCTTTTTCCTGATTTCTTCCTCCACTGAGATCTGGTTTATTCTCTCCCAAAGTAGGTTGTTACTAATAGTGTCCGGTCAACGGATCCGAAGTATTTTGTGGACACTAGATGATGGTTCCGCAATATTGCAAACTGATTAAAGTTAGACATATAAACCATTGGATCCTGGCTTAAAGGTCTTCAGGTTAGACGCGAGACCTGAAGGTCTCAATTTCGATCCCTAACGGAGTCGTTGATGCACACCCCTTAAGAGTTTCATATTAGACAAAAAATTTTCCATTACTTCTTGATTTTTAATGGTTTTCTAGCTAAGATCAGTCCTTGATTAAAACTAAGAAATTTGACCATCGCCACAACACCCCACAGAAAACGACAAGAGTTTTCTTGTTCATTTTATTTGATTAATATGTTTTCAGTATTTCGTTTTGTATGATGTACAAACTGTCAGATTCGTTCAACTATAAAAACCTTGTTATGTCTATGTTCTCTTGTATTTATTGAGACCAATCCAAGTATAATTTTAACCTAATCTAGGATGCATTTTTGTCGGTCTTTTCTGGGCTAGTTAGTGTTAATAGTTGTTACGTTTGACTTCGTAAATGAATATGCTTGTTTTCTCTAGTGAGTTTTCTCTGTTTTTCTCATCATCCAAGTGGTAAGCGACATGGTTACTCATAGTTACTATTTCACGCGAGTTGCTCTACGTAACATTTTGATTAAAACTGGGAATATTGGTTGTTGGATTGTGGTTAGGTGAAAGAACGATTCATTGTCACTGAGATATACTAGTGGGTATGATCACGTCTGACATCTCTGATGCTAACCATTTAATGTTCTCGATCAAGAACGAAAGAGCTGATCACTATTCTATTACTTAAAATAGATCTCTGTATAGTGTAGTTGTTTGTGGAGCATTATTTAAAAACAAACTGACTGTATTTAAAATGAAATTAATAAAAAATTCCATCTGATCGTATGATTCAAACTTTACCAGAGGAAATTCTTCCGCACAAAACTGTCTTATAAACTTTAGATACATTTTATTTCCAACAATGATAAATTTATCAATCATAAAGCGGTAATTCTCTCTTCGTTTAAACCCTAAATAATAAGTGTTGCGTAAATATTATACCCACATGTGCATGGGCACATGTATTTTTGGGTCAGCATGGCTTTCGAAAACATTATTCAAGTAATGAAAGATTGTTATCTTTGCCTTCTTAAAATAAACAAGCCAAAAGCAATGAAGCCTTGAACTAGTTAACGGAATACTATAAAATTTTCAGATCAATAAGATCAATTTTGTAACACATTCGAGTTTGTATTATTTTTAATGTTCTTTTTAAGGCAGAAAACAATAAACTGATTCGTTAATGATGTAGAATATTTGATTGATTCTTTACAAAACTTATGTATCTGTGTGTATATGGCTGATCACTTGTTCAATGGACAGTTTGTTCACTTAATTATTTTTATCTTTGTATAAAGGTGTTTGTGTGTATGTAGAACATTTCACAATCATTTCAATAAATCATCGAATTGATAAAAAGTCAAAAGTTTGTGACATAACGACAATTTATTATAAAATTTAAATAACTGATCTGTGACTAGTCCAGTCTTCAATTCCTACGTACTAGCACAATCCTATCGTTAAGTCAGAGACAATGTATTCATTAAGCTAATTGAAACATTTCAATATTTGTCCAAGTCTATATCTAAGTTTTGCCTTGTTTTACTGCAAAACATTTTGTGCATTAGTTCATGAGATTGAATCTAATAAAATAATTATCGTCTATATTGACTGGTCATTCAGTAGTAATCAGTATCTTGTTATTCATTACTTACTGATGGTTGGTCATTGAGAAATCTTAATGTCTTAATATCTAATGAACTATGATTCTTTTATAAGTGTGCAAATGATTCAACCTAGCTGGTATTCATCCTCAAAGCATATTTGTCATCA
Organism: Schistosoma spindalis; assembly: GCA_946903255.1. NCBI lineage: Eukaryota > Metazoa > Platyhelminthes > Trematoda > Strigeidida > Schistosomatidae > Schistosoma > Schistosoma spindalis. The sequence continues at coordinate 61,989,797 of OX336420.1, read as the reverse complement.
TTGAGAGATCGATACTTCCCGTGGAATTATAACCTATGTCATTCAGTTCAGCAATCAAATGAGTTATTAGTGAGGTCTTCAGGTTGCAATTGGTCTCCTTCATCCAATTTCATTCAACTGAACTATTATAAGTAAACTTTTGGTTCTAATTGGCCTTTGACTAATATTGTTTTACTAAATCCACTGCGTTTAGCGAACTTAGGCAGTTAGATTTATAAAATGATATATTCGGAACAGCAATACAATCGTTTTCATTTTGGATTGGAATTTTTTTTACTTGGGAGTGCTGATGAATACTAAGGAATAATATGAACTCAGATTCTAGATTTATTTCAAACTACCCTAGAGATAGATTGAAAAGTACAATAACATCATCTTTCGATTAACAAAACAAAAGTAATGAAAGGAATTATTTCAGTACTGAAATTATACCTAATGACATTGATTTCCATCTGATTAATCTATGTACTAGATCTATTGCCGTAGGAAACAAAAAAATTAATAAATATTACTGTAATATCTTGCCGAAATGTTGATATTCTGTTAATGGTTACAACTGTGGAGTAAACTTGTATTTGCTATTTATTAAAACGAATTAAGACTGATTTTGTTCAATTCAAAAAAGATAGCAGAACTACAGGTGAATTTTTCTGTGCTCCAACTACTTATTTACAACTGATCAAAATAACATCGAAAATTGTAATGCGATACACATTATTTTACCTATCTGTTGAATAAGTAAGTCTAAATATATTGAATTGGCAGAAGTAATAATTAATAATAATAGCTCAATAAATGTATATAATTTATAAAGTCAATGGATTAACTGCTTTGAAAATTACACTGAGTTGTACATTTGGCTTCTTCCTAATAGTTATAATAAAAGATGCAGTGATTTCGGGATTTAATTCTGATAGTTGTTATCGTTTTTGGTACTAAGTAACCTTCTTTTTGTATAAAATTACCTACATATTATTTAATAACTCATATCTACTTCAGCGTCGTGCTTGTCTAGTTCCTAATTTTGATCGAATTCAACAAATTAAGTCCTGATGTAGTTAATAATCTTCTTGATAGGTATTTAATGACACCTGATAGGATGTTCTGTGTTACCATTAGTCAGACACTAGGATTTCTTTCACCGAAAAGAGCATACTGTTTAATGCGCCTATATTTGAAGAGTAGGTAAACTACCATACATGGCACATAAATAAAGGACACTGAAGTGTTACCTGGACCAACACAATCATATCTATCAAACCACAACTCACTTCCTGATAGACTGAAGAAAAGTAGAAATATCACTCGCCTACGCACATGTGCTGACTCAACATAAAGCTGTATGCGAGAGATGGCAAACAAGATAAGCTTTTAGACTTAGCTAATTATCCACTTTTTCAAGATTCGTGTACACTACTATTTGGTTGCTAACTACAGCTTCCTGTTCATTTCTAGTCTTCTCACTAACCTATCTGGAAGTATGTTTGTCTGTACCTCATCAGATGATCATGGAACCTAGAGACTCACTTCATTATGAAAGCATGGCCGGATCCCCCTAAAGTTTTATCTTCCTAAGATCAGATCTCCGATTTCCATCTGCACCCATGTGAAGCCAAAGTAGGATCCATCTTAATAGCACCGAGGTCATAGCCTACTGTGAAGCCATCGCTATTACACATGCTAGGTCGGAGCTTTATACAGAATAGCCAGACACTGAACGCAGCAGCTAGGCTTTCTGGGCCCACATCTCCGAAGAGCTCAAACTGCACGGTTCCCACTACAAAATCCCATCAAAGTGGCAAGTACATGTAGTATGGCCCTCTGTCCGCGAAGAGTTATATACAGATTAGTGGAATCCATATACCATCTGTCGCACTACCTACTGAAGGCCTATCAGCCGATCTAGTAAACTTTGGGTACGGTTAGCAATTCACCCTAAGGAGAATTGCTTCCAGAAGCGATCACGATAAGGTTGCTGTCCCGCAATCACAACTCTCCGCTTGCAAAAGCATATTCCATAGGGTTAGGTAATAAAGTGTTTAGCTATCTTGAGAGAGACATGTGTATAACTCTTGACTTTTGTATATGAATTCAAAGAGGAGTTCAGTTTAAAGCCATATACGCTAAACTAAATTAAAATTTTATGTAAACTGTACTGCTGAGTAAAAACTAATACTATAATCAGTTTTTAAATGAATTATATCTCCACTATAGGGTTGCGGAGATTGTTGAGTTTTGACCAAGAACATGAATTGACCAATGTTAGACCACCATTTATGATTTCAATCGAAACTCAACAATCTTCACAACCTATACTAATAATTATCATGTGCTCACTAGTGATTAGCTTTGAGAGGTAATTCTCGGAGTTCCAAAGAGAAGCCGTGATCAATGGAGCTAATCCGTGTCGGGTGTAAGACACTTACTCACCGAAGACAGTGGAGAATGGTCGTGAAATATCGTGGGTTGGTTGAAGTTAGACATTAATATCGGCGGACACCGGCTCAGTAGTCTGGAAGTAAGGCAATAAGCGCATGAGGCCGGAGGCCCTGGGTTTGAGTCCCATGTGTGGGACCGTGGATACCCACTGCTGAGGAGTCCCATATTACGACGAGATGGCCGTCTAATGAAGGTTTAACATTGGTCAATTCATGCTCTCAATGAATTGTCTCAGTCGAAAATTTCTGGTATTTTGATCGATTCAAAAATGCACAAATAATATATATTTATAAAAGAACTCCATTAACTGATCAAAAACCACCAAAGTTACTTAATTTAGATAGTCGTAATTATCAGAAACTTTCTATGTGAATATATATATACCCACAAAGTTCAAATGACAAACTTTAGAAATCAGTTTGAATATAAAATCTAATAAAAATGTGCTCTCATTCAAACAAAGTTTGATTAGTTGAATAAAATAGAACACCCTAGCCAAGAATCATTCTTATTAAAGAATACTTTGTTGGTTAAAGTTTTCTTTAAGGGATTTTCTATAATTTTATTCACTCTTATTATTAATAATCTAATTATTGATAATAATTTGTTTCTTGTCTATGCAACATGATGTTTTAAAAGAAAAATTTTAAGCATCTTTTCCTTTTTTTAATGAAAAACGTAAACAAACTAAATGAAAGCAAGTTATAAGTTGATCAATAGAACTTTTGGATTTTAGGATTTTGTTTCTAAGTCCTTATAAATGATCTTAATAAAAAGAAATAATAGTTATGATTTAAAATTGAAACGATACTGTACAAACGTTTGTAGAAATAATCACGTATTGAATAATAGAAAATAAAGATGAGAATTTACAATTAGTTGGCTAATCTATGGTCATTTTTTTATGTATAAATATTAAATACTAATCATTCAATAAGTGATATTAATATAGGGAGGTTTGTGGAGATTATAGAATTTTCACAACTAAAATTTCGAACCGATTTTAACTAGACCACAATAATCCTTAACAGAAAGCTTCCTAGTTCTACAATCTCCATAAACCACCTATATATTGATGATAATCATATGCTTAATTTCAACAGTTAAAGTTCTAGAGAGAATTTGTGACTAATGAAGTTCAACCATGTTGAATGTTAGGTAGTCACCCACCTATGACAACGGAAAGCGGTTAGGCTATGTCACATCGATTGAATTTAGATATGTACATCACTTGGTCTCGGCTCAGCGATCTACAGGTTAGACGTTCGTGCTCGTAACTGAAAATCTTGGATTAAATTTCGAGGTGGGGTTGTATATGAACCTTGCTAATTAGTCTCGTTCCAGGACGAAACGGAAATACAGTGCTTCTAGGTCTTCAGTGGTGGTCTAACTAAAATCAATCTGTGATTTTAAATACGAAAATACCAAGTAGTAACTAATGTAGTGCCTATACGGCCCGTACAGCTTATCTTAATTTTACCGACCGAATTGCAATATGGCTTCTAGTCTATGTGGCTGGAAATAACGTGGAGTAGTTGGAGGGCATTGACAAGAAATTTCGAACTTAAGTTTACTTTAATATAGCATACATCAGTAATGTAAATCTGGAATTTTGAAGGTAATTATCCCGCCTGTGATTTAATCCACCGTCATATACACTCACTTGATCGACAAAACCTTGATGACATTTAATTAATTTAAAGCATGACGTGTAGTTCTACTGGAAGATCGATCAAAATATGGGATATCGGTCAGAGGCAATTAGAATAGCTCAGTGGTGGCATCCCAAACTTCTACACTTAGTGATCCCTGTTCGGATCTTACCTAGAAATATGTCTCCCTGTAGATAAAGATAAATTCTGCAGAAAACTGTCAAATAACACTAAGCACTTCTCTAACTGAACTAAAAGTACATCAGCTTTCACTTGTGTTTCATTCATGCAATACCGACCTACCATGATTGAAATTATATACGTAAGACGCATACAACTGTTTTGATTTTATTATACTAGTTGACTACTAACATTTTCTTGAGTTTTATTCTAAAGTTATCCGGATCAAATAAAGATAATTCTAATCGGCAGTTAAACAATTTATCTCAGTTAACTTCGTTTAGTAAATTAATCAGCTTGATATTATCGAAGGTGTAATATCATCTTCACTTAATTAAGTCGTAGATTGATTGAAGTTATATATGAACACCGTTGGATGCTGACTCAGTGGTCTATGAGTTAAGTGTTCCCACGCAAGACTGAAGGTTCTGAATTCAGTTCCTGCATGTGGATTCGTGAGTGCGTACTACTAAGAAGAACTAAACAACCGTTTAGTGATTACAAGTTTTCAATGGTGATCTAACATCGGTCAGTTCATGATTTCAATGAAACTCAATAATCGCCATAACTCTATACTGATAATTAAATCATAGTTAAATTAATGAAATTTCAACAGTAGTAAGAGAAAATTAATCTATTTCACATTATTCTATTTTCTTCCCATATTGAATACATCAATGTCAATAATCAAAGTAAATAAATTCAATTGTTTATCATTTACACATTTAACCATTTTTATTTCAACCCTTTATGTATGAACATTGACATAGACATATGACGCAGTTTTTGTTTTCAAGATCAACTTATATTAGATATCTATAGGAAAAATAATCAATAAACAAAACTGATATTTATATATGAGAACACTATTAAAATTAAGTATTATTATTATTGTTATCCATTTGGAATATTTATCTTATCACGATTTGTAATGCGTAGATATGATATTAATTACATTGTAACCAAGAGTTTTACAAATGAATATCGTCTGTCATTAATTAAATGTCATCTTAACTAAGTTGTTATTTGATAAAAATGTTCTAAATGATTCACATAGATGTGAATGGACAAATTCTTAGTTGACATTTAACACCATTGCAGGTTAAATGCAATTAATAATAGACTAGAGACAATTCACATGAAATAACTAAACATAATAAGATTCTCAAATGAATGGAAAATGAAATCTATCGGTAGAAATTATGTAATCATTTAATACTTTGTAAAATATGAAATATAAATTAATCTTCTTAACTAAACAGATAATTAATAGTATTTATTAATTTGAACTGACAACAACAAGGTGCCAAGTCGGAGTAAGAACATCAAAATATTAGTATACAAGCATATACAGATAAATTATGGATAGACGTATGTAGTATTCTCACTGCTATACGCCTGCTTTCGAATTATAAACTTTCCAGTTCAATATTGTTAACCTTCAAACTCAAAGCGGGACTCAAACTTAGATACATAAATTTGTGCTAAGTAAAAGAGTTACTTACTTACTTATTTACTTCTTTTATACTTTTAGGGTTGCTGACGTTCTCAAGCCCGGAGAAAGGATGACCATGAGATGAGCAATCATATCACGTAAAATAGAATCTTGCTGAAAAGACGCTAAGTAGGTAGATAAATTACATAGCATATAAACTACCGCATATATGTTATGCGTTTAAAAAACTATAGGTTCTTAAATTTTAAAATTGGTCAAAACTCAGAGGATTATCTCTAGTGGCTGGTCAATTTCATTTAGTTAATCACTCGTATAAAGAGTCAAGCATCAACATTCAAATATATGCTGTTTATCTGTATGGAAAATGATAATGTTTAGTGTACGTACTACGGTTAGAGATCAGCATTCTCTGACAATCGTAATACAAAATAGGATTGTAAAGAAAGAGGTTCAATATTACGTTTGACATCTGTTATAAATCCATTGGAAATCAGAAAGCATTGAAAAGCTTCACAGATTTGCTAATGTATACAATAATATTGTACTTGATAATAAATATCGTTGCAACAAAGTCCTGGAATTTTAACAATAAACAAAAATAAATGGGGTTAGATAATTCCGGGATAAGACAATAACTCACTGATAGTATTTAATAAAATTTGAGATAATATGGGCTATTAAATTTCAATTCATTGACTAAATGAGATCGTGTTTGACACATGACTTAATGATTATTAAATTGGACTCAGTTTCAGTTCATGGTTGCAAGCTCTCCACTGAATTCTCAAGTCTTGACAAAAAAGTGTATAGTCTCTCTCTCTCTCTCTCTCTCTCTCTCTGAGTCTTGAAAGTTCTTCAGTTAGTGCTAGTTATAATGATCGAATTTATCATCAGACAAAATCTTGAGGAGGCGATTCAATGTGAATGAGTAATCAACACATAAAAATGAAGTATAACATGAAAAGAAAATACTCTACTGCTATCAACTGTTAATGCAAGCTAAAGTAATGAATATAATTTACATAAATTGCAACTTAGTGATTAATGATTAATAACTTTATATTAATGTTTAGATCATGGACATTTAAAATAATTACATCAATGAGTTAAATGAATACTCCTAACTACGATGCGTAGTTAGGTTAATATGTATTCATAAAATCAAAAGTAAAGTTATAAATGCAATGTCATGTAAAAACAGTCACATTGAGGACTGACATTTGACGGCGAACCACAGAAACAACATCTGCCATGTTTCTGGTTGTAGTCTGAAATCTTACAAAGGTGCTCTCCAGAGGTGACAACATTGCTACGAGCATGAGACAGCTTGATCAATAAATGAGAATCTAAGTTACAACGTTTATTTCACTCGTGATATAGCACAACCATCATCCCAATTCATTGGTCAATAACTGTTTCCTTGTGAGATCTCCATTTGATTCTGTGTGAAGCTGCGGTTAAGGGCTGCTTTGATTCAGATAAAGTATAAACTACACATAAACATCTAAATTCCAGATAATAATATAACTGCAAGATCCCAACCGAATTATATATGAGTAATGCGAATCTGTAACCTAACAGATAGTGTCCTTACATGTGAAGCATTGACTTCCGACTTTGAGTTCAATTGGCAGAATGAATACATTGATATAGGTACATTCAGATGATCAACCTCCAATCCTAACTGATTTCCTAAGTATAACAAACGGGGTAGTATATTCATATTAGTCGATATCCTTCTGAATATTAGAACCAGTGTGAACTTACACATGCCAATAAGAGACTGATCAATTGCAATCCTAAACATCAATGAGAAGATTCAAATAGACAATACAAAATAAATTTTAATTGAGTTAATTTCCGAAAGTCAATGAATATACCAAGATTTTCTACTAGAAATCATTTTTATTAACTGTCTTTGTGATAACTGGTATACCGTCATATTCATTTTAGTATGTTTGTTCTTATGATAACGAATTATTTAGTCGTTTTTTTAAAAAATGCTCTGAAATACACTACTTAATTCGTTATGACATTGTTATGGTCAAAGAGGCAACATTTTAGGTTTTTTTTTCACTTCCGATAACTGAAAATGTCTAATAGACGGGATAATTTTAAATATCACTAATATTAAAGCTTATTTGTTTTTATGCTAAACATCTACAGTGTTTGCATTAAATAATAAACACTTTCCATATAATTTCCCGATTGCTTCTTTTATTTTAATTCAACACATTGATATGTAATTATCAGAAAAGGTTTTGTGGCGATTTTAGTAATTTTATAATCTAGTTCATGAGTCAATTGAAGCTAGACCACCATGAGGAGTCCCATACTAGGACAAAACGACCATCCAGTGCTTCCAGGTTTTCCATGGTAGTCGAGCTTCAATTGACTCATGAATTTAATTATAAAATAACATTGTTATGTCTTCGTAGTCCTTGCTTGTTTTCAAGACCTGATCTATTCGTGACTATAAGAGTTCGTTTAGAACAGATTTGTGAATTTTCATTTTGTTATTTCAATGCAATGTTATTAGTTATTCTAATATTCTGACCGTTTGATAAGTCTAGCTAATTGAATGCTAGATTTATTTCCCTAAGCTCTTCTAGTAACCCCTAGGCTAGAACTACACAGCGACTTGAACATGAGAGAAAAGGCACGAAATGCATAAGATACACTTTAATTCAAAGGTTCATTTATGTACAGAAAATATAGGGTTTTTATAGTATTTTAGATATCCTTGGGTTTCCTGAAAATTCCGGAATGCTACTAAACATAGTAGCAGTCTAGTAATCATCCAATCAGAAACTTGACATGTGACCTTTCACTTGCTTCTGGCAAAACTTCTAGTGAACACGGATTGGATAAGATGCTTCTCAGTGTTTTCCTTGGCTTTTTTCGAGTTTTCTGGATCTCTCCCACACTGTTCAAATGTAGCATATTAAAAAAGATCTGTTCAGATCAGTTGTCTCTTACTACGTTTTAACTTTATCACTTTCTTCTTAGTTTGCATATTATGTTGTAATTGTGTAATTTTTGACCATCTCAGTATAACAACAAAATGGATAATTTTCTGTCACTTAACATACACTACACTAAACTTATTTATATAAGAAAATCTATCTGGATTGTTATGTTTGGATGTCATAAATCATCGATAGAGTTACCAACCAAAAAGAATGTAAATGCTCTTAATAAAGATTCAACCTGATTATCTATAAACAGCAGTCTTTTGAAATATTATATTAGACCCGTGGTTAGAATTAATTGTAGATTAATGGTTAAAAATACCTTAAAGCAGAACTGTATTATTGTGTAGATAAATATTAGAAAGGTATGTTGGTTATATTTTCACACGTTACCAATAAATGAATCTATTTATAGATCAGAATTACAGATGAGTTTCTATACACAATCGTAGGTGAATAAATAAAATTTCTAGTAAGACGTTTCAATCTGTTAGCAATTATTCATCGTTTAGCTTTAATTACGACTGTACTATATTACAAATTATCAAAAGTTGTTAGCGTAAATATTTTATACTCAATCTAGTAAGTGAATTATATTGTGTTAACTGTATGATTTAAAGGCAATAAATTCAATCCTAGGTAGAAAATGTCATTTTAAACTCTTAAATTGGGTTTTATACTACTAATAATAACCAAACCCAACTGTAATAAATTACACAATTATACCTGTTACCCCTCGTGGAGTAGCATAGGCCGTCCAACAGCATTCGCCATCAAACTCTGAGTAAACCTTTCCAGTTATTCACATCGAAAAAAATTATTTTACAATAAATTACTCATGTAAAACAAATTTGTTCGATATGAACAATTTTTTTCAACTTTGCTTGATGTATTATCTAATGCTGCGTATTTTTCTGTCAACAAAACAACTGTCATAAATTTTCAAATGAAAATAACTATTTCGTATATGCGCTTATTATTCGGTCTTGCACAGACCGAATCGCGACATTATGAAACTCGTCAATAAACATCAATTTCCGTGACTATGAGAAAGCATTTGACAGCGTGGAACATTCAACACTATGGTGTACCTGTGAGAATCGTCAACATCATACGAAATCCATAAGATGGACTACATTGCAAAGTCCTGTATGAAAGACAGCTGACAGATGTATTCCAAGTAAGGATCGGAGTCAGATGAGGCCAATAACTCTATCCCATTCTCTTTGTTCTGGTTGTTGACTGGATTATGAAGACCTCCATATCTGACGGGAAGCACGGAATACGATGAACAGCTCGGATAAAACCAGACGATTTGAACTTCTCAGATGACCTTGCCCTTCTATCACATACATGCCAACAAATGCACGTCAAGACAACCAATGTAGCAGCAGCCTCTGCATCAGTAGGCCTTAACATACACAAGAGAAAAAGCAAGATTCTCAAATTCAACACGGAGAACACCAAACCAATCATACGTGATTGGGATAATGTGAATAAAATGGAAACGTTCATGTACCGGGTCAGCATCATCGATGAACAAGGAGGACCTGATGCAGACGTTAAGGCAAAGATAGCATTCCTACAGTTGCAGAATACATGGAACTCAAAACAACTGTCTGCAAGCCAATATCAAAGTCAGAAATTTCAATACGAACGTCAAAACTGTTCTACTGTATGGAGCCGAAACACGGAGAACTACCACCATCACCAAAATAGTATAGGTATTTATAAACAATTGTCTACACACGATACTCAATGTTCGTTGGTTGGATATCATCAACAACAGCCTACTGTGGGAGAGAACAAACCAACTTCCAACTGAAGAGTAATTTAGGAAAAGATGTTGGAAGTGGATACGACACACGTTGAAGAAATAATCAAGTTGTATTACGAGGGAAGCCTTAACTTGGAATCTCGAAGGAAAACGAAAAAGAGGAAAGTCAAAGACTACACTGTGTCAAGAACTGAAAGCAGACATGAAAATAATGAATAGAAACTGGAAAGGACTGCCCATGACAGAGTTGAATGGAGGATACTGATGGGCAATCTATACCCTTCCTTTATGGATAACAAACAGGCCTAAGTAAGTAAGTTAATATTGTTTTTTTGTATCTTTAATTGTTTACAAATAATATTGTAATTTTCATTGAATCATTTATAGGCGTATACTCTAACTGAATTATTGTTATTATTCATTATAAATATTTGACCGCTTTGATTCTCAATTTTTATTTCTCATTAATTATTACTCATCATCTGACCAAATAACTATTAATATCTCTTTATTATTGATTATTCCCAAAGTGTTTGTACACCTACATGATTATACAATTAGTTTTTAATTTTTTTTTCCCATTTCATTATGTAGAAGAATATATTTCGCCGTATGGGAAATGGAATATTCTATCAGAGACTATGGATAAAATATAAAAAATAGAGATTATCTATAAAATAAATGAAGAATGATTCAGCGATGAATTCACAATTACAATCCATTTGTTTTCAAACATATACAATTGAAAATATAAACCATAGTGATAATTAATAATATAATATCTGTTAATAAGTAATATTAATAATAATCAACAAGTTATGCTCGTTAAATTAACTGAAAATAAGAAATTGATTCTTGATCAAGAAGATAGATAAGAACTAATAGTTTTGTAAAATATCACCTGAAATAATACAATAAGATATTGTAATGAACAGAACAAAAGTGAGGACAATCAAATGTATTCCATACGAAATTACAGAGCATCTCAATAAAATCTGAGAACCATGTATAGTGAATCGTTAATTTGAAAATATCAATTCATCATATCAAACTTGACTGTTCCTGTTGCAAACATCAATCCATTGTTTCAGATTTCCTTGTTCAAGTGTTGTCATACCTACTGCGTTCCGTTCCCGTTCTTTCCTTATTGACCTCCTATTGAAATGCATTGTATGCCTGACCACTGTTATATACTACTTTTGTGTACATAAGTAATCCACACCACAATATAAATGGAAGGAAATACAATTGGTAAGGACATAGAAACAGAAATATGTTGTTTGGAAACTTAAATTCTGTAAAGTAAGTAGAAGGATACTGGATTTGAGGAACTACTGGGTTAGAATGATTATGGATAAAGAGATTTATTTAGATGAACTGTAAAACAGATATTTTGAAGCTAAGTACCACAATTTAAATAAGTTAAGAATAATTTGACTATAAACTGATTAATGGTTTCAGAACAATATTTATAAGTCTAGAATTATTGGTTTTCTGTTTTGTCTCAATTTACAACCTGTCTACAGTAAACAATATCTTACAGCAACAGTTATTCAAAATTTATAAGGCTAAAGATATTACTTTATGGACTTGATGTTAGATTACTTTTCATTGAATCGGTGTTTCTGATCAACAATCTGATGACAATACCAAATTAGTTATGAAGATTACCTTTGAAAAATAAACTATAATTTAAATCTACAACCTGTTACCGAAATATTAAATAAGCGGCTATGACAAAATCTCATGATTATAGTAAAATATTCTGAGGAAGTTCAATCATTTTTAAGAGTAAATTATTTCCCTGATAGCATTAAGTAATGAATGCTCTATATAATCAATCTCTTAAAACTAAAAATAAAGACCAATGAATTCCTTAAGTCAGTGGCTTAAAATTAAATTTGTTTTTCACAAACTGGGTTATAGTTAATGCGTCTGTGTTTGTGGATGCGTATCATCGCAAAGCTTTTAACTAGAATAAACAACTACCTCGGATTTCCAGTGATTCTATACTGATGTCACCCAATAAGAGGAGTTATCTGATATTAGTTACCAATACGTATCCAATGAATCAAATGTGTGTGTGCTTTCTTTTTCTAAAGTAGCTAAGACAGAAATATAATATTTGGACAATTCAAAAGATTTTATTCAAAATAACTTTGTGTAAATTAGATTTGATTTTCTAAGTAAAAAATATCAAAAATCTTACTTAACCAATTTAGATCAAACATAATTATAAATTGCGTAGGATATTTCATTGTTTAAATGATAATCCTTAAAACTCAATTTTTTTTTAGTAATAACACATAATAACTAAAAATAGTATCTACGTGGGCGGTAGTCATTATGCCACACAAGTTTCTTTGCTTCATTTCTATCACAATTAAGTTGGCCTAGCATATAAGGCATTTTATAGGACAAGTTTTATTAATTCAACTTTGAAAAAATTTTACTTCATTTCAGATTTGATTTATTTGATACCGATGGTAAATGTCTTATTGTATTTCATTGTAATTGTTGTTGATTATGTCTGATGTTTGTAAAATTTTGAAGAGATTGATATGCTGTCAAATATATCAGCTATAGAAATCAAAGTTATACTTAGTTTTTAGTGATCTGGAGGTTGATATGTATATATGTGGAACATATGGTAGATAAGTACTTCTTATAGTATGTAGTTTACTGATTTCCCATTGATTTATCAAATATACTTTGAGCCCGTTAATAGTTGTTATATTCATAAACAACATTTATATGAAGAAACATTCCTATCAGTTTTTCACTCTTGGTAATGATATAAGTTCCTGGAATGTGAATACAAAACAGTCTGATCAATGATAGGATAGTACTTTCAATGATTTAAAAAAACATAAAGACAAGTGATTGATATCAATTGAAATCATGAACAGATCTAAGTTAGATCACCATTGAAAACCTGTTGGTTTGACATTGATTGATTCATGATTTCAATGAAACTCAACAATATCCATAAAGCCATACTGATAGTTCAATATTGTTAGGTTGAATATTATCATGTAAACTCCTAAAGAATATTCGGTTATTGTAATCTATCTGTGAATTCACTCGTTCTAAGTTTGCATTAGATCTAGTTTATTGATGCTATACGATTTTCTCCCCGTGACCCGAAAGTGTCCATCAGTATGTAAGTTTCTCACGAGATCATTCTCATCTTTTTATGACATCTTTAAAAAGAATTACAAACTTATTATCGTGCACCTAAATTGCCCTCAAAGTATGTGGTATATTGGTAAATCATTGAAATACACTAAGTTTAAATTAAACAAGATTTAGAATATAATCATCTCAATCTTAATTCATTCAAACAAACACGATAACAGTTGACCTACACAATCTTCACTTTGTCACTGATGATGTCTGTAGCTGACGTTTATTAGATTATTCAAAGTTATCAGCTGTTGTTACATAAAATCAAAAAAACTTGTATACTCTTATTTAATCTATATTTTGTTAAATAGAACCCTCTAATTTACCAGGTTTGGCACATCATATGAAAATGTTATAATAGTATTTTTAGCTTGTAGAATAATTGATATGAGAAAAGTTGAAAAATTAGGTTACATTTTTTCTTTTGAGGAAACTTTAAAAGGATACTCGGAGTATGATAATAATAATAATAGCTTATTGAGTGATTATTATCTCACGAAAACTAAACTCAGAATAACTTGTGTCTTATAGCTATGAAAAAACATGTTTCTATGACGACCATACATTTTGTATTTGAACCTTTTTAATTCTCAGAAATTTCAGATAATGTTTTGTGGTGTTTGAATGAACTAATGACTCCTTTGTACTTGTTGAATGTTTGATTTCGAATTCTAAATACAGTACATTCGTTAGTGCTTGTGTGGTACTTCTTAATTCAATTGCGTTATCCCTGGGATTCTTAGTTCATACTATAATTCAAATACTTCTAATTATCATATTGGCGTCGCGATGAAGCCTGCGATGGAACAGTTAGATATTCATTCAACTTCTGAAGCTTTTGAGGACTATTTGGAAAGGTTTGAAATTTGGAGCATGACCAAGAAGGATGTTAAAGGTGATAAAATTGTGGCTTATTTCCTGACATTCATCGGAAAAGAAGCATACAGCTTATTGAAAACCTTGGCATATCCAGAAAAACCTATCTCACTTCCTTATGCAACTATTAAGGAGTTATTATTAAATCATGTAAAGTGCATTAGTTTTGAATGCCGTGAAAGGGCAAAATTTCATAAGATGACTCGTCGAAATGACCAAAAGGTTAAGGAATTCATTCTTGAATTGCAGAAACAAGCTGCCAAATGTAATTTTGGTGATCAACTTCATGTGCAACTGAGAGATCGATTAATTGCAGGAATTAACTTGCCGGGTTTGGAAAGAGAGCTGTTAAGAATGCCGAACTGTTCCTTTCAAGATGCTAGAACTGCGTGTATTAACTACGAGGCAGTGAATGAACTTGATATCCAGTCGATGAATATTTCTAATACTTTGCTTAGTCGTCATGATGAAATACAATCTCAGGGTCAATCAAAATTGCGTTCGTTTAACAGTGGTTCCTATTCTCGTGTAAATATGAAAGATATCTCAACAAGGAATTACAAACAAAATCACAAAGGTGAGACCAAGTTTGGCAAATGTTTATCATGTGGAAAAATTCATTCTCGTAATTCATGTGCATTTCGTAATGCTAAATGTTTTAGATGTGGTAAGATAGGACACATTCAATCAGTATGCAAAGCTACTATTCATTTTGCCTCAAGTAGTACTAAATCTTGTAATTTAGATTCCGGTGATTCAGCTGTTCCTAATGATCACTTATCTTTGTCTACTGTTTCGAAAGGTAATGCTCATATTCAAAAGCGATTATATACATCGCTTGGTTCATGTTATGACTTTATTGTTGACACAGGCAGTATAGAGTCCATTATTTCATTCAAGAACTTGAAATCTTTAGATCCTAATGTTGTGGTACGACCCACTGAGGTATCAATATTGGGGATTACTGGACACAGACTGCCTATACGAGGATGTTGTGAGTTGCTAATAAGAGATGATAATTCTTCGTACATACCTTGTGAATTTTTAGTTAGCGAAACAGGACTGTCAATATTGGGCTTAAGGAATTTGAAAAGGCTTAAAGTGGAGCTGTCTTTCCTAGTTTCTAAAGAAAACAATGATGCTTTACTTAAAGATTTGATAGCCACGTGTGCTAAGTGCAATGGAGGTATGAAGATTCAGCCTATAAAACTTCAAGTACAGGGTGAACCAGTATTTCTTAAAAGACGAATAATTCCTTATGGTCTTCGAGAGGCAGTACATAAAACATTAAACGATTTGTGTGCGAAAGGCATAATTGAACCGATCCAGTCCTCAGCATGGGGTACTCCTATTGTTACGCCACTGAAGTCGGATGGCAAAACCCCTAGAATATGTGGTGATTATAGATTAACACTGAATTCCCGTTTGTTGAAGCAAACGTGCACGACGGTCGAGGCTGAAGATATTCTAAATCGACTTCATGGTTCTAAAGTGTTCTCGAAAGTTGACCTAAAAGATGCTTATCTCCAAATCCCTTTAGATCAATCTTCATCTCTTTTGACGACAATTAATACTCCTTTTGGTCTGTTCAAATACAATTTCCTTCCATTTGGTCTAAGTTGCTCTCCAGCTATATTTCAGGAAGTCATGAATAATGTAGTTAGTGATCTTGAGGGCGTTGAAGTTTATCAAGATGATCTCATTGTCCATGGCTCTGATAAGGTAGTTCATAACCAGAGACTTATTGCTTTATTGCGTCGTTTAATTGAGAAGAATATTACAGTGAATCCAAATAAGTGTTCATTTTGTGTATCTAATTTCGAATGTCTTGGATACCT
The DNA here is from genome assembly GCA_946903255.1 of Schistosoma spindalis. Classification (NCBI taxonomy): domain Eukaryota; kingdom Metazoa; phylum Platyhelminthes; class Trematoda; order Strigeidida; family Schistosomatidae; genus Schistosoma; species Schistosoma spindalis. The sequence goes on along the minus strand of OX336420.1, from coordinate 61,973,421 downwards.
AGTTGATGGTAATGGTTTTAGACCAGATATGAAACGACTAGCTCCACTGACAAATGCACCGTCTCCAAAAAACCTTACGGAACTACGTTCACTAGTGGGTGCTCTTCAATACTATTCCCGTTTTATTCCTAATTTTTCTTGTCGTGCAAATTGTTTATTTAATATTTTGACATCCAATACATTTAAATGGGGTGAGGAACAAGAGTCATGCTTACGTAGTCTACTAAAGTTTCTTCAAAGTGATGCTGTTCTTTGAACTTACTCCCCTAGTGTACAGTCTGTACTTATCACTGATGCATCACCTGTGGGTATTGGCGCAGTTTTGGAACAGGAGGGTAGACCAGTTATTTGTGTTTCACGCAAACTTACTGTTACTGAACAAGGTTATTCACAGACTCAGCGAGAAGCATTAGCTGTGTATTGGGCTGTTAAAAGACTCCATAAATATTTATTCGGAAAGAAATTCACTATTGTTACTGATCATGAGGCTTTAAAGTTTATTTATCATCCTGAAAAATCCTTAGCACGTTCCTCAGCTGCTATGGTTCAACGATGGAGTATTGCTTTGAGTGCCTATGACTATACCGTTCAGCATTCGAAGTGGACTCCATGGCCAGTATCGTCTGAGGCCTGGCAGAGAATTCATGCAGACTATTGTGGTCCGTTTCTTGGCAAATACTATGCGCTTGTAGTTATTGATTCTTTTTCAAAGTGGCCTGAAGTTTTCTTCACAACTTCACCAAATTCTGACTTCACAATTCAAGCATTAAGAAAGGTGTTTAGTCGAGAAGGGGTTCCAATGGTGTTAGTAACTGATAACGGCTCTCATTTTGCTGCAGATGCAGTCACTACCTGGTTAAATGGTATAGGGTGCAAACATCTGTTTACTGCTCCCAGACATCCTTGTTCCAATGGTCAGGCAGAAAATTTTGTCAGGACGTTAAAAACTGCCATTGATTCTATTGCTGCCTCAACATTTAATGAGCTGGAGAGGGGAGTAGATACCTTTCTACTGCAATATAGAAATGCCAGACATTCGGTGACGAAAGAGACTCCATCAAAACTATTAAAAGGAAGAACTCTTCGGTCGAATATGAGATGTTTGGAGTCTGCAGAAGTTACATATTATCGTGGCAATGATCTTCGACCATCCACGGGGATCGTTCTGAAGAATGTCGGGAAATCTATGGTGCGACTTCTAGATATCAATGACTTAAGTACACACAATCGACATGTTGATCAAATACAATTGCAGCAACCAGGTGAGTCTGTTCCGATTTCAGTTGTTAATTCTAATACTAATGAGTGCATTTTAGATAATACAGAGTCTTTATCCAATACATTGTCGGACAGACACAGCATGAACTTGAGGAGAAGACGTACAATTGATTACAGACACTTAGACTCTAATTTAAGCTGTGGCGGATGTGGTGTTTGAATGAACTAATGACTCCTTTGTACTTGTTGAATGTTTGATTTCGAATTCTAAATACAGTACATTCGTTAGTGCTTGTGTGGTACTTCTTAATTCAATTGCGTTATCCCTGGGATTCTTAGTTCATACTATAATTCAAATACTTCTAATTATCATATGTTTGTTATTTTTCATAGAAATAGAAAACTTGAGTTGAGTGCAAGTATTATGGATTTCGTTATCGATCATGACAAAAATATATGGTTTTCAGAATTGGATTTAATGAATTATTTGCTAGGGTTACTTATGAGATTACTCAATCACTATAGATGAGATAAGAAATAATTTCAGAGATATTTTATTATAATTTGTTGAATATTTGAAATGAATAATTTCTGTATTCATGTAACTGTTATAAAATTTAAATTGTTCTAGTAATGTTTATTGTGATAAATCTCAAAATTGAATTGATTTACAGCTTACAGAGATGAATGCAATTTTTCAAGTTACTCTTATCATATTTCTTGAAGGTAAACATGGAAATGAGTTTATACAAACAATGGAACTACGTCACTAGTCGAAAATTACACCAGCTTGTTAGTATCATGACTATTGGAAATATTCATTCTCCATTTAAGGTGATAATAGGAATCTAACGATGTTTTGTCCAGTTACATTGAATTCCAAACTGGGTTAACCTATGTATTTACGTTATTTTGATTTCTATACAGAAAAAATTGTTGACTCTCGTCAATACCTTTGCAAACACTCATTGAGTATATTAGTGTTTTCTTGTTTAAACTTATTTTTATCTCGATAATACAATTTCGATTTAATAATATATGTCAGTTAATTTATGAAGATTCATGAGATAAAATATCCTACTGTAAAGTAGCAATCAGTTAGTAGTTCAAAAGATGCAGAATTAAATCTGTACAAGATCATGAAATTAGGGAATTATAAGAACACGTTACCTAAGAATGAGGACCAAAGAAGTCCTTAATTAGACGACTGAATGTAAATATTCAGTATTTTTTCGTAAAATTAATAATATGCAGTTAATAAAACGGCGACAAAAGAATTAGATAATCAAGCTATTAAGGTAGATTATGTAGTAATTTTTCAGAAGAAATCTTTAATTAAATGTAAAGGCATGATTGTTTCTTTTAGTGACTTTGTTAGTGAAATATGTCGTGAGATAGCTTAGAAGTTTATGGGTTTAACTATTATATTAAACAAGCACATGAATGAATACTTTACAAATTTTGTAGTGACTGTATCATTTATGTAAATTGTTATTTACAGATGATGAGTTTCCTTATTGATTCATATTCATTATGAGTAAAGCACTCATTAAAAATTCCTTGAATTAGTCACCGAAGCAAATGGGCTACGACTTAACGAAAGACACCACAGTTCGATGTCTGTAGGCGATAATAGATATCATTGTCGAAGAAAGGTGATTTAAATAATTCGCTAATTTAGAAAAAGGCTACTAATATGCTTTGATAAATCAGGCTGAATCCCGTATTTTTAAGTTAATTAAGTTATGCTAAATGACTTAAAGGATTGATTTATCATTTATTTAATAGGATAAGTACGATTCGTTAAACGTTTTTCATTCTTAAGCAGCAAATAATGATCCATTTTGTAAAAGTTATTAGCGAGATCTCCACATTATCGAAGTTACTAATCCCTATTTCAGTGGAACTATCATTTATAAATAAAATCCATACATTTATATGACTAAGTAGTATTTTGGCATTATACCCGATGTCAGTTCACAATTCAAACCCTAACTTTTAACCCTAATTCCTCACGCTGACTTATCACCCTAGTAAGTCTCCCATCGATTATAGTTCGCCATATCTATCAGGATACTTGATCGCGTGATGCTTTTGCACCTAGCAATTCGACCGTGGTCAGTGACTGAACAGAAATCATTCATGTTTTAATTTTGTGGTTAATAAACCATTGTAGAATGATCGACCATTGGTTGATTGGTTATTTATACATTTAGGAAAGAAAGTTGATTACTTTACAGTCAAGTTTCTTAATAAAGTCTGGGGATTATGAATCAAAATAATGATTATTTCAGTTAAACATTTACACAAGTATATATATATATATATCAAATAACTTGTTACAAATTATAAGTACTACTAATTATTACACAAAGCTTGTAAAATTTACAATCTAACTAATACCAGAAAAATTTGTCAGTTATCGATAGAACAACTGTTGCAACGCAATTAGTATGGATTAAAAACTGTGGTTGTTGAAAACACTTGTTCATTAGAAAATTTATTGGTTTTCAAATATTATAAAGGTATATTTTGATATATATAAGACCAGATAAATAAATCATGCACTAATTACTAGACCACTGAGCCGGCATTCAACAGTGTTAACAACTAACTTCAACTAATCCACGAAATTGAGCGACACATCCAACATTTTCATCAGTGAGTTACTATCTCACAATTAATATGTATTAATTCTGTTCTATTCATTTAACTACTGCTTTTATAGACATTAACAGTAGTGTTGGCGATTACGATAGTGAGTACATCACTAATTGTAAGAAAAAATCTTATTACGACTAAACATTCGACAATATATCATAACCGTTGTTCTATCATGGTTGTAACCTTCTCCCCTTTTAACGAGTTATTAATACCACTGATCTACGATATCTTTATGTTCTTCACATATGTCAAGTAAGCAGTTAATTCTGACACGTCTTTTCCACAGTCTTGGGACTTCAAATACATTGTTAATAACACAATATTATTCTTCTTTTTGATAAATTATCGTTTATGTTACGTCAAAATGTGATTGCACATATTAGATTCATTTTATTGTCGTCTAAACAATTTCATACACTAAAGTCTTTTTACTTCTTTTCTCCTAGTGACGTAATAGATGTCTTGTGCTATTTGAATATAATAAAATGTTAAAGGAACAAAACAAAAGGTGATAACTTTTTTAGAAATCATGAAAGAAAAAAGGTAAGAATTATAGTATAAAGAAGAATATGACACATCGCTTGTAAATACAGAAGTTATCACTAGAAATCATTGGATTTATAGGTTCTATACGTCTCAATCAGAGTACCAAAACTCCTTCAACAAAACCAAAATAATCTCTCACTAGTGAATTACCTAACAATGTTACTGAAGTTCTGGCACAAAGTCACAGTTAATTCAGTCCCAATATATCGGGTATGAAACCGTATGTATCAGTAACATAGGATGATCGCCGCGCTATATTGCACATTGATAGTTGTGATAATACCATAAGACTCCAAAATAATGGTTCTAACGGTCAAGCGTTCTCCGAGAGACCTTAAAGCTTTAGATTTGATCCCTATCGTATTCATGCTTGCGCAGTGCTGAACAGTCCCATACTAATACAAAACAACTGGCCAGTGCTTCTTGGTTCCCAATACTACCTGGATTGAAACCAATCTGTAATGAATACAACCTACAAATCATACCAATTTCAACAAAACACCTTGAGCTGAATTGTTGAGCTGATAAATTTTCTACTACACATAAGTAACTGATTCTCACTATAACTGAATCAATCCTTTTAATTTTGAAAACACATATGAGAGATAATTCCTACAGGCCAAGTAACCAAGATCTAGGCTGTCGAATTTATTTTAATAATTGGATAAAAAGGCTGCTGTTGAAACTCCATACGTAAAAAGGGGCCTACTATAACAAACTAACAGTAATGAATTTACCAATCGTTAATGATGTAATCTTTTTATCAAAATTTCTTTTTGGGGGGGATACACATAACATTTAAACTAACTATGCCAATTTCAATACTAAACAGATCACTGATATTTACTAAAAGTTTTGGTCTATCTTGTCCATCAATAAATATTGACAACTAGATGTTTGTCACACACAACCAAGTGTGAATTTTCAAAATATCGATCAGAGATGAAAACTATTTCAAACACCGACACAAATTCCATAAAGAAGAGCCAAAACATACTTGGTTATTCATTTCATTTTCTCTTATTACAAACTAATCAAGAATGACTCATCAGCAATAGGTTCATTTACAATCTGTTATTGATTGTTTTTATACTACAATTGTAATTACTTGTGATTTCTATTTTAATTTTGGCTTTCATTTCATTATTTAACTTTCACAGTCCTAAACAAAAATATTTGTTTATTACTGTTATAACCAGTTAAAACTTACTGCATATTTGAAAGGAATTTTAATGACAAAATATTATCCCTTGGAGAACCAGTCAAATTTATGGATGTATTAGATAGCTATTTTGTTTTTATTTAATACTTTACGGGAATACACTTCAATGTACTACGATACTCAGAACTTTTAAATTTAGTGTCAAGCAAAATACTTCTAAACCAATGAAGCGAAATCGATGTTTCTAATTCCATTCAAATTATTTTATGATGCAACTATCGGTAAATGTGATGAACGAATTACATCCGCGCTTTGAACCATGTTGACGTCAAAAATAACTGTTTTCCATAATAACTTAAATTAGATCCATCTTCATTTTTTTCACTAGTTAGCACATTGATGTTAATGAGTTAGTGACGTCAGACTTTAGTTCTGTTCAATTTCTGATAAGGCTTGCGATTTTGAACGCTATACTCGATTCCTAAGCTATTCTTGAAACCCCCAAGCTAGAACTATACAGCGACCTGAACACGAGGGAGAAGGCGTAAAGTATGCGAAAAGTACTTTACTTCAAGGTTCATTTTAATACAGAAAACATAGGGTTTTTATAATATTTCAAATGTCCTTGGGTTGCTCGAAGATTCTGGAATGCTACTAAACATAGCAGCGGTATAACAATCAGCCAATCAGAACCTCTACATGTGACGTTTCACATCCTTGACGTTTTCTGGGCAAACTCCAAGTGAACGCTGATTGGATGAAATGCTTCTTAAGGTTTCCTGATCCTTGTGTGTCTTTTGCGAGAACTTTTCTGGATCATCCCAACAATTTCAAATAGACTTGGTGGACACTAGAATTGTTGTTAGGGTGGATAATAAAAACTACTAACATATCACAGCTCAGAGACCTTAAAGTGAACAAGAAATGGGTTCTTATTTTCATGACCAATTAAATAATATTACGTATTGACGCAGTTCCTTAGTTCAGTTTTTATTGAAATCAATAAAACCATTTCTTTATAACCAGTTTATCACAGCCGTGTTAGAAAGTAGTGATCTGTAAGAAACCCTGAATCTAGATTTAATGCTATTTACTACACGTCAGAAAAATGTTCTTGAAATCTCGAGGGGACTGGCGCTCTCTGGTAGGTTTAATCTCATGTCACCATCTTCATATCCTGAGATGTTACTGCTACGCTTTCCGGACATTGACTGAACTCCCTTGGGACGGATATCTTTATAGTTGATCGATCACTACGCAATGATTAGCATCATGTTAGTCACATTACAACTTCATCCATAAAGTTCTGTCAGTACTAGTCAGCAGTTCAATGAGATCATCAGTTCAGCCATATTTGTAGGACTTTTCTGAAACTTCATATACAGTTTGATGAACAATAGTACGAAACATCTCTATTAAAATCCATTGAGGCCAAAAGAGGGACTCAAGATCTATATTTGATGTTACTTAGTATGAGTAAATACAGTTATTGGTGACGTGACCTGTAGTGTCTGTTATTATGTTAAGCCCAAATACCTTATTCTAGCTTTCGGACAGCTCAATCTATCCATTCTACTTGAGTCATATTTTGACCTTGTTAATTATTCGCTTACCAATAATCCTGACTTTTTATATGAGATTGTAGGTGTGTGTACACTTCTTGTCCCATTACTCATCACTTATTTTTGTGTAACTATAAATATTGATTAACGCTTGGATAAAGGTGAGTTGGCTTACCCTCCATTTCCACTGCACGTTGTTTCGCTTCTCTCTATTCTGTTCGCTTCATATACAAACTATATGTATTCAAAAGTCCGTTCTCGTTATTTGATTTATTTAATTCCGTTATTGACGAACGCGATTTAAGTCAATGACTGTATACGAGGATAGGCGATAACAAACATTCATATGATCTATTTGGAGTCAGATCATGGGCCACTAAAGTGAAGAGCCCTTCGACGAACATCGTCCGATCTAAATAACGACAAAACAAAAGGGCCCCAAAGACCATTGAAGTTTAATTATGCGTTAATCTCTTGAAATCTCAAATTGTTATATGAAAAACTAATTGATAGCAAATTTATTTATTTTTAGTCTTTATGTGAGGCTATTTGAGCATATACTGTGTTGATATTAAGTTATTTTAAGATTGTACTAATCAGTATCCATTCATGTATGAGAAATGGAGGTTATTTTAACAATAAAATTGTCACTACTTTCTTATAATAGATTTAGTTGTCTATAACTGAATGATTATTTAAAGGTAATTTCCTTGAGGTATTTGTCCACTAATCTACACATTGAAATCCTGTATTTTGACGCGTTAATCGTTACAAGATGAATTAATTCCATATAACCGTAAAGAAATAATATGATAAAAACATTTAAATTATTAACTGAGGTCAGCTAGAGTCATTAATACATGAAGGAAGCTAAACAATTAATCTATTTTAGTTTTAACATCTTTATCAGTTCATATTCAAAAGAATCAATAGCAACTGGAAACAGCTGGGAAGTATTGCTCAGGGCAAAGTTCGAAGGGGAGTGATGGTGAGCGGCCTATGCTCGTCTACGAGGGGTAACAGGTGTAAGTAAGTAAGTATTAGTCTATATTCAGTGAATGTTCATTGAATATTAACTTTGTCATTTCAATATCACATTGAAAGCAAGATGCTACTGAATATATATAAATCAGAATTGCAACCGATCGATATACAACACTTAGGTAACTGTCTCATTCTTAAATTGTTTTTTTAAAAAATTATTTCTTCTTTCTATAGTTTTTAAAAAAATGTCACTCCTGACTATTTTTTCACTAGTGAATTCATAAACATTATTTACTTGCGTGATCTGATTAACTATCTTAAGTCTAGATAATGACTCTGTCAAAAATTGTCAACAGTTAGAGAATTATTGAGAACTATAGAGAACCGAAACAGTTGTCTCCCTTCATGACATGAAGATAGTAGGTTTGATTTAAAGCAAATTTATCATTACGAGCTGTTGAATGCTTTCTAATTTACAAATGACATTTAAGTTGTAATAGAAGTAAACGTTTGCTGCTTTAACGTGCAACCTAGTTTAAGTTACTGATTTATGTTTCTTATTTTGACCATTGTAATTGCGCCTGAAGTCCTTCTGGATTTACTGCCGCTTCCAAGCCCAGATAAAGGGGGATGGACAGGCATGGAGTTAGTAATCCGATCTTGTTAAAATAGAAATTTGGCAAAAAGGAGCTAACGAAAATAAATCAGGATCAAACTGAAGTCCGATATCGAGGTGACTATAGAATTGTTCTACGTTCTTTTCAAAAACATTTGGGAAAAGAAACAAGTACCAGTAGCCTGGAAATAAGGTTTACTTGTCATCATAATGAAGAAAAGAGATATCAGAAAGTGTCAGAACTACAGAGACATCACAAGCCCGATCGATCATATATCAATCAAATAATGACTCTTCAAATGATTGTTGAGCAATCTGTTGAGTGGAACTTGCCGCTATGCATCAGCCTCTATAGCGTGGATGGGAGAAAATTGTGCAGTTTTCTTTGATACTGTGGAGTATTTGAGATCGTTTCCATCATACGAAACTCTTAAATGGGACTAAATTGTAAAGTTACGCATAGAGAAGAGCTCACGAACTCACTCTAAATGAATACCGGTGTTATACAAAGCTGCCTACTCTTGCATATCCTCTTTCTCCTGGTTTTTGAATGATATATGAAGACCTCCATATCTCAGGGCAAGCACTAAATAAAGTGGACAGTTTGGATGCGAGCAGAATATTTGAACTCTGTAGATAGTCTAGCATTTCTGTTCCACTTAAAGCACCAAATACTGGTGAAAACAGCTAGTGTAACAACAGTAGGTTTTAACATTCACAAACGGTATAGTAATATCCTAACGTACAACACAGAGTGCACCGATATAATCACACCTGATGGAGTAGCTCTGGTAGAAGTGGAAACTTTTTAATATCTAAGTATTATCATTGATAGATAAGAACCGCGCGATGCAGATTGAAAGGGATGGATTGGCATAAATGGCAGCATTCCTATAACTAAAGAAAATATGGAACACAAAATAAATGACAGTCAATACCAAGGTCACAATTTCAACACAAACTTCAACACAATTCTATTGTACGAAGACGAAAATTCAACAACTACTACAATCATCATCAAAATGGTACACGTAGTTGTAAATATATGTCTACGCAACATACTTCAGATCCATTGACCAGATATTATTTGTCATAATCAACTGTAGTGGACAATAAACCAGATTCCATATGGAAAGGAAATTAGGAAAACTCAATAGAGGTGGATATGGTACATGTTGCAGAAATCGTAAAACCCTGTAAAAAAAACAAGCCCTGACTAAAGGAAAGAATGTAGATAAAAAAACACATTCGATAGGGAAATGGTGACAAACATCGAAAGGGTGAATCGTACTTGGAAACAGCTGGAAAGGAAAACGGGGGATAGAGTAGGTTAGAGTTTGCTGGTCGATGTCCAATTCTCTAAGAAGGGTAAGCATTATAATAAGTATAGATTTTTAACCGTTAGGCCTGATTTCGAAGTCATTGGGAACAATTGTTCGCACTAATATTCGTCGTTTGAAGATGGTATGAATTTTGCACTAAACGTTCCATGCAATTCTTTCCTTTGACAATATTTCTAAAATATGATGAATTCATTTTATTACATAATTTTCACTTCAGTAAACTATGTATGTTAATGAAATAAGTTATTTCTAATCATTAACATAAGTTAGAATTCAAAAACCGAATTGTTCATCAATGAAGTATAGTTGCTTGTAATGTAAATGAAATTAGCAACTAAAGTTTTCACAAAATCTTTATAATTTCTTTGAGTGATAGCACTAGAATATTCAAGAAAGGCTTGCTACGTAACGTAACAAGATCTCTTTAGCATTTATGAAACAAGATACAAACACGCAATTTAAACTTGCTAAGTTGAAATTCTGATTTACTGAAAAATAAAAACGGTAAGATGTCTGTTTACTTTTGTTTCCAAGGCAGTTGTACACTAACAGTTGACTCATTTTCAAAACAGATGTCTGATTAAAACCTATTAATTCCCATAACTTCTTTGAATTCTAACGATAGAGATTCGGATTGCTGGTGGATAACTTTGAGTACCTCCTATGTATCCATTTTGAACCCCTTATTAGCAGGTGGCGTACTATGAAACTAGACTGTTTTGCATTTAAAGACAAGTTCTTAGTAATATTTTTTGTTTAAACTGTTTGTTGTGTTACATTAATAGTGCTCTAATAAGACGTGATTAACAGATTTTGATAGACACATTGTGGAATCGGTCAAGTCCACAGTAATACAAAAACTCTTCGATGATATGAAACGACGTTAATGCAACATCACATATAGACTTAACTGGAACCAGAGGTTACTAGATTGTGTCTTGGTGGGTTAACGTTGTCATAACTATGTAGTATATTTGAGTCGTGAATTTGCTTCTACGTAGTGTTTTGAGAGGCACATTACTAAAAATGCTGAACTAAGCAGTCGTCCATATCTCAGTTTTGTTAATGACCATTCAACTGAGATCAGTTTGCAATCAATATTAAACTTCAAAACTATATTTATCAGTAGTATTGTTGCTTTCCATCAAATGTAAACCTTTAGTGACAGATTCGTGTTCTAGGTTAGTAGGAAATTTCAGCCAAATTTATTAAAATGACCAATTATTGAAATAAAGTGGTAGTGAATACATATTGCCCACCGTTGAGTACTACTTTATTAGACTCCTGAAACTTTTAGAAACAACTAACTACAACAGGTGACTCTTGTTATTGACAGAAATATCATTGCTCACAACTTGACTTATACATGTCATTTTAGTATTATTACTTCCCATGTTTTGTTTCTCAAGAACAGAGACTTCGTGTTCAGTTTAAATGTTGAGCTAAATGAAATTTGGAGGGGTAGATGATTAATAATATGGAAAAAATTACTTATTCAATTAAGAACTCAACAAGATCAATTTAGTCAACAGTATCAACCCTAAGAATAAGTGGTTCACGGCTACTTATATTATAGATGGTGAAAATAAAACGTTTTCTACTTGTAAAGTTTACTTTAAAAGAAATATTCAATGTATAATTTTAATATCATTTCTATCATTGAATCATATTTTGAAAGAATACATGAAGGTGGAAGTGAATCATTTTACTAATAAAAACCAAGCTGTTTTAGAATGTTTTCTATTCGTAAATTAAACAGAAACCTTGGAGAACTCGGTTGAGATTCAAATTTATGGCATATTTAGAAATAAATAATATTCACAAGTAGCTATATAAAATTCTTATCCGAAATGAAAAAATATTGATTAGCTTTCAGGACTTAGTAGCTAAGTGGATAACGCGATAGCGTTTGAAGTGGACGGTACTGGGTTCGAGTCCCAGAGTGAACATCAACTCTGATGTGTAGGTACATCCAGCTGACGAGTCTCGAATGGGACGAGACGCGCGTCCTGGTTTCCGCTGCTAGCCACTGTCCATTTTTGCTTATTGATTCTATAATGTTTGTATTCGAGATCTTTGTCACCTTAAATTTCAAACCTCTCATAGATTTTCATTGTAGTATAAATCGTAATTAATCCAGAAATTGGTGTAGTCTGATGTAAGCTTTCGAATGTTCTACCAGAACTAAGAAATAATACTTATTTTGTAAGTTGACGAAGATGGTGAACATTATGGCATGTCAAACAGAGTACGAGGGCGTATATTCAAATGGTGAGTAGGCGAATATTGATAATTAATCGATAAATAATATTACTTACTTTAGATTGGTTCATTATGGCCGAATAATTAATGTCAATTAGCCTTAGTCTACTATTATTGGTCTAAGTAATTGTTTTCTGTTCAAATTATGTAGCAATCAAATTTTGTTAATTTACTTACGCCCACATGTGTTGTCTTAGTCGACGACACTTTAAAGTTGATCATTACTTAAATGCTGCCACCCTGCAAGTAGTTGAGTGATACGAAACCGTTAATGACATTAATTTAACCAACCATAATGTAATTAACGAATTTAAACAAAAATAAAGAATTATCATTGGTTAAATGTTTAATAAAAACTAATGTAATGTCCATCAAAGTACTTTGAATAAAAACTTTTTTTTTTGTTTGAAAAATTCAAACAAAAAAACAAATCAGAATATATTTGAAAACGTCATTCTTATAAGTAATCAAAATATGAATCTACAAGAAGTGGAAACTTCATATAATGAAATAACATCATCAGCACTGAAACTTATCATGGAGATTTCAATCAATAAACTGAAGAATTTTCAAAGTACCTTACAACCATCAACAGGACCACTTTTAAGATCAACAGAGAATAAAAATAATTTATTAATGAATAACTCCAACAGATCAACTACATTTGAATCATCTCAACATATCACTTTTAAAAAGACATCCAATAATTTTTCACCAAGTAATCGCTTATACAGGATAATGGTAATTTTAAAAATTGCTAAGAAAGCAAGATCTGTATTATTAAATCGAGAAGCACTTAATACACCACAAACGGATAATAAATCAGTTGATGTACAAAACATTTCCTCTTCCGAAAATGACTCAAGTAATCATTTATATAACACACAACAATGTGATCCTGTGAAACAACCTAGTACACCTAATCAGAACTCAATTCAAACTAAAACGTATTCAGAATTAAGAGTTTTATATCCAAACAAGCAAAATGAACAAATGTATCAACGTGTCTATGATTCTGTTCCAAATAACTCTTCAGTATGCACTAGCAATAAAAGAGCATTTGATTATAAACCATCTACTTCGATACCTGAAAAACGTGCATTTTTAAATTTTCAAAGTGAAAATCCTATGAAATGTGATAAATCATCACATCAAGATACATCAAATGTAATGCATAGTTTAACTACTCCAGGGAATATGGAAAATAGTCCAATTAAACCAATATTTAACCAACATAACAATAACGATAAGGAATATGACGTTCCTAATGATAATGATGTCATTGTGTATTCAAAATCTTATCCATTATGCAAATGTCGATTATCAATTCAAAATTCCGAAGTATATAGTTTAGGAAATGGTCTAATGACATCGAATGAAGTATTATTATCGAGTACATCTCTTCAACAAATGAATCATTCAATGGATTATGAAGGAATTAGTAATGATTATGGACGAGATATGTGTATATGTCTTTCCAATTCACCAAATTCACGACCATTGATTACTGGAATAATATGAAACAATACACACAATAATAATTATTCTATAGGCGATAAAATATTCTAATTAATGTATATGGTAAATTATTGTAAACGACTGTGATATAAAGTCTTATTCAGATTAACATCAATATATATATATATATATATATATATATATATATATATATATATATATATATATATATTGTTTACATGTGATTGTACATAAATTATAAGCACATCTATCAATCTCAGGGCTTAAACTATACACATTCAACTGCCTTATGATTATTCACATCGTCATGCATACAAAAACTAACGAAACTATAAATTAGAATTCTCCTGTTATTAAATTCTTTGAAATGAAAATCCATTTTTCTCCTTCATGATTTTTTTTCAATTTAATTACAAGGGAGAATGATAGATAAGAATAATTCAACAATGATCTATCTGTGATCTATTCACTCTAGAATCTATTTGTTTAAATGATTTGAATTTTAGAATGTAAAGCAAAATGCTGTAATATATAAATATCTGTTTTGCTCTTAAATTTATATATTTGTTATTTGTATTTAATGGAAGGCAAGATTTATTAGTTTAACCAATATTAAAATATCGTAGGAATTAAGATAACTGTTCAGTACGATTCGTAGACATCCATATTCAGTTACTGTATGAATAATGACATCTGCAAATTTTTCTTAAGATATATCTAGTCAACATACTATATGTTATAAATAATTAAATACTGTAAATAATTTCATATTTCAACCAAACAATTTATGTGTGCTTTTTTAGCTTCGAAAAAATTTACTCTCTTTCTGATTGCACCTATCCATCTAATAATTATGGTAGACCCTAGATGTGGAAATATAACAAAAACTAAATATCAGGATGAACTAGTCTAACACGGATCCATTCATAATATCAATCTAAACTCAACAATCTACACAACTCTATACTGATAATTATCATGTGCTCACTGTTGACTAGCATCAAGATGAATTTCCTGGAGTTCTAGTGAGAAGTCTGTAGAGGCATTTACTCACCGAAGACAATGTTGAACGGTCACGCAATACTATGGGTTGGTTAAAATTAAACATTGACACCGTCGGATGCCATCTCAGTGGCCTAGAGATTAGGCGTTCGCGAGCAAGACCGAAGGTCATGGGTTCGAGTCCCGTGTGCGAGGCGTGGGCGCGCACTTCTGAGGTGTCCTATTCCTGATCGGGACGGCCGTCCACTGCGTCCGGGTTTCAAATAGTGGTCTAACGTTGGTTCACTCATGATATCAATACAAGCTAAATACTTCAATAGTCAATATTTTATTAATTTAATGATTTGCTTAAATAACCATCATCAGAATATCAATTCTATAGAAACTAATCAGCTGTTTAAATGAGATCCATTGTTTTTTTCAAAATTAAAACTGACCGCGTGATTAATTGGCATTAGGAATAAAACTGAATTGAATATTAATTTCAAACTTTAGCATACTGAATTTTCCTAAACTATCTGTGTAAAAATTGTAGCTCTTTGTTTAGTATACTATAATAAGATGAATGAAAATACTTCATGAAGTAAAAAAAGCCTCACATAAATATTATGGTCACATTTGATTTTAAAATGTCACAAGATATCAGCTGGTCGATTTGTGTACAAACAACAGGTAGTAAGAAAATAATAATAACTAACTGATCCAATTTCGGAACTAGGAATTAATGTAGTATTCAAAGACTTAGGTAAAACCAAACATTGGTGAAATATGATACCCATTGTTTCTTTTATCACATTGAAGAAAGTAAGAAGAAACATTTGGGCAAAATAACATGCATTCAATTTATTTCATTGAGTTCTCGTCAACTGCTTGCAACCTATAATATGTAAAAATAAAATATTGTACGGAAGAACATTTCACAATATTGATAATAACAGAATAATAAGAAATTACAAGCGAATGGTTAGGTAATGAAAAAATGTTAGTAGTGAGTAAGAATAAAATGAATAGACCTCTGTTAGTTTACTTAGGTGTTTCCTATCAAGCTTCAGAAATGTGGTTTGTGTTCAAAAGAAGATGGTTGCTAATCTTTCTCTACCTTGGTGATAAAAACTTCTCTTTGTAACATAATGAAAACTTTTCACTTGACATTGTTTGTTTGAATCTTCCCATTGATGTTTAGGACTGCAATCGTTCAGTCTCTTATTCACATATGTGCATCCTGTGAGGATTGCCTTAGTATTACCTAAGTCACAAGCATTATAAGCGAAAATGGATGATGACTAGCAGTGGAATCCAGGACGCGTATTTTGTCCTAGTTCTGACTCGTTAGCTGGGTGTACTTGCATCCCAGACTTGATGTTCACTCCGGGTGTAAAACCCAGTACCGTTCGCTTCAAATGCAATCCCGTTATCCACTTAGCTTCTGAGTCCTAACATCCACTTGAAACTTTGTTCAACTCTTTCAATTGATTGTAATGCTACTTCCATTTTAAGACTCTTCTAGATTAACGAATTTATTTTAAGTAATTTAGCTTTACTTATTCTATCCTTATTTACTATCAACATTTGTTGATTACCTAACCATTTGCTAACAATTCCTTAGTACTTTGTTATTATTATCATTGGCTTTATTCAAGATTATATTTCTGGTACGATATAGAATTCTCAGCATAAAGTATTTCAACAAGTTTCCTTTCCTTATATCTTGATCGATCCTTGAGATAAATGTTGAATGGTCGCCAGTTAGATATTGGCAGTTTGGTAATCAACTTTTGAATAATATACATTCTTTTCGATGCATATTGCCAGCAACCACGATGTCTATGGTTGGGCACTTTTGTAACCTGTCCAACTAATTATTGTAAAGATGTCACAAACGCTCTTGAATCGGTTATGTGACTAATGAGCATATTGATGCGTTAAAACAAACAAAAAAATAGATAACTTGTTGAAATATCCAAATGGCAGGAACAAGTAGCTTAGATATTCAAACAGGACGCCTGGAATTATTATCAATATTGTGGAATGTTCTTTCGTACAATATCTTATTTCTTCTCTTCAACCGATTTGCATTGTTGTTATACTATACTGTTCCATGTTCATAACACCTTTCAATTAAATTCATTTATTCAAGTTATTTCAACTCATTCTGTCATTTTAATTTTAACATAGTACAGGTTGTATGTAGTTGACGAGATCCCAATCAATTAAACTGATTTCATATTATTCTTTGCTTAAATCCTGATTCTTGTTTTCATTAATTAGAATATCTCCAAATGGATAGATTTAGAATTTATTTCTTATTCATTACAAATCAAAACAAAACAAAAAAACTTGAAAGAAAATCTAATGAATAGCCAATAGAATTTCATTGTCATTCATTATGATTATCCCATAGATAACAGATTGTATTATTACACTATGAAATATCAAAATATAATCTAATAATATTAACATATAGTAATATTTTATTATTCAATCTTTATAATAAATAAAAAAATAATAATAACCACTTCCTAATTGTAGATTAGATTCTAATTAATGTCCTAAATCTATGCTGAATTAAGTCATAGAAACAATAATCCGATTGGTTAATTAATTATAATTTGATCAGATTTATTAAGTTAAAAGAATAATAATAACTAGTTATCATTAAGGTTGGTAACAATATATCTTGATGATATTGTTTAGTTATCTTTTATTTGAAAATGATTATATGTATGAGATGGTGAAGCAGATTTATAGCTCAAGTGGATCGCTTTTCTTGCATACAATATCAATGAATAAATAGTATATTTTTATCTGATATGAAATATATTGATAATTACTGCTGGTTATTATAATAATTATCCTTGATATTGCATTTTGTAAATACTTATGGAATCAATATTTCTATTTTATCTAACATAAATTAAATATTATTTGTAGTTGAACCTAATTCGGATAGATCCACATTGTCTGGAACAACATTTAGGGCATGGGACAAAGCGTTATACGTATTCCATTTTAATTTACGGATCTACAACAGTAATTTCTGGTCATATTAAAACTTTAGGGTTTCATAACCGATATAACTTGTAGATCCACTATGCACCTGTTCCGTTGATTCATGGTATACAGGGTTTCTTATTGAATGGTACAGATCAATAACTGTTTTATCCACTACGTTGTTGACTCAATGAGAGACTAAATTTATTTATTTTAAATTATCGTGTTTTTCACAGACATAAAAAAGTCTTTGACTTAATCTTGTGTAGTATCATGCGGGTACAACATTATATGGTCTCTTTACTGAAACGTTACTAATATTAGATGGAATATTAGAGAAACTGAAAAGATTTTCTATAAGTGTTCAGTTCTATAGAACTCATATTGCCAAACATATAATGTACATACATCTAAACTAATAATTCTTATTGCTCATCAAAATTTAGGTTTTACACTAAATTGCATTAAATGCATTCATTTTATAAATATTCACTCGTCTCTATTATTCATATTCTATAATTCAACACAACTGATGACTAAAACTTCTTCTTTGAATGTCAACTCCATTGAAGATAAAAACTTAACGTTTTATACTTTGATAAATCTCAAAGAACGTTTTACATTTCTTATATACAAGAAATCATCGGTTTTGTAATTAATTAACTGGTCAATATTGTTGCAATCACAATGTAGATTGTACTACTACTATTCCATTCATTTAAAGTGTCTTAGTTGATGACATTTGATTTTGTCGAATAAAATAATGATTTTTTATAATTAGAAAGAGTATGAATATATTATTATTATTATTATTATTATTTTAATACCTGGCAACGTTTTCGAAAAATTAATTCAGCATCCACACTTATTTGCTAATTCGAATACATTCCATATTATTCTATATATTATGTGATCCCTGATTTGTAATTACATTATTATCTTTATCATTCCATCTTAACTATATTTATTCTAATTATTAATTTCACAATTTCACTCAATGTGTAACATTATACAAGTTCATAATTCATCCCAACATTTATGATTTGATTTCATTTTATATGACAAACAAACCTTAATTCATGTGTTATAATTTTAAATGTTGTACTTTGCTTTAAATTTGGCTAATTGTTTTTTATTTGAATTAGTAATTTGATTAGATAATTATAGAATCTGAAGGAATATTCTTCGTTCATATATCTATGTTTTAGCGTGAATGTGTGTTGTATTTTTTTTGTAGTGTTGAACATCATATTAAAATCTTTAGATATAAGTTTAAACAAAAAAATGTATTTAAAAATTGGCATACGTGTTGTTTGATCATGTGATAATGAAATTATGTATAAAATAAATTGTGTAACGTTTAAAAAAGGAGGTGTAATAAAAGATCGTTCTCCACTTCTAGCTCTTCTAGGGCTACTACCAGTCCCATGTTCACACAAAGGAGGAGGTTCGGACGTGGGATCTGTAACCATATCCCGTACAAAACAAACTTGCTAAAAAATACTTTAACCAGAATAAATAATTCAAAACATTAAAACTATGACCTGGAAGAATTATGACGTCTATTGATGAAAGACGATATTTACAAATTAATGTGCATTCAACTAAATGGTTATAAGTGGCATAATATTCACACACAAACACATACACAAAGCCACATGCGTCTCACCGGATCACATTACAGAGAATCAGATCTATTATATTCACATCAGTAAAAAATTCAAAAGGTCAATGGAAGGCGTGAGAACCAGGAGAGGAACTGACATAGCTTCACATCACCATCAACTGGTGGTTGCCAAAATGAAATTGAGGCTAAGAAGCACTGGACAACTGTGTAAACAGCATTGCAAGGTTTCAATACAGCCTTCCTCCGACATACTGACAAATTCAACCAATTCAAGATAACTCTCAACAACACGTTTTAAGCCTTACAAGATCTACTGAAAGTGGAAGAAACTACTATGGCGGACAATCGGAAAGATATTGAATAAGCAATAACTTCATTGTGTCATAAGGTTCTGAGTCGCAGACATCATCATAAGGAATGGATCTCTATGGAAGCCCTAGACATGATTCAAGAAAGGAAGACAAGAAAACAGCAATTAACAACAGTCATACAAGAGCAGAGAAAGTCCAAACACAAATTGAATACAATGAAGCAAACAAACAACTGAAGAGGAGCACTAAAACAAACAAGCAGAAATACGTGGGAGAGCTATAAACGACAGTGAAAAAGCTGAAAGAGAAGAAAATATGAAACTACTATATGGCACAACAAAGAAACTAACAGGGAAATATAGTAAGCCTGAGAGACCGGTCAAGGACAAAGAAGGCAAGACAATCACTGAAATTTAATAACAGAGGAACAGATGGGTAGACTACTTCGAGGAACTCTTAAATAGACCAGCTCCACTAAATCCACTGGATATCGAAGCAACAACTACAGACCTTCATATTGATATCCCTCCATCAACGTTGGAAGAGATCAGGATGACCATTAGACAAATGAAGAGCGGGAAAGCAAAAGGACCTGACAATATACCAGCTGAAGCACTGAAGTCGGCATTCAAGTAACTGCAAACATGTTTCAGATTTCATTCAGGGAGATTTGGGGTGAGGACAAGTGACGACACACTGCAAAGAAGGACACCTCATCAAAATACATAAGAAATGAATGCTGATCAAAAGTGAGAACTACAGAGGCATCACACTACTATCGGTACCAGGAAAGACTTTTAACATAGTGTTGCTGAACTGTATGAATGACTCAGTAGACGCCCAACTTTGAAATCAGCAGGCTGGATTCCGTGAGGATCGGTCGTGCACAGACCAAATCGCGACACTGCGGACGATTTTTGAACAATCAGTTGAGTGGAAGTCGTCACTATGTATCAATTTCATTGACTACGAGAAAGCATTTTACAGTGTGGATAGGAGAAAGTTATGGAGACATCTTCGACACAACGGTGTACCTGAGAGCATCGTCAACATCATACGGTATCCATACGATGGACTGCACTGCAAAGTCGCGCGTGGAGGACAGCTAACAGAGGCATTTCAAGTGAGGGTCGGAGTCAGACAAGGCTGTTCGCCTTCTCCCTTTGTCTTTCTTATGATGGTTGACTGGATTACGAAGACCTCGACAGGTGAGGAGAGGCACGAAATACAATGGACTTCGAACATGACCTACCTCTTCTATCCCATACCACCCAACAAATGTAGGTCAAGACAAACAGTGTATCAGTTGTACCTGCATCAGTAGGACTCAACGTACACAAAGGAAAAAGCAAGATCCTCAATTACAACACGGAGAACACCAACCCAATCACACTTGATGGAGAGACTCTGGAAGAGGTGGAAACTTTCACAATCCTGGACAGCTTCATCGATAAACAAGAAGGATCTGATGCAATCGTAAAGGAAAGGATTGGAAAAGAAAGAGCCGCATTACTAAAATTGAAAATCATATGAAACTGGAAACAGACTGTACAAGATTACCCATTACAAAGTTGGATGGAGAATGCTGACGGGTGGCCTAGGCCCCTCCACGAGGTGTAACAGGCGTATGTGAGTAAATGTATGTTGTGTAGGCAAATAACTTGTCATACGGAATTACGCAATTTAACCAAAGCGAATTGATCGACAAATTGTGGCACTTAAATGCATAACTCACTAAAGGAAGCAATTTTTACCATGGAAACTAGATACGAATATATATATATATATATATATATATATATATATATATATATATATATATATATATATATATATATATATATATAGCTACATAACAAAATGTGATTGCTCGATTACGAAAAAACATAGAAAGAGGGAAAGAGACGAAGTCATCAATATTATTCAAATTTTCTGTAGGTGCATAGTTTAGGGCAAGGAAGAGTTTTAAATATATGCATAATTACCTGATTTGCAGGTTGTATACATTACAGTATGATCTCGTTTGGGGTCATACAATAGTATCGAACAGATATCCAGTGCTCCATGGCTTTCAATTGTACCCGAACTGTAATTAATCTGTAACAAATAGAACATATAACGTTAGACCGATCATCACAAATTACCTCCAAAAACTAGCTAAATTGTTCAATCTCTTAGTTTTTTTTATTAAGTATTGACATCGGTTTGCGAATCAGTGAAACCATACAAGCTAAGATAAATAAGATCGGAAAACGGGAGTATTCAAACTCTTACATATAACTTTATATCTGCTGAAACGTCAATAACTATGTGGACTAAATCTATTAGTGAATAACACATAGGGGTTTGAAACGATGGGTATTTAGTATTTATCTCTGTGTGCATATCAACACTAGGACACCTATTCATCTAACAGAAAAGTATCAAACTTGACTAGACTTATTCCCTGAATTCGATTGCTCGCTACAATTCAAAAATACTATGACTATCTCCTTGTTTTAAAAACAATTTTTCATCAGTTTCTTACTTTAAATGACTTAGAAATAAATGAGTGTTATTTCTATGTATGAAAACAGAAAAAAAACAGTTGTCAAGACGATTTCCTTTTGTCTAGACATCGGTTATTAGTGCACTATTATTTCAAAATAATTTTCAGTTTTACTAAATTAATTGTTGTTTTGCTGATTACTTCATCACTGACTTAATCAACTACGTATATTAATTCCACAATTTATTAGCCTTTTTTCACTGTTTACGTAAATAAGTCATTGCTCATTTACTAAATTTGCGTATTCACAAGTTACCTAGATCATTGGCTTACATATTCACTCATTCAATTATTTAACAGTTTTTTTACGTATAACATTAGTATAACATCAGTAATGAAACACAAGCCACTAGGTATTTTCAAATATATATATATATATATATATATATATATATATATATACTTTACATTGAGGTTTTTGAATTCATTACATAAGATCAGTCAACAACCGATGCAGTACTTCATTGTCTATATGTTTGTGTGTAAAGATCTCAACATTTATGTGCGAACTGAACCTAAATGTGTAACCTAATACGTAATAGCCTACTACTCTGACGTTATCACGCATTTAATATATATATATATATATATATATATATATATATATATATATATATATATATATATATATATATATATATATATAATATGATTTGACAGGTGTAGAACAAAACCCCTTGTGTGCGTAAGTAGTGATGAACCATAAATGGAAAATAAAATTTTCAAAAGACGTCATAAAATTTTTTTTCTAGTTTGTATTATTGAATTCACTTTTGTGATAGTTTCCGGAAAAAAAACACGAAAGGTGTTACGTAAATGAATAATGGCATCATAATAAATGCATTTGTAAACAGGCATGACAAAGTGTATTATTTAATAAGCATAAGCATAGGCTATATGGCTATGTAGAGCTGAAATTCTCATATGAGACTGGAGGTTCGCGATTGCTATTGTGGATGGTTCGGCATTGCTTTGGCAAGTTTTGCTGACTGTTCATGCACAAAATTAGTTTGCTGGTTAACCGATTTCATTCATACTGGTGGTTGCTTTCCAGTGTTCTCAACGGCGACTGTCACTGGGACATTGTAAGGAATGTCGCCATTGCTAACATTAATGAGTTTGACTGTAATGTAAGCGGAATAGGTCAACTTTGGCGTGTTCGTGCTGTGCATAATTGATACACGTGATCGTTGATCGGCATAACTAAACATGTGATGTGAATGTGTATATAAATGGTGCGAATGGTCCACCAGGGTGCTTGGTACCTGTGTGGTTGCGCCATAGGATTGAGCTGTACCATTTAGATTGTAGCGTTAAAGCCTATACGGTATCTGGTCTTCTTGTGAAGCGAGATTGAGCTGTACTGTTTGGGTTGTCGTGTGAAAGCCTGGATGGTGTCTGTTTCTCCTGAAAACAAATGTAAAATTACCCTGGCCCACAAGGGTATATTACATAACTATATAACTAAAACAGGTAAAATAATGATTGAAAAAATATAAGAATTTATGAAAGTATATCCATTTATTACACCTTTGACTATTTATTCTTTTAATTAATTTCTGTTTTTATCATCATTATGATGTAGCACATATCACAATCTCTCATGCTTTTACGTTGAATTATATGAAATTGTTTTAAATAACCATTTTTATATGGTATAAAACACACTTAGGCATTAAAGCGGTTAACATTTTGTACCTATTAGACAGTTCGTCCAATGAACTTCTATTAGAATTGATTTCTTACGGACATAGGACACCTGCTAGCATTCTCCACCCAACTCTGTCATGCGTAATACATTCCAGTTGTTTGCAGATGCTATTCATCCTTTTTATGTCTGCTTACAATTCCCATCACAATGTGTTCCATGGTCTTCCTCTTTTTCATTTCCCTTCAGGATTTCAGTTTAGCGCTTACCTCATGATGCAGTTTGCTGTCTCTCTATTTTTAAAGATTTAATTGATAAATATAATACATAATTAATGCTTTATCATGGTATTCTATATGAGATAATGTTGGAGAAAATTTGTAACTGATAGAGTGAGTTCAATGGACAACTACTGATCACATCCATCCAGTAATCATGCAATCCGGTGCATTGAAATAATAATGGTTAAATAAATATATAGTTACTTCATACGATGAAGGAAATTTACTTTTGATAATCAAATTATCTAATTGGCAATCTAATGCTAGTTTACACCACTGGCTGACAACAACTAAAGAATTAATGAAAACTTAGGAGGTATTAAAAATTATTTAACTATAATCTATAATATTTCAAAATACAAGACATTGGTCCAAATCTAAGGTATATTGGTCTCTGAACAAATACAGTAACTTTAAAAAGTTGAAATTAGGTTGTCTTTGTCTTTTGAGAATTCTTTTCGAAAATAATCACTAGCTGTTATACAACAAAAAATACAATATTTAAAAAGTATTTGAAAGAATTTGTTCCTTTAAAATGACTCAATAACTCGAAGAAACAAAGATTTATCTATGCCACCAAAAGTTCACTTTCATTTCCAAAACAACAATCTACCAATCAGTAATATTTATCCATGTAACTTCGTTCTCTGAGATGAGTGGTTTAATCTCCCAGAAGCTTTTGGTTAATGATGTTATTCGGAAGAGCAATAAAAGCTTCATGATTAAACCATTCAGATCATAGGATGAAACTTCACTAAAATCACCCACTTGGGTTACAAATCTTTCCCACCATTTCATTATCAATAATGCGACCTGCTGTTGACAGATTGAATGGATATCCGAGAAAAAATTGTAAAATGACATAAACTAGTAATTATATAATGGTAATTGCATAATATTTAGCTCAATTTTCTATGATCGGTCAATAAAGAAACTGAAGTTTATTATGTAATTAATTCGGATCAATATATTTTAACGCCCATCAATAAAATATTTCATCTAAATCGGTTTTTTTCGTTGAAAACCTAAAATCATGAAAATTGACAGGAAAACAAGATCATTCACTGTTGATCGTGAATATTAGTCGCTATATAGTTTTTAAAACCTTACGTAATAAGATTTTGGATTTAGTGACAGAAAGATAACAAGATCTTCAGGGAGTTTGAAAACTTTGAATTTGAAGTTTCATACAACAGACAATTGAAGGTGAATTATAAATAAATGCAAACAATATTTGAACTATTCTTCTAAATCTCAGCA